>OU696588.1:4537500-4640000 GCA_916048095.2 Sacculina carcini
ATTGAGGATAAATGTAGACGACACATCGAGCAGTAATTGTACGAGATTTAATAATATGTGCGCCTGTGTATTATTCTGTCTGTAGAAGCCAGTACCAATTGACACTTTTTGGCAGTGAGCCAAAATGTAGCATAAACCAAGCAGTGTGACCCAGCCTACACACATATATACAACCTGTTTTATATGTAATTATTATGCTTTTAATCATTTAATACTTTATTTAAATCATGGTCTGCTTAGATGAAATCATGTTTACAATTTAGTTATGTGTTGCTTAGTGTTATAATACATCCTGAGGCATCCTTCATTATAATTGTTATACTATCCAAATAGAATATATTTTAGTGGCAAAATAATGATTTTCTACAAACACTTGGTGACCGAATAAAATGGATTGGCGATCCGAGGTGTTCTAGGAATCATTGGTATAAGCCAAGACTACACACAAAAGAAAGCTGTACACACAGATAAAGGTGAATGACCGGCAGGCTCCGCCCACCTGCACGTTCAGTTCGGTCACGTGGAGCTCGCACGTGTAGATGTACTCGACCAATGACTCAAGTGCCACGTGACTCACGCCTCGCATCTTGACACGGTGCTGGGCGCGCTCGTCGAAATCTCAACAACAACAACAACAAAGTAACAACAATAACAAGACATCAAATATCGCCAACAAACGAATATACAGCAAAAGTAACGAAAACAACGCTAAAAACAACAAATTCACAGCAACAAAATCACAGTGCATAGGCGAAATGGAGAAATTAGCCATGACTGGGGGAAGAGGAGAGAACGCATGGAAAAACAGAGAAGCAAGGAGAGATAAAAAAGTAAGGAGTTAGAAGGCAGAGTAATGAGGAGGTAGAAGAAGAGACAGCATGTACAGATAGAGTGTAGAGACAGCATGTACAGATAGAGTGTAGATACAGCATGTACAGACAGAGTGTAGAGACAGAGTGTAGATATACAGTGTACAGACAGAGTGTAGAGACAGAGTGTACAGACAGAGTGTAGAGACAGAGTGTAGATATACAGAGTGTAGAGACAGAGTGTAGAGACAGAGTGTAGATACAGAGTGTAGATACAGAGTGTAGAGACAGAGTGTAGATACAGAGTGTAGAGACAGAGTGTAGATACAGAGTGTAGAGACAGAGTGTAGATACAGAGTGTAGATACAGAGTGTAGAGACAGAGTTTAGAGATAGAGTGTAGAGACAGAGTGTAGAGACAGAGTGTAGATACAGAGTGTAGATACAGAGTGTAGATACAGAGTGTAGATACAGAGTGTAGAGATAGAGTGTAGATACAGAGTGTAGAGACAGAGTGTAGAGACAGAGTGTAGAGACAGAGTTTAGAGATAGAGTGTAGAGACAGAGTGTAGAGACAGAGTGTAGATACAGAGTGTAGATACAGAGTGTAGATACAGAGTGTAGAGACAGAGTGTAGATACAGAGTGTAGAGACAGAGTTTAGATACAGAGTGTAGAGACAGCATGTACAGACAGAGTGTAGATACAGAGTGTAGATACAGAGTGTAGAGACAGAGTTTAGAGATAGAGTGTAGAGATAGAGTGTAGATACAGAGTGTAGAGACAGAGTTTAGATACAGAGTGTAGAGACAGAGTGTAGATACAGAGTTTAGATACAGAGTGTAGATACAGAGTTTAGATACAGAGTGTAGATACAGAGTGTAGATACAGAGTGTAGATACAGAGTTTAGATACAGAGTGTAGATACAGAGTGTAGATACAGAGTGTAGAGACAGAGTGTAGAAACAGAGTGTAGAGACAGAGTGTAGAGACAGAGTGTAGATACAGAGTTTAGATACAGAGTGTAGATACAGAGTTTAGATACAGAGTGTAGATACAGAGTGTAGATACAGAGTTTAGATACAGAGTGTAGATACAGAGTGTAGATACAGAGTGTAGAGACAGAGTGTAGAAACAGAGTGTAGAGACAGAGTGTAGAGACAGAGTGTAGATACAGAGTGTAGATACAGAGTGTAGATACAGAGTGTAGATACAGAGTTTAGATACAGAGTGTAGATACAGAGTGTAGATACAGAGTGTAGAGACAGAGTGTAGAAACAGAGTGTAGAGACAGAGTGTAGAGACAGAGTGTAGATACAGAGTGTAGATACAGAGTGTAGATACAGAGTGTAGATACAGAGTGTAGAGACAGAGTGTAGAGACAGAGTGTAGATACAGAGTGTAGATACAGAGTGTAGATACAGAGTGTAGATACAGAGTGTAGATACAGAGTGTAGAGACAGAGTGTAGAGACAGCATGTACAGACAGAGTGTACAGACAGAGTGTACAGACAGAGTGTAGATACAGAGTGTACAGACAGAGTGTAGAGACAGAGTGTAGATACAGAGTGTAGATACAGAGTGTAGATACAGAGTGTACAGACAGAGTGTAGATACAGAGTGTAGATACAGAGTGTAGATACAGAGTGTAGAGACAGAGTGTAGATACAGAGTGTAGATATAGAGTGTAGAGACAGAGTGTACAGACAGAGTGTAGATACAGAGTGTACAGACAGAGTGTACAGACAGAGTGTAGATACAGAGTGTAGAGACAGAGTGTAGAGACAGAGTGTAGAGACAGGTGTTGGTGCGTAGAGAATGAGTGTGTGTGTTTGTAGAGAGAATATGGGTCGGGGTACTCACTGGTGAACATGGCCAGGAAGTAAGGACTGGCGGATGCCAGGATGACCTTGTGTGCCACCACTTCCTGTCCGTCCGCCTCCAGAATGACGTCGCACATCACCATGTCTCTGGTGGACAAACAAACAACCCGCCATACGCCATATAGCAACAACAACAACGCCAACAAAAATCGAATTGGCACGACTGCAAACTGCATTACTGCAGACATGCAATCTATAGCGCTCGCGCTCTTCAAAGTTCACCTAGTTTGTCCAATTTAACAGGAATAATAATAAGAATGATAATAATGTATAGATGCACTTAAACGTCAGCTGCCAGTCATGATGGTCACGTGACCCAATGACCCAGATTCCATTCAAGGTAGCCCGTCACTTGGCTGCTAAGCTTGCTTGACCCACTCACTAAATATATTAGATTAAGGGTTAAAGGCCTCAAGTGGCAGCTGCTACACGGGAAGAAGCCGAAGCTTATGAGCACACAGGCGTGTCCCGTGCAGCTCGCTGCCACCGCAGAACCGACCCTCTCCACGCTATGACGCCACAAGGACGGAAGACGTATTAGAGAGAGTAATCTCCCCAGAATGCATGGTACAACACATGACTGATATCTGGTACCATTTACTGCTGGGTGGACAGGGGCTGTTGGATTATAGAAATTGCCAAAGAAATTATCCTCCGCCGGGATTCGAACCACGGACATTATCCCCCGCTTGTGAGGCGGTGTGCTACCACTACACCACGGAGTCCAGTTTCAAATTTATTGAACATTCGATTGAAAAATGAGCATCACACACCATTTCCTCAAATGATGTCCCAACAACAGAAAAGTATCACCGACATAGGCCGGCTGTAGCGCTAACTAACAGCCCAACACAAGACGTCAAAACGCCATGTTATATGAAATAAGGCAAAAACATGACAAATTCCACGATTCACGTGACACACCAGCTAATTGCCGTAAAAGTACAGCACTTGGTCAGTGTATGCCACGAAAACGACAGTCGGAATCATGAGAATAACACTGTGAAAAACAAGCCGATACAGTTCAATCGCCAATCAGATACACACACACCAGGTACATCACACCGCAGTTTCAAAATCACCCTACTGCAGAACAATACTATTAAATGATTGATTAAAGATCCTGATGTGCAATGTATCCGCATGTATTTTAATGAAGCAGAAATTTATCAATGTAATGTTCGTGTCCGTCTTTCTTCCCGTGTAGTAGCTGTCACTTAGGCATTTAACCTTTAACCTAACCGTCAATGCGAGGCCAATGCGCCGTGATGTGTCCAATTAACGATACGGGCATTGTTACCTGCGCAACTGCCTCATTTGCTGCAGCATTTTCGACGAGTGCAGACTGTTGAAGTAGGGCTGGCGACTCGCCGACGTCAGCTGGTCGGAGGGCAGCAGCGTGGGCGATCTCTGAGAACTCTCATCCAGGGAACTCTGCGACAACTGCCGCTCCAGCCGACTGTCAGCACGCGCCAATAAGCAGACAGACATACAAACACGCACACACGCACACATGCCAGAGTAAACGGAACACAGCTATAGTAAGACACGACTAAATACTATAGAAAAAAGCAAAATAAAACCTGGCAAGACAATTTTGTTGAAGACGTCTTCAGACAGATACCGTATTGCCAGACAAACTTGCTAGAACACAAATATCTAACAAGTGATAAGTCGCACATCATAACAAACGAATTTCACAAAAACGGACATAAAACTGGCGTAATCGAGTGTATAACAGAAATAAAAGCACGAAATGATGAGCACTCACATGGCTTCAACCTCTTCTTCCTCGGTCATGGTTGTCGATACAAAATACCGGATCTAATACCAATATTTCAATGAAACAGCAAAATCAAACTGAAAATGTGAACGACCGGCGAGGGGAGGAGAAATTCGCGATTCGATTAATGAAAACACCCACTGGTCACTCAACTGGTCAACGCCTAAATATTCAGAGTGAGACCAAATTAGTCGGCGCTAGACAATATTTACAATGCCAGTGATATACAACTTGTCACCAATATGATATTGTTAAATGCGTTCCAACAATGTACACCTACAACCGTATTAAACACTTAGGTATATAAGCTTTTCAGAATGAGGAGTCAACTTCATTTTTATTGTGGTTTTTTATTATAAGACAGTTAACAATAAAACAACACTTTCAACAAACTCCAATACACGTAGAACACTCCTCCCATTCCCCTCACTATTTCCTCACTCCCTCCAAAAAATCTCCCAGTTTTTCCTTTTTCCGTTGCGTTGCCATGGCAACTCGGGAACTCTCGCAATTATAACTTAAGAAGCAATTAACATCAATGCAATTAACATGATAAGTAATATATAAAAATAATTATATATATATATATACTACAGTTATTTAAAGCCGAAATGATTCGGAAACTAGATTCAATTTATGCCGAACATATGAATATTCGTAAACATAAATACTCATAATTATATTAACCCGCATATGAACGCTACCAAAACCACTGCAACATTGAAATTAAGTACAAAGAAAAGCTTTGTAAGTTTCCAATTTCCTGTCATTCGATCGCACTGCCAAAAATGGCATTATCTGTGTACCAAAATGGGTACTAAAATCAATCTGGTGGAACCAAATGAGTGGAACACCATATTGGAGCAATTCGTGAGGTGATAGTGATGCACCACTCTACTGATAATGAATGAAAAAAAATTATATCACATAAAAATTAGATCACATAACACTCAGGCACAAAATTGTATCGTAAAACAAAAGATATATGACTAGGGGCGCACGTATCACATGTATATCGCGCATATATACAGGTTGATCAAAGTTCAAGTATCACATCTTACGTTGTTTGCGTTTGTTTTGTTTCAACTGAGCAAGCTTATAAACATTTTAACTAACATAAATATTATAAATGCTTCAATTATCATGTTCATTTAAAAGCAGCCCAAGTTATGTACAATCCCATTTGTATGTCGTATTTAAAATCATACACCTTGAAACTTAAATTTCTAAAACATTTACTTGATACAGAATGGCAATAAAAATCAATATATAATTACTTACCAATTAGAATAGGGACACTGAAATTGAAATATACTGCCATGATACATTGCTTTAATTTAGCTTATTGATCAGATCACGCAGAGTCAAATCAACTATTCGATATTGAATGCTAATTACAAATGAGGGGAAATTTTCAAGATAAACAGTCCTCATGAGCATGTGTTACACTTTCTCACTCCCTTCCTATAAACACCTACATCAATAATCCGTTATAATAACAGTCCAATGTGCAGTATTCCATTTGTACGATGAAATTGTTTACCTAAGGCATCGTCACTTTCCATGAAAATGATCCAGAGCTGGCTTTAAATTTGGATAATATGGAATTGTGAAGCCTTCCATAAACTCTGTTCGCCTTTCTATAACATCGCTCACGTCTATTGAACACGCGATGCTAATAAATTTATTGAACAATAACTAAGGCTGTTCCACGCTTCTAACTCATTTCTCTCTTGTACTCATCAGTGAATCCGCGACTCAGTACTTGGTGCACCGCATATCATGTTCTACGTACCTATACGGGTTAGCACTCAACGTACATCACTTCGAAAGCGGTATCTTCAATTTTGTATTCGATATTGTGGGTAATATAGTTGGCGAGTCTTGCTGTTGTGTGATAATCTTTACATTCAATATGTTTACTTGTATATTTTTGGTTTCGATGGAATTAGTTTATGGGCATATCCGTTATTTCATTTTCAATTTCATTTCAGTGTATTTGTTATAGCGCGCAGCAGCTATACAGTATGAACAAGCGGACAAAGCTAAAACAGTTATCACGGAAACAATTAAAAGAACACATGAATGAATATATATTACACAATGAACGCAATAAACGCATTAACACAATGAGATGAACACATTGAAGGGTGATTGATGATTGATGAACACAATAGCAGAGTACAATAAACATACCGTTTATTTCGGCGTATAAGGCGACCGTCAGATAAGACGAGGTACAAAATTAGAGCAAATTTGTATGGATTTATCATATATTGGTTGTATAAGACGACTGCTAAATGA
Source organism: Sacculina carcini (assembly GCA_916048095.2). Classification (NCBI taxonomy): domain Eukaryota; kingdom Metazoa; phylum Arthropoda; class Thecostraca; family Sacculinidae; genus Sacculina; species Sacculina carcini. Next base: position 4,544,278 of record OU696588.1, read on the forward strand.
CCATTCAAGGATAATGCTAGAGCACAATGGAATGAGTGGATGATGAATGGTGAAAAGTCATTTACAAAAAACGGAGCTATGCGTGGTGCCTCACTTGATGTTCTTTGCGAGTTTGTTATAAAAGCATGGGATAATATTAAGGTAGAAATTGTCATAAAATCCTTTAAAAATGTGGAATATCTAATGCCATGGATGGTAGTGAGGATGATTTATTGTATGAAAGCGAAGATGAAGCTGAAGTCGACTTGCCAGAACCAGAATGGAATCCCTACGGTGATGGCATCTGTGATGAATCTCGTGATGTATTCGAAAAACTTTTCGAAACAGACAGTGATGATGGAGATTAATTTGATGGGTTTTAGATATACATATGGAGCAGGTTTGATTTTTGATATTGATGATGTTGTACAGTAATACCTACTCTTATTGAGAAATAAAGGTGTTTGTAATCAATCATTTTTATTTACAACCAAAATGATACTGATTTTTTCATGTAAAATGAAAAATTATGTACGCAGGTCTGACTTTTATATCGGTTGTATAAGACGATCCACAATTTTTATGGGTGATTTTTTTACTTTAAGGGTCGTCTTATACGCCGAGATATACGGTAATTAAACTAAAACATAGATAAAAACAAGCATATATGCATTCGCACCCACACACATATCAGAGAGAGGCAAAAGGAGTCACGGGATCAAAGGAAAGGAAGTTATCATATATTTTTTTTTGAAATCAACGCTTGCAGTCGGGAGCGCTACATTTTTGGCACATTTATATGTTTGGCTTGTGCTTATTATGAATCTTCAAACATTTGGCATTTTAATGCAAATTATTTTTAAAGTCATGTTCGTGAAGGTAATGATTATATGGTTTTATTTGTTTTTGCCTGAGAATTTTGTTCATGTTTAGCTCCCGAGTAGCTCAGTGGCTAAGGCGCTTAACTCTCCTGTCAGAGGTTCGCGGTTTGAATCTTGACCCGGGTTCGTCGGCCAAAAACTCCACTTGACATTTCAAAGGTTCGCAGCTATGGAATTGAAGGCAGCGTGCTACAGTGGGTCAAAAGCTTCCCGACGGGACGAAACCGGCAGGTGATGGTCGGCGGCAGTGCTTCTTAGTGGCACAAGGTCAAAAGCGGGGTACCTCAAGATTCAGTGCTTGGCCCACTGCTCTTCGTGATATTCATCAACGATCTCCCAGAAGTAATATGACATGGCAAATAAGTAATATAACATGGCAGTGACGTTTACCTCGATGCTGATGATACAAAGTTGTTTAGCAAGATTGAGGTCGGTGACGACTGTAGCAGGCTGCAGGAGGACCTGGATGAACTGCGAAAATGGTCGGAAATATGGATGCTCCATTGCCATCCGGACAAAAGCAAGCACATGAGGATTGGCAGGACACAATTTCAAAACGAGCATGATTATATCAAGTACAGCAGGATCTCGGCTTCTGATACCGAAAAAGATATCGGCGTGGTTATTGATAACAATTGGTTTTCTCTGAACATCTAGCCGAAAACGTCAATAAAGCAAATACAATTTTAGGAATCATCAGAAGGACTTTTGTCCATTTAGATCTGAATATATTCAAGGCGCTGTATACTGCTCTTGTGAGACCCCATCTTGAGTACGCCAACCAGATTTGGTACCCACACTTGGTCAAGGATGTGGAAATGATTGGAAACGTCCAGTGTCGTGCAACGAAAAAGGTACCGCAGTTGAAAGACCTACCGTGCCAAGATCGATTGAGGAAGCTTGAACTACCAACATTGGCTTATAGAAGATCCAGAGGAGACCAAATTGAGGTATTTAAGATAATGACGCACAAATACGATGAAGACTGCTCGGAATGAATTTTTAACATGAGGGCGACGGAACTAACAGAGGAAATTCCAGGAAGATTTCTAAGACCCGTCCAAGACTTAACGTCAGAAAATATTCCTTTTCCAACCGGGTAGTAAATAATTGGATTAATTTGCCCTAGTGGGTGGTGAATGCGGAAACATTAATTCAGTTTGAATCACGACTAGACAGAGCATGGAAAGGCCAGGCACAGTTTTATAATTATAGAGCGCAAATAACCGCGGAGCAAGGCCAACGTCGATCAGGATACTGAGCTGGAGTCACAGGCATAACTGCCTCTTCCAGAAGGGCAACTGTGAGTAACTGTGAGTTGAGTTTTCCGGGAATCGCCGCCGTCGATGGGTGCGCCATATACTCTCAAAAAGCTAGTGCGCACTTAATAAGCTAAAATTGATATCATGGTTAATATATCAGAAACTACGTGTTTTCTCTCTATTATTTTTCTTCTTCATGCACTCATGTATATTCATGTATTTCTTATTATATCGATGTATGTTTGTGTACGTGTGTGATATGTATGATATATTTGTGTGTGATTTTTTACAGACGTGCTGAGATGAAGTCTCCCAGCAGTGTCGCGGGAAGATCTCGCTCTGGCGCTGCTCAAGTGTGGTGCACAGCATCACGTCGCAAATCGCTGCGCCCCCGACCGGCCGCCGACAAGGTTGACATTGCTGGCGCAAGTGAGGAGAAAGGATGCGTCCGTTTATTGGAGAATGTCATGGAGTCGATGAAGCTAAATACAACCGCTGGTATTCCCGGCTTCGACAGTATAAGAACACACGACTCACCTACTCCGTCTGATCAATGTTCAGCGTCTGTTTTGACTGCAGCCTCTCACGGTTCCTCGTGTCAATCTGCCGCTTGCAGAGACAGAATGTGGAATCATGGTGCTCAGCGTTCATCGTCCTCTCATAATAAGCATACGGGGAGTTCACCTAGAACTACTGTATCTGAAGAAGATTCGAACAGACGAAGTCTTCGACCCCGACATCCTACGAAACCCAAACCTTCGAAATTGCCTCTGTCAATTGATGCAGATGGCCTTTCCTCAACTTCTGGTAATTTAGTCGCTGAAAACACAACAGCTGGGTTGAAAGCCACTACCAAAAAGGCGTGTGTGAATGCCTTGAAAGTTGGTTTCAGGGCATCGAATGCTGGTGCAGCATTGAGGAATCGATGTTCGAAGGGTAAAGAGAATCATGCTGGTGTAACTAAAGTTGCTGATGCGAAGGAAGTTGATGATATGGATGTGTCGGTTGAGGTAGACCTGAAGCGGAGAAAATTGGACAGGACCGTGGCGACTCCGCGTAGATCTATCTCAAAAAAGACATCAACTCCTTCCACTTCTAGTGACTCGAGCGGCTCTCGGCGCAAAAGACGGTCTTGCGCTACGGCTTCTCATGGTACTAAATTATCTCAGGGATATTCGCTGCATGGTCGCCATTCATTGGATGATGACAGTGTAAGTCTAAACGCCCCACTGCTGGCTTACTACACCAATTCCGACTACAAACCCCCTGTGGCTCGCAAACTGGCAACCATTGACGAACTCTCCTCACCGGAAGAGTCGTGTCATTCAGGCGAGCGCGACTTATCAGCTGGTGGGTGCGGCAAATTGGCAAGCTCATCGAGTGTGACCGCCTTGAAGTCGAGCGACTGTGAGTTTCGCTTCTGCACGTTTGAGATGACGTCGCAGAAACGCTCACAGCGCCACAGCAGCGCTGTCAAAGTCAGCAAGCGACGATTGCTGTCCATTAGCGCTAAACGAAAGCGATTCAACGATCGCCGTCTACGCAAGGTTCTACGCGAACTGGACAACAGTTTGAGCTCTTGCAGCGTCTCCCGGCTCTCGGTGAATCAGGAACAGTATGTCAACCAGAAAGGCTCTTCATGCAGCCAGTCGTCAATGGAAGTGGAGTCCCATGAAGAGAATGCTGGTATAAATGGAGAAAGTGGTGCTGATGGTGTGGACAATAGCATACCTGATGGTACATCGGGCGGCGTTAATAAGAAAATGGCAGATGGGGATTACGCAAGCAACGAAGGACCTATTGAATTGCGTTCGTATATGCAAGAGCCCTTCTCTCCGGCATTGGATGTGAGAAACAGCAGCAACGAGAACATCGGCGCTGCTGTTTCACAATGTTCTCCTGTTGCTTTGAACTCCTCGACGCACAATACCAGCAATCACGACTGGAGCTTGCGATTGTCTTCGTCGGACAGTTTGCCATCTCTCGCTTCGGACCGGTCTCTGTCACTGGGAGGCGTCGGCACGACGCTTCCAGAAGCCGCTACCAATGATTCTCAACTTAGAAACTCGTGTGGGAATGAGGTGATGATGTCTGCCACATCTCCACAGTGTTCTTGGTCCTGGCAGACTCTTGGTGATCTCAATGATTCGGATCTGACCAGCGACGGCAAGGTTGATCTGAACCAGGCTGTCATATTTACTCCGTAGTGACGGAAATTTTGTCGGCATAGCGTCGAACCAATTCGCCTAATTATCTTGAGCGTGTCCAAGATGATGTAACAGCTTATTTACCGAATGCATGGCCGATCGACCGATAGAATGCAGTTGTTGAAAATGGAAAGAACGCGTGGTTTGATAACTCGAAATTCTCCCGAATACTCGTCTAGGTTCATGATATGTAGGATGCTTTGACCGCGTGTATTTGATGTCAAATTGATGAATATTCACCTTGTCATTTGTTCTGCAATTTGCAATTGTACACTGTCACACTTCATCACATTCGTCTTGCGGTAGTATTTCGTAGTTCAGTGGTTCTTAATCTTTTTCAGTGTTGGTAAGCTTTTCAAATCTGAATTCAGTTCTCGCACCCCCTGGATTCTCGACAGTTACATGAAAAAGATAAAAATACTAACTACGTAATAACAAGACTACATATCAAATCCAGCTAGAATATGAAGCACAAGTAGACATATCCTTTCTCTAATTTTTATCAGATTAATTGCACCGCTCAGAAACTAGGCTCTCAGCCCCTAGGGGTGCGAGCACCCTCGGTTAAGAACCCGTGGAAAACAGCCCATTTCCCTGGGTGATGCTTGTTACCATTCGAAGAGCAACCAAATCAGATGATGCATATGTGCGTGTTTGATTGTTAGCTTGTGTGTGCGTGTGTGCACTGGGTTGCATTAATCTTATCATATATTGTCAAATATAGATTGTCACACATATATCAGACATCACATACCATGTATTGTTTTGTGCGTATGGACGAGACTCGGGCACGCTGCTGTGTTCACACATTGCCAATCAGACTATGTGTGTTGCTCTCTTGTAACACTGGTTTGTCTGTCGAGTGATGGAGATAACGATGATCATCAAGATGCGTTCGGTGTGCGTTCATGGGTTTTCATCGAATCTGTTCAATTGGTCCGTGGCGGCGTTGCTGTGAATGTCATAAATGAATGCCTAATACACTGTCATCGTTGTTTGCATGGGCGTAGATCCTGGGGAGTATGGGATATATTACCCCCGACAAATTGGCTGGTGGTATGAATATGCAATTATATCCCCTATAATTCTGCTTAGTTCAGTTCATTGGGCATATAATCGTCAAATCAGCAAAGCAAAAAAATAATACACGAAAAATGTAAAAAATTATAAATATGTGAAATATTATACTTCACGCAATATACTTTTCATTGAGGTATGTGTGTTGTATTTTATTGGAAAATAGTTGAGGGTCCTATGCAATCGACCAACTACACCAACTTTGAACACTAATGCATGATGGCTGTCATCCCCCCGAGCCTCGACACAAATCCACGTTCCTGGTTGTATCAGTGGTTTTTCTTGTAGAGACAATGGGCGAATGTTAATACATATGTTAAATGTTAATAGACAGAAATAACGCGTTCATTGTCGTCCGTTTATCAAGTGGCATAGCAAGTGTTCTTTGCCGTACTCTGTTCACATAGAGTGACCATTCCGTCCTTCTATTCTTGTGACGTCCATTTTTCGGAGGCCTGTCTGGCCTTTCGGGTTTTTTTACAAAATAATTCTTCAAATTTCCGGTGTTGTCAAGATTTGGCGTAAAATAGGTTTTTTCAATATAAAAAAATGAATTTTTCGCGCGCGCGAAACACACGTGAACAAAATGGTCCTCTTTTCAGAGATTCGTAATATGGTCCTGCTAGTTCACACGACCACGACGAGTGCCCAATATTACAACGTGTACATGATATATTGACCATTATAGCATTATGCATTGTACACATACACATTATACATGTATACATAACAACATCATACATTGTAGATTATATATTGACCATTATATATTGCTCATTAATTGCTGCATCCAAAAATTATCACGTATTATATTGTATCCACTATCTTCATTGCGGTGGTAGTGTGGTATGCGTGATTAGCAGACAAAGAAACACCACGAAAACCAAGCACAACTGTATCAATGTTCCACACACACACACACACATCTATATAACCGCGAATTAGACCACACGCGAACAGAGACATATGATATACACACAATCACACAGCACACAGACATACATACAAGCGTCCTGATGAGCCGGCAACTAACCGGGTAAAGGCATATTACACATGGACATGGTAATAGTGCAGGACTGCAAACGGCCGGTTACATTCGTAGAATCATTCACTCACAGCATCAAGGTCACTCTCACGCTCATGCACACACATATAGACAGACAGACAAACATTGGATAATAACATTCAGCAAAGGGTATCATTTACACTATCATACTCGCACAAATCGCAAAACATAACATCGATACAAATTGTCATCTCAGTCCCCACACACTCCCCCGCCAGAGAGGGAGTCATATGAAACACATTATATCATAGTTAAGCAGGTATAGGGTACACAAGCAAACACAAGCAGGACGCTCCCTCAATACCGTATCTCAGAAAATTGTAGCAACTGACATGCGACGATATGAAAAGCAAAAAAATGAAAATATCAGTAACACACGCGAAACGTATTATGTAACATGATGCACGCACATAACAAAATAGAAAAACAATATCAAAAGTATACAAAATCAGCAGACGGTTACAAGCGTACTCTGCGTCCGGAACGTGTCAACGACGAGGTCTGCGATGAACGAGGAGCCGCGATCGCCTGCTTGCTTGACGCACTTGGTGAAGGCTCTGTCGACGTCGACGACCGACGCAGAGAGCGTGGAGCCGGCTTCGGAGTTTCTATTGTACGAGGCTTATCAGAACGAGCCGGAGATGTTGACGGGCGTTCGGCAGGTGGTTGACGCAGAACAGCTGGCTTGAGACGGTCGATAGACAGAACCTGAGTATCACCGGCTGGCGTCTCACTCGTGAAAGTCTTGTCTCGTCGCTCCAACACTTTCCTGGGGCCCACGTACGGTGCCTCTAGAGATTTTCTCACTCGGTCGACTCGGATCAACACGTACGAACATGTCCAGAGCGAGCGAGGAACATAGGAGATCGTTTTCGAATGCGCTGAACCGGCGTCTACGTTGGAGAAGTCGATCGCTCGCATGTGTCGAGCGAGTGTTTGAATGAATTCTGGTGAGCAGTGATTGTCCATTTCATTTATAGCCGCTGCCCGCGGGTACAAAAGTTCACTGCCAGTCACTGCCGAGAACGGAGATGCGCCAGTTTGGTTCGGCGCGCAACGAAGACCCAGTAGAACCACCGGGAGTGCTTTCAACCACTCTTCTTTTCGGGCGACGATCGCTGTCTTGAGTGTACGGTGCATGCGTTCAATGGCGCAGTTGCACTGTGCATGGTAAGCTGTTGTCCGCAGACGATGAAAGCCGATGAATTGAGATAGGTGACGGAACAGCTCGAATTCAAATTGCGCTCCTCTATCAGTCACGACATGCAGTGGCACACCGAATCGTGAGACCCAAGTGTCCAGGAACGCTGCGGCGACAGAAGCAGCGGTTATGTCATGAATTGGAGCAGCCTCGATCCACCTGGTGGTGCGGTCAACGCAGGTCAATAGATATCGATATGAAGATGGATATGTCTGTCCATGATGTCGAGCAGGTGGTAACGGTCCCACAATATCGATGTGTACCGTGGTAAACCGCGCAGAACTGATCTGAAACGGCTCGATTGGAGACTTCGTGTGGCTCTGAATTTTTGCAGATTGACACGACTCACGCGATCGTACCAAATCACGAACCTGCTTGTCCATATTCGGCCAGAAGTAGCGCGATTTTACCAGTCGGAGTGTCCCTTTCACACCACTATGTGCGATGTCATGTAAGTGGTTGAACACGGCCACTCTCATAGACTGTGGCACATACGGCCGCGGCTCCGCTAGTGAAGTATCACAGAAGAGTGTAGTCGAGTCCAATGAGAACGGCTTTAGTTGACTGATAATAGCTTGCATCTCGGCGTCATGAGCTTGCTCGGCTGCTATTGATGGCAGGTCGATGCAGGTCACGGAGACGGCGTTTCTCAGCCGAAGACGGCGTTTCTCAGCCGAAGACGGCGTTTATCGTTGCTGACAAGCAGTCAGCAACGACGTTCTCCGCGCCACGGATGTACTGGACGTCGGTGACATACTCACTGATCACAGGAAGGTGACGTTGTCGGCGGTCCAATTTGGCCATCTTGTTGCTATTGATTGTGCCGACTAGAGGACGATGGTCTGTGCATAGGACAACATGCTGACCTTCTATGAGGTGGTGAAAGTGAAGGACAGCGAGGCACGCCGCTAAGAGCTCTCGATCAAAAGTGGAGTACCGTTTTTGGGTATCTGAGAGCTTCTTTGAGTACAGCTGCACCAATGAAGGATCACCGTCGATCATCTGGTGAAAGAGCTGCACCCACGGCGACCTGAGGCAGTCGGTGACCAGCTGGTATTGTGTACATGCAGGCAGCGGATGATGTAGCGGAGCGGCAGATAGCAAAGCGTCTTTGCATGCTGATACAGGAGATAGCTCGACTTTGTTGAGCTGTAGAGATTTGCTATTTGGATCAGCACGGATACGCTCAGTGAGCGGGTGGACGATTTCTGCATAGTGTCGGATCATGCGGCGGTAGAATCCGGTAGCGCCCAGGAAACGTCGAAGATCGTGTGACGAAGACGGCGCAGGTTGATCGACGAGAGCGCTCACCTTCAATGTCGCCGGCCTGATACCTTCACTGTTGGCGGGGTATCCGAGAAAATGGATGTCATTCTCAAAGAAGACACTTGGACAGTTTCAGCCGCAGTGAACGCTTCTTGAGGGCATCGAAGATACATCTGAGATGGTCGTGATGTTGATTCTCGTCTTGAGAGAACACTAGAATGTCGTCAATGTAGACGAATACGTATTCTAGTGTTCTGAAGATAGAGTCCATCAGTCGTTGGAATGTGGCTGGAGAATTTCGCATACCGTAGGGCATGAAGACATATTCAACAAGACATATTCCGCTGGAGTGTCGACAGCGGTTTTAGCGATATCATCAGGAGCTACAGGTACCTGGTGATACGCTCTCAGTAGATCGAGTTTTGAAAACACGCGAGCACCGCGTAGTCGATCGGAATAGTCATATATATGCGGGATGGGGTAACAATCACGTTTTGTCACGGAATTCAAGCAGCGGTAATCTCCGGTGAGTCGCCAACCGCCATTGCTTTCGGAACTAGATGGACCGGTGAAGACCAGCACGAATTGGAGAATCGCACAATACCATCTTTTAGTAGCTTGTCTATCTCCCTTTTGATGGCAGTCTGCTTCTCCGGAGAAAAACGTCGACGACTGGCGTGGACTGGTGCAGCACTTCCTGTGTCTACAATGTGTCGAACGTTGATGCTTGATGGAAGAGAAACGGAAGTGTGGACCGGATACATCAAACAGCTGTATTCAGCTAGTAGTGAGCGGACCGGCGCCTTTATCATCGAAGTGTCGTTGATAACGAGACATGGTATGATAGCAGACGTCGGCTCCGCAGGAGAGTGCAGTTACGTGACTGTGTCGCGTAAACAGCGTGAGCCACAGTCGACTACCAGGCGATAGTGACACAAAAAGTCATTTCCAATTATCGGTTCGGTTACATCAGCGACGACAAAGCTCCAGCAGTAGACACGTCATAGTGCCGAAAACACTAACTCGAGCTTGACCTCGCCGAACACAGGGATTCCACTGTCACTCGCTGATGAAAGACAGACAGTTGTTGGTGTTAGGACAAGACCAGTGGCTGATTTTGGTATGATTGATACATCAGCACCAGTACCAACAATGAATTTGATGGAAGTGCTGCTTACCTTGGCTGCGACTCGAAGAAGCGGCGGGTTCGGTGTCGTACAGACCGGAACCTGCCCCTCTAGTTTTCCAACTGTTGTTGACGGTCAGGTGAAGCCGCACGCGAAGAGGGCCGAGACGACGGTTGAATAGTTATGTCTGGTGATTTATTTGGCCACTTGCACCACGGTTTGCACGTTCTCGCGCGTGTGCCGAAGAAGAGGTGGGCCCGACATACTTGAGGTCGCTGATCGGCGTAGTACGGCGTCAATGTCATGCTACCAGTGTGTGTCGATGGTGGTACACGAGGCCTGGCAGCAGAGGAACTACTGCCTGAGCTGTTCACTGTCAAGCCGGATGCATTGTGCTGTGCCAGTGGCATCAGCTCATCCGCCAGCCTAGCTAGTTGGGATACCGGCATATCTTTACGAGACGCCAGCACCGGTCTGATCGTGCCAGGCATGGCCTAACGGAACTTATTAACCTCGTTTTTTACACCTCGTTTTTTATTTCCGTAAAACTTTGAGACTTCAGACAGCTCGGGGGAAGCTGGCTGACCACATCAGGCGGCAAAGAAGATACTACGTGATAGAACCGCGTAGTCTCTGAGACGATGTTTTGGAGGTTGAATTGCGCCTCCAGGACGACAAACCAACCGTCGACGGCGTTCTCCATAAACGCTGGCGGTTTAATGGACACGCGACCGACAGCGGTCTCATCGCAAGCTGAAAGTGAAGCTTCTTTTTCTCCCAACATGTTGTGATTACTGTTTGGTGGTTGGCAACTCGGTGAGTGGCCACTATGTAGATGTTGGTGGCGAGGGAGAGTCGAAAGGGGAGTGTGTTTTCGGATGTTTCAGGGCTGGTGACTAATTGTTTGTTCTGGTTATTTTGATGTTTCGTGTGGAAGATAAACACCGTATTGTCATCTGTCATCTGTTACCTCAGAAAACAACAGATAGGGGAAAGTTTTGATAATTTTGTATGTGCTGCCAGAGAACTTTTTTTTGTAAATTTTTATGAAGTCTGTAAAGACAATAGACTGCGTGACAAAGTCATTATGGGTAGCAATGACTTCCAGGCATTGCACCGTATGCTGCAAGAAAAAGACCCCAATATAGGCAAAGTTATAGATATATGCCGGTCATCAGAAAACGCTACTGTGAACTCATCTGCTATCGAGCGTCAAGAAGCACCATGTCGAGCAGTTGAACATGCTCTAAAAAGAGATGTGAGTGAAATTGACAAGAGTATGACGTCACACACATGTCAGCGTTGTGGATACTCGTACGCGGGTAACCATGATTGTCCCGCGATTGGCCGTCCGTCCCACAGTCGTGGAAACGGACGCAGCGCGCCTGCATGGTCTAGGGTTTGTCGTCAAGCAACAAGATGGAAACAAAATATGGCGCATGGTACAATGCGGCTCACGAGCACGGACCGATACGGAATCTCGTTACGGTTGTGTGGTCATGCCACAAGGCAAATGTGTATTTGGCCGGTGATTCTCCTTTCACAATCATAACGGACCATAAACCGTTATTACCGATACTGAATTCGAAAAGTCTTGCATACATCGACAATCCACGTCTTCAACGACTTCGCGGCAAACTTTCCCACCTACAATTTGATGCAATGTGGAGAGCCGGGAAAGATCATATCATTGCCGACAGTTTATCAAGATCACCTTTGCCCGCGGTGGACACTGAGAATCTGGCAGGTGAAGAATCAAAAGACCTACACGAGCATTCCCTGACAATTGCTTGTGTCGTGAACAATGACGAGCCGAATCTAGAATCCAACACTGGAGATGCACTTCTGTCCTCAGTGCTGGAAGTAGCTGCAAGAGACGAAGAGTATCAACACCTGCGAGAGGCGATTCACAAAGGATTTCCGGCAGAACGTCATATGTGCGAAGACAGCGTTCGTCCGTATTGGAACGCCCGCAATGAATTGAGACTGGATGGTCCGATCATGTTGAACGGTTGCCGGTTAGTCATCCCACGAGAAACGCCAGCCACGATCATCAAGAAACTCCACAGCTCGCACCAGGGAATAGTGAAGACAGCTCAGAGAGCTAGACAATCAGTGTACTGGCCGACAATTGCAAACGACATTAAAATGGCCGTAACATCATGTGAAATGTGCAAGCAGTACCACAATAGTCTGCCAAAGGAACCTTGGCACCTTGACACCGGATGATCTGTTGACGTCTATTCAAGCCAAGAACTCGTTCCTCGCTGCATTCTCCGGGTCCCAGCTGCGCGTGATGTTCATCACAAAGTCTAGGTCTGGCTCCCACGCCGTTCTGGCCGTGTCTCTTAACGTGCGCGCACTGATCAGAACGGCAGGCGATCGACTCTTCATCGACTTGGGCTGTTACCGCGTCTACGACCGGTACTGGGTGGCACGCTGTGGTCGATGTGCCGGTCTGGGGCACATTAAGGATCGCTGTCCGACACAAAATCGTGTCACTTGTGGTTATTGCGCCGGCGAACACTACTCAATTGATTGCCCGGACAAAAGTCGAACTCGCTGTACAAACTGTATCCATCACAAACGCCCACACACACATTCATCCTTCTCCTCTGATTGCCCATCCTTCCTCGCTGTCCGCCAATCTATTCAGGCTCGAACCATGACCTCATGGCCAGCCGATTTCAAATCAACCACCAGGAATCTGCCGTCAACTAACAATTCTGCACAGCTCAGACTGCCATCCACTATGAATTCTGCTCAAACTACCGCCACCCTTACCCAATGACTATCACCTAATGTTTCTCCTCTGTCTTCCCCTCTACATTCCCGCTCACATCCAGTTCAATTTGGATTGATAAACATTCGTTCCGCGCGCAACAAAGCATCCTATATATCTGAAATTCTCATAGACCAACACATTCGTATCCTTTTCCTAATCGAAACGTGGCTCTTCGATTCCGATATCCTGTCTTTCACAGCCCAACTGCCTTCATCATTCCACCTAATACATTCCAGTTGCTCTTCCTCCTCTTCACTCAAATCCCACGGGGGTGGGGTGGGTGCTGTAGTTCATTCTTCACTATCTGTCACCCGTGTCCCTAACATATCTTTCTCTTCCGTGTCATTCGAATATCTCGCACTCTCTCTTTCTATCCCCGCGTCTTCGAGATTAGGCATACTTGTTATTTATCGCCACAACCATTCCGGCACTACCCACTTATTTATTCATGATTTCGAGGCGCTTGTCTCCATTTTCTCCTCTCATTTTTCCCACAATTTTATCGTGGTAGGCGATTTTAACTTTTGGGTAGATAGCCCGTCTCGCCAGCCTTATGCCAGAGACTTTATTTCACTCCTTGAATCCACTGACTTAACCTGTTTGAACTCATCTCCTACCCACTTATCCGGTCATACTCTTGACCTCTTACTTACACCATCCGACGTCACCAGTCTCATTTCGCTACCTTTTACTTTCCCACCTGATTCACACTATTCCGATCACAGCCTAATTGCAGCATCTTTATCTATTGCATCTCTCTCTCGCCCCTCATCCAAATCAATTACTGTCCGCAATTACAATAAGTTTGATTCGACCAACTTCCATCAATTGGTTCATTCACTTCTTTCTCCTTTATCATATCTTCTGGTTCCTCCTACACTTGTGCCAGAGCATATCAACAATGCCCTCTCAACTATTAATGACACTATCTTTCCTGCACATGTAATTCGTATCCGCTCGTCTAACCCCCCCAGTCCCTGGCTTAACCGTGAGCTACGTAAACTTAAATCTGCTTGCCGCTCTAAGGAGCGACTATGGCGTCGCTACCGCTCTCATTCATCTTGGGCTGACTTCTGTTCTGCACGCCAACGGTTTTTAACGTCCAATGCCGAGGCCAAGTCAAATTACTTTTGTCTACATCTATCTTCTTCGTCAACTGCTCACCGCTGGTCAACATTGCCATCTATCACCGGCCGCTCAAACAACTCTCACTGTCCCATTCCTGCTTCTTCCATGGCCTCATTTTTCTCTGATAAAGTGACTACTGCTCTTTCGAAACTCCCAGTATCCAACACTCCTCTCACTCACACTCATTCAGCTCATTCATGTTCAGCATTTTCCCAAGTCCGCCTTTCCGAGACATACCGCTACATCGTCAAACTCAAATCCTGCAAATGCCCTTCAGAACCGATTAATTTTTCCGCTCTCTCTGACTCAATCTATACGCTTGTACCAATTTTCACCCATCTAATAAATTCCTCTTTCTTACATGGTGAATTTCTTGGTTCTAAACATGCACTGATTTCTCCAATACTAAAAAACCGTCTCTCGATATAACCTCTCCTGCTCACTATCGTCCTGTTTCACTCCTTAATTTTCAATCCAAATTAATCGAAGCAGCCATCCTGGAACAGCTGCGCCCGCACATCAATTCTATACTTGACCCACTCCAATCCGGATTCGTGCCACGCCATTCCACAGAGACCTTACTCCTTTCCTTAATTTCTGACGTATTTTCTCATTTCTCCTTCAAAAAAACTGTGCTCTTCATATCATTAGATTTCTCGTCTGCATTCGTCTTAGTGAATCACAGTATCCTACGCAAAAATTTGCAGCAGTTCAACAGCACTTTCACTCATTTCTTCATTTCTTTCCGACCATTCCTACACAGTTCGCTGTAACGGCGGTACGTCCTCGACTGTTCCTCTAAACTCAGGTGTACCACAGGGATCACTGTTAGGTCCAACCCTTTTTAATTTATATGTCTCTTCTATATGTCCTATTCTGCGTGACCACTCTGTGTCATTCCATATTTACGCAGATGATGTGCAAATCTATTTTCCTCTACGTTCTTCTTCACCTTCTCTTGTCCCTAACCTACTCGCTGATATTTCTGCCTGGGCCGCTTCTCGTGACCTCCTGTTGAATCCCGAGAAAACGCAATACTTGGTTTTTCATCCCCCTCCATCTCTCCTCCGGTTCTCAGTCTGCCCCTTTCTTCACAAATTCGGAACCTCGGCGTTATTGTCGATTCCTCCCTCACTTTTTGCCGCCACATCATCAATACCCAGCGTACTTGCCAACACCTTATTCGCCAATTTTACCCCATTCGACCTCTTCTAGACTACCACTCAGCACTCCTCCTCATCCAAGCTCACATTCTTTCCCGCATAGACTACTGCAATTCTCTATTTTTCCACCTCCCATACAAAACTGTTCGTCGTCTTGATTCCGTCCTTAACCAATCTTGTCGTTTCATATTTCGCCTTCCACCACGCACTCCTACTTCTCAATACATCCATAAACTCCACTGGCTTTCTGCTATCAATCGAATAAAATACAAACTGTGCTGTCTCGTCTACAAAATCCTCCATTCTTCATCTTCTCCCTCATATCTTCGCTCTCTGCTTCTGTCAAACAACGGACCCATTTCCCGACGTTCTCTTCCTCTCATCTGTCCAGCTGCTCTTAACCTCTCTCCCTGGTCTGCCAAATCCTTCTATTTTTCAGCCCCGCGTATCTTTAACTCACTTCCTTCTCACATTCGCGATTCTTCCTCATACGCGTCCTTCTCTTCTGCTCTTCATCGTCATCTCTCCCTCGCTGCAGCATCTGACCGCAATATCGTGTAAACATCTACTTCGTGTTACCTTATCTTGCCTATGCCCTCTCGTTTTAGCGTATACTTTTGTTTTTGCTTGTGTGCACTTACATTTTATTTCTAGCTTATTTCTTTCTGGTCCCTTCGCGCCCTTGTATCATTCTGGCGCTATACGAAATACATGTTTGTTTGTTTGTTTGGCGAAACGACGATAAGCCGTCTAGAATTTTTGAAAGTGTGTCGTCGGACTATTTCCAGTATGGTGGCCGGACGTACCTAATGTATATGAACAGACTCTCCAATTGGCCTCTCGTTGTGGAGTGGCCCCGAAGTGACGCCACGTCCCGGCACCTGATTAGAACTCTGGGACAGTTTTTTGCTTTGTATGGCGTCCCAAATCACCTGCGAAGCGATGGAGGACCACAGTTTATGGCGCGCAGAACAAAGATGTTTTTGCAGCGCTGGCATGTCGAACATTCAGTCAGCAGTCCGGAGTTCCCGCAAAGTAACGGACATGCAGAGTCTGCCGTGAAGCGCATTAAAAGCCTGCTCCAAAAAGCGTCGACCAACGGATTGATTGATTATTGAGTTTTTGGGGTGCACCGGCCTCTAGGACCATATGGCACCCCCCAGTCTGTTGTTAACTAATTTAAACTAAAACTATGCAAATGAACGTAATGGAGCGATGAAATGAATAAGCGTGAGGGTGAATGATATGAATATGAAAGTCAGAAGAATAAAAATCAATAAATAGTTTAAAAGGCAAAAGCCGTAAAAATTAAAAAATGCGGCCCTCAATGACCGCCGATTGCTAATGTCCCAAGACCTCGTCAATAGTCCGAACGGATCCAAGACAACGTTGACGCGCCTCTGAGAATGATGGACATTCCACCAGGATGTGTTGCACGGAGACACGTGCATTACATGCGCTGCACGTGGGTTCAGGTTGTCCGAGTAGAAGATGGCGATGCGTGTCGTACGCGTGACCCACACGCAGACGACAAAGCACCACCTCCTCGGACCTCTTCCGGCGATAAGAGCACATCCAATGTCCGATTTCGGGCTTCAATGCTTTTAGTTTGTTATTACCACATTCGTCCCAGGAGAGATGTCAGCGAGAACGGATGAAACGATGTATAATAGGTGTAATCGAATAAATGCCGGGAAAAAAAACTTTCACATATATATTGCACGAGTCAGATGATGATGATGATGATGATTAGATGCATGTGCTAGCAGCAAATCACAGAACCAACCAACAGACACAAAAACCCAACAACCAAAACCACACTCTTATTCACCAAGCAGTCACACACCCTCCTTCCACAAACGCTTAACACCAACCACCCTCGCCGTTCGCCACATACCTCCTGTTCCCACTCCACACCATGTCAACACACGTACACTCACAAACAATCGTAACCGCGCCCACAAACACACACACACACACCTTCTGATTCCACTACAGACCATGCCAGCATGTGTACACTCACAAGCAATCGCGATCACACACACATACACACACACACACACACATACAGATACGCGCACACACATCCAAAGCCCACTAGATACATATTTCCAACGCAATTATACACCACACGCCCCCATGATATCAAAATCATTTTAAACACTAGTACTTCTGACAAACCTTTTATTTTTATTCTCGCCTCATCCTCAAGCACACTCCTCAACCACTTCGCAACTGTGACGGAATCCGTCATAACCTCAATGAGTTTCAATCCCCATTTTATAGCGAGAGTAACACCTTTAATCACAGCCTCCAGTTCCGCCAGGTTGATATGGCTCGCGTCATCCCGTTTGCGCAGCCAAGCTGCATCTTCTACCAGTTTACCTCCAATCTCTACCACAACACCCTGGGCCAAACTACTGGCGTCACACCACACTCTTCCTCGATAAACTGGTGACACATGAAAATCACCCTTCACCGGGTCATCAGCTTTCACTCTGTCCAGTATTTCCATCAACAACTTTTGAGCTCTAGGTCCTACTCTATCATTCCACCTATTCCCATCACTTATCCGCTTAACGTAGCTGCAGGCTACGCGAAGCCATCCACAGATTGGATAGTGCCCTACCAAGCGGCCGCACGCTGAAAACAGCTCTCGCTTTGACATATTCTCTCCATTCCCCAGCACTGGCAGTGTGTTCCCTCTACTGAATTGTAGAGCTCCTCCAGGATGACTCCGCCCAATAACTAGTCCGAGTAGTCTGCCACCATCGAGAGATTCAGGCGGCTTGGTTTCCAATCCAAATTTCGCCAGATGCGCTATCACTTCCTCTACCGATACAATCTCCTCGTTGACAATGACGTCGTCGATATAACTATCGGTGCCGGCTTTCACGACGTCATTTTGCGCCAATACCGTTTTCAAGATACTCGACATAATCTTCGGTGCTGCATTTAACCCAAAGCCAAGTCTGGTTAAATAATATATCCTTCCTAGGTAATTCACCCTTTGATAATGCCACAACGACTCGTCTATGTGCACCTGAAGGTATGCTGATTTCAGGTCGACAAGTTTCAATCTCTGTGGTAGCAGTCGCCATTTCCGCAAAGTCTCGGTGCAAACCGCGGCGTCGGGCCCCGGGTGACACTGTACGTACTCATTCAATTCTCGATAGTCGAGAACTGGTCGTACCTTACTCTTGTTAGCTTGAACAACAGCCATTAACGGTAGCACTCCTTTAGAGCAAGACTGATCAGGACACTCTTTCAAATAACCATTGATTATCCATTGATCAAGTTCTTCTCTCCATTTTATGCTCACGGCTTCATCCTCTACACTACTGTACGCCCCAACTGTATTTTTCAGGGCTGGTGGAGACGTACATTTCCAATTCCACTTAGCCTTCCACTTCCCCTCAGAGAAGATAGCGGTGAAGTCTTTGTCTGTGAGAGTTAACCTGTCATTTTTCCTGGTGTTAACTTTACAAATCGAACTAACAGTAGTTTCCCCACGACATTCATCAAAAAATCTAATTTTCCCTTGCTTCCACTCGACTCCCCCCGCCAGCCCAATGAAGTCAATTCCTGCCACTACATCAACACCATCTAAAAGCTTATTCATAACAACACAATCCACTGACCTTGTGACATTCTGAAGTGTGATCAGCACGGATGCTTCTCCCATACAACGCGCTTCATGACCATCCACTCCGACCACTCGTCCTTGCCACGAATTGACACGACCCGACATCCAGGAACCAACGACAGATTTGGAGCAACCAGTGTCCACCAATATTCGCGCAGGACGACCATCAACGAATCCATCAACTATCGGAAGCGCCGTTGCTACTGGGTGTGAGAAACTTCCGGCGCACAAGTTTCTCCCATGAAGTTTTCCGACCTGCTAAAACATGATCTCGAGATATGGCCCGGTTTCCCACAAATCCAGCAAATTACATGCTTCGAATTATTATTCGTACACTGACGCATCAAGTGGGGGCCACCGCGTCGATAGCACTGCCGAATCTGACCGCGGCTGTCCTCAGGTGTCCTCTTGGTCGCATTTTTATCCCCACGCCGACCAATATTTGATGTCGTTTCATGTGTCATAGACAACACAGGTTCAGGCCGCTCCACTAGCTCAGACATCAATGCTCTGGCGCGGTCCACCACAGCTGACAAGGACGTCGCTTCAATGTTTGCCATTGCCCTCAGCTCTCTTGAGACAACTGATGGCAAGCCAACAACAAAAGCCCTCAGCAGCACAGAATCAGACGTAATTCCTGCCTGCCTTGACAGTCTCCGCAGATCGGTCATGTAAACATCAACTGGCTCGTCACGCCATATGCGTCTCACAAACTGTTCATACGCACTGAAGGGGTTGAGAGAAAACGCACTCTGAAGGGCCTTCTTGATGACTGCCACATCTTTCTTCTGTTCTGCACTCAGCTCTGTATAGAGAGCGAGTGCACTGCCTTCAAGAAACATTGGCAGTATCGTTTCCTCATCCTTCATCTCCTTCAGTTGCACCAGCAATTCAAACTTATCTATCCACTCTGTAACGCTGGACGATCCATCAAACGGACGTAGAACATCGGTGAGCTTAACACTCGCCATATTAGCCGAAATAGCTTGTAATCGAATAAATACCGGGAAAAAAAACTTTCACATATATATTGCACGAGTCAGATGATGATGATGATGATGATTAGATGCATGTGCTAGCAGCAAATCACAGAACCAACCAACAGACACAAAAACCCAACAACCAAAACCACACTCTTATTCACCAAGCAGTCACACACCCTCCTTCCACAAACGCTTAACACCAACCACCCTCGCCGTTCGCCACATACCTCCTGTTCCCACTCCACACCATGTCAACACACGTACACTCACAAACAATCGTAACCGCGCACACAAACACACACACACACACCTTCTGATTCCACTACAGACCATGCCAGCATGTGTACACTCACAAGCAATCGCGATCACACACACATACACACACACACACACACATACAGATACGCGCACACACATCCAAAGCCCACTAGATACATATTTCCAACGCAATTATACACCACAATAGGATAAAAGTCCGAATACGGAATGGGAAAGTTAAAATAAAATGAATAAAAGTCTCGTTCAGCAGCCCTTTTTGCGGCTCTGTCAGCTCGCTCGTTGCCCAAAATACCAATATGGGCCGGAATCCAGCAGAACTTTACACGCTTGCCCTGGTGATGGATGATGTCAAGAGATAAAAATCCTCTGTATAAGAGGATGTGAGGAGAAAGACGATAATGAAGTTAAAGCACTAAGAGAGTCAGATAAAACTAAAAACAATGAAAAAGAAGATGAGCGAATAAAAACCAGGGCCAGCAGGATAGCGTGAAGTTCAGCCGTGTAAATGGAGGCGCTCGGTGGCAGCGTGCTCGAGCGGCACGTACCTCCACTTACAAACGCACAACCCACACCACTGGCCGACTTAGATCCATCAGTGTACACGGCAGTATACCGCCCGTAAGAATGAATTCGCTCCAGTGTGTTTGAGCGAAGCACACTGGGCACTGTACGGTGTTTTGGCAGAGCTGCTAGCGAGACGTCAACCTCGGGTGTGACCAATTCCCAGGGTGACTCCGCCGTGTATTCTTGTCTGAGGACGTCGTTAGCACCCATCCCGCATGGCTCCAGCAGTGCCCTCATTTTGCTGCAAAACAGCACAGAACACTGAGGTCCTGGAAAGTGCTGCTCAGGCACATGCTGGGAAAATACCACGTCATACGCGGAGTTTTCATGGGTGCTTGCCAGCTTGCAAGAATAACGCATGCCCAGCTCTTGACGACGGAGCGCCAGCGGAGCCTCACCAGCCTCAACAAGGAGGCTGACGATTGGCGACGTGCGAAACGCGCCGGTGGCAATGCGTATCCCTGCGTGGTGTAGGACATTCGACCGGCTTTTTGCTGACTCCGAAGCCAGATCATATACGATGCTTGCGTAATCGAGACGCGACCTGACTAACGAGCGGTACAGAAGGATAAGGGACTGTCAATCTGCTCCATACAGCATGCGGGAAACAGTCTTCAGCACATTCAGTGCCTTTAGACATGTGGTTCTCAGCTGTGATATATGGTCGGTGTAGGTCAAGCGCGAGTCCAGCGTGACCCCTAAAAACCGAACCGTGCGTTGGAATGAGACAGCACTGCCGTACAGTTCCACTTCCATGTCAAGGCAGGCACCTCGACGGCGGCAGAAGTGTACACCGACCGTTTTGGACGTCGAGAAGCGGAAGCCGTTACGCGTTCCCCAAGTCTCTGTTTTATTCACCGCCAGCTGCAGTTGACGCTGGACAGCAACAGTGCTGCGGGAAGAACTACATATGGCGAAGTCGTCCACAAATAGAGACCGTCCAATCGAGGGAGGCAAATGATTGGCAATGTCGTTGATCATTATGGCAAAAAGGGCCACGCTGAGCACACTACCCTGTGGAACGCCTTCTGCCTGATCGAACGAACGAGACAGGGAGTTCCCCACACGCACACAGAATGTGCGGTGCAAAAGGAAATTGTGTACGAACCTCCCCATGATGCCTCTGACACCACAGCGATGCAGTTTGCGAAGAATACCATGTCGCCATGTGGTGTCATATGCCTTTTCGATGTCAAAGAATATCGCCCCGACGTGGTGACCTCGCGTGAAACTTTCACGTACGCGAGAGTCAATGGTCACCAAGTAGTCTAACGTTGAGCGACCCTGGCGAAATCCGCACTGAGCATCATTGAACAGCCGACCGCGTTCCAGAAACCATACCAGCCGTCTGCAAACCATTTTCTCAAACAGTTTGCAAAGACTGGAGGTAGGCGATATCGGGCGATAGTCAGACGGGTGATCGCCCGATTTGCCCTGTTTCATGATGGGTATCACGATTGCCCGTCGCCAGGAGGCCGGAAACTGCCCACCATTCCACAGATCATTGAAGACCTGCAGCAAGGTGGACAGCACTGCGGGCGACAGACCACAGTGTTCAGCCACATCGCGAAGCGATCGCAAGGATGTTCTCAGCTCAGATGCAGAAAAATCGCTGTTGATTGGCAGCTGACAGCTGGTGGAGAAATCTACGGGTGATCTCTCGCACTGCTGTTTGATCGCCGCAAAATCAGGGTCGTCTACATTGCACGACAGCGCTCCGCTAAACATCGGCCAATTTCGTCAGCAACATGCTCCGGATTTATCACGTCTACGCCACTGATCTTCAGAGAAGGCAGGTGAGTGGGACGGTACTTCCCAGAGATGCGCTATATACGGTCCCATATGGTGGATATAGGACAATGCCGATTAATGCTGGACACATAGGACACCCACGAGGCCCGCTTCGCCTCGCGAAAGGTCCATCGAGCTTGAGCTTGCACGTCTTCCTGTAGGTAGTTCGGTGTACATCCAAGACCAGACGTCTCAACGTTGGGACCGACGAGGCGTGATTGTCGGCTCCAACGGACACCGTAGCTACACTCTTCGCATGTCGATTGGACGGATCAAGCGAAGGAATCGTCCACACTTGTTGGACATGAGAGCCGATGCAAGTTAGTGAGAGCGTGGTGACCAACATCGACCGCAGCCAAACAGTCCTTCACCAGTGTTCGACGACAGTCAACCAGCAAGTGACTCACATCAGCAAGCCGATCGATGTCGTCAGACTGAAGAGGACGGTTTCACGCCGTTGCGGCGCTCGACACGACGACGGCGCGCACCGACTCATTTACGGGATTATGTGCTTAACTAGTTAGAAACTAGGGGGAGGTCTATGGTGGTTGGCAACTCGGTGAGTGGCCACTATGTTGGTGACGAGGGAGAGACGAATGGGGAGTGTGTTTTCGGATGTTTCGGGGCTTTTGACTAATTGTTTGTTCTGGTTATTTTGATGTTCCGTGTGGAAGATAAACACCGTATTGTCATCCGTCTTTATTATTCTTTATTAAGCTGTGTGTGTGTGTGTGTGTGTGTGTGTGTGTGTATGTGTGTGTGTGTGTGTGTGTGTGTATCTGTATGTGTTATTGTAGTAAGTATTGTAAGTATTTGCCGACTTTCAGTTCTGCGCGGTGTTTGATTAATATGTGGACGTGCGAGTGCGTTTGTGTGTATGTGTGTGTTTGAACAATATGCTGCCGCCGAGTCGGAGGAGCGGCGCTGGGGCGAGCCGCGACTCGGCACGGAAGAGGCCGTGCTTGCGGGAGCGTGTGGCGATGTGTTGTTTTTCGGCAGTGTGTCTGGTGCAGTGAGCGGATTAAGTGGTGTTCTGTGTGCGAGAGAGTTCTGTGTGTTAGAGGGTTCTGCGCGTGAGAGTGCCCTTGTGAATCAATCTGTATTTTCGTGACGTTCGTGTATTTTAATCCGAAATACATCTTAACTACTGCTTTGCTCGGCCTGTTCGCTACAAGCTATTTCGGCATATATGGAAATGAGTGAGACAAGTGCTGATTTGAGACTCATCCCAGAGTTCGATGGGTCTTCATCCTCAGTCAGTGAGTGGCTGGAAAAAGTAGAGTTGGTGTGTTGGCTCAGGCGAATTACCGACCTGCACAGTGTTGTGCCGCTACGGCTGACTGGAGGCGCTTTCGCCGTCTACCAACAGCTTCCTGAGGATGCGAAACGTGACTACAAGCAAATCAAGCATGCGCTACTGACTGCCTTTTCAGTAGAAAAATTCACGGCTTATGATAACTTCATCAGCAGGAAAAGACAGTCCGGAGAAGCTGTAGATATTTACTTCTCAGAACTCAAGCGTCTGGCTACTGTCATCGGTGACGTTCCAGACTCACTTGTAATGTGCGTGTTCGTTTCAGGTCTGCCCGATAGCGTACGCCAGCTGCTTCGCATGGGCTCTCGCTTGGACAACATGAGCCCGTCTGAGCTGCTCGAGCCTGAGAAAGAGTCGGTGGCCAGCGATCGCAGTGATGAGCGCAGGTGCTTCACGCGCGGTGGGGTTGGTCACTTCGCTGCACGTTGTCCGTCTTCGACTGAGGGTGCAACCCGAACGAGCCGGCCTGGACCGTCTGGTTGGCGTGGGAGAGGCTGCTACACTGCACTGCACAGCGCTCGGGAAGCGGCGAAGGGGGAGGAGAAACTGCGCCGGTCTCTTTCCCTAGTCAGTGAATGGGCAGCTGCCGGCTATTCGCATTGAAGTGAACGGTGTACGTCGGCGCGCGCTTGTAGACACTGGGTGCTCGGCGAGCATTGTGTGCGGGGACGTGTGTGATGACTGGTCGAGAGAAATAATATCTGTACTCACATTGAGTCCGAATAATTTCAATTGTATCGGACGCGGAACTATTCGCGTGTGCTGTGGGGGAGTTCCGCGACCCATAAATGTGATTGTTGCCTCGTCGCGTCCAATGGGCTTTGATCTAATCATTGGCATGGACGCTATTACCGTTCTTGGTGGTGTATCTGTTTCTTCAGCCCGTGAGGTCCGGTTTGGCGTTGACGACTGTGAGAGAAAGTCAATTCGGGAGAAAAGTGGTGCAGATTTTGCGTGTTCTGCAGTGACTACGAACGAAGCGGGTTTGAGACCTGAAGAAACCGATTTTCTTGTTGAATATGACGAGGAAGAAAAATCCTGGACGGCCTGATGGAAGTGGGCGAATGGTAAGGAGCCGGGCCCCTTGAGGAATTCTGTGGAGTCATATCACGTGGGTGACACACATCAGGAGGCATTTGAAAACGAGCTGCATTGCTGGATAGATAATGGCTGGTTGGTGAGGTATGACGAGAGCAAGCTGGGTCCGGCAAAAGGATTACTGCCGCTGATGGCCGTGCCTCAACGTGATAAAGTAAAACCTGTCATGGATTTCAGGGAGATAAATACTTTCGTTGATGCGCACACTAGAGATGCCGACGTATGTGTCCATGTTTTGCGGCAGTGGAGGAGGCAGGGGGATAATGTGACTGCTCTTGATTTGAAGAAAGCGTACCTTCAAATAGAAGTGCACCAGTCTCTGTGGCCCTACCAAACAGTTGTTATCGGAGGACAGAAGTATTGTCTCACGAGGCTGGGATTCGGGCTTAATGTGGCACCCCTGATCATGAAATCGGTGCTCAAGACTGTGATGCGCCAGGACAAGCTTGTCGAGTCAGGCACTGTCCCGTATATCGACGATGCGCTAGTGAACGAGGATGCGGTGAGTGCCGAATATGTGCGCAAGCATTTGCAGAAGTACGGACTGTTGTGTAAAGATAATGAGACGTCGAAGGATGCGAGCAGGTTTCTCGGACTCGGAGTTTTCAGGCAGAACCGGCAGATGAGATGGTCTCGTGATGATAATATGTGTGCCTTACCCGAGCGGCTTACACGGCGGAAAATTTTCTCTGTATGTAGCAGGTGGATAGGACACTATCCCGTTGGTGGATGGCTGAGAGTGGCAGCGGCATACATAAAGAGAATTGCCAATGAGAACAGCAGATCATGGGACGACGAAATTGGTCATGAGGGTGTTAGGCGTTGCTTGCAGCGGGTTCAAACCGAGCTAGTCAAGCATGATCCGGTGTGCGAACGGTGGGCTGTGAGGGGCAAAACAGCAAGGGTGTGGGTAGACGCCAGCTGTCTGGCTCTGGGAGCTGCGATGGAAGTTGACGGAGAGATCGTGGAAGATGGTGCTTGGCTCAGGAAAGATGACTTGAAAAACATAAATATGACTGAGCTCGACGCGGTCATAAAAGGCTTGAATCTAGCTCTTGCATGGGAAATGCGCGTAATTGAGTTGATGACGGACTCAGTCACTGTCAGGCAATGGGTTTCAGACATGTTGACTAACAAGGCGAGGTTGAGAACAAAAGCGGCTGCTGAGATGCTTGTACGCAGAAGATTGGACATTGTGATATCACTTATTGACGAGTACCATTTGATAGTAACAGTCACACTGGTTCCGTCCAGAGAAAACAAAGCTGACGAGCTGACCAGTGTCCCAAGAGAATGGCTGGGACACAATAGGGCTGCGACAGAGGCCAAGGTGTCGTGCGCCGCTGCGGTGCATGAGGTGGAAGATACGATTCGGATGATACACCATGAAATGGGTCATCCGGGCGTCAGACGTACATTGTACTTTGTCAGGAAGAACGGAAGCAGCGTGACCAAGAAAGACGTCAAAAATGTTGTGTCTTTGTGTGATATATGTAGATCGATTGACTCATCTCCTGTTGGATGGACGAGAGGACACTTGGGCGTGGAGAGCGTATGGGAGCCCCTGGCCATGGACATCACACACTTCAGAGAAAAGTCATATTTAACCCTGATTGATTGTGGGCCATCTTGGTTCGCAATATGGCGTGCGCTACGGTCGCATACCGTGGAAGTTGTGGTTGATGTGCTGCGAAATGTATTCATTGATCGCGGTCCGCCCAAATGCATCCTGACCGATAACGAGACGACGTTCCGTAGCCAGAGGTTTGTTGGCTTTGCAAATGATTGTTGGTCAACGTCAGGTACAGGTGTGCATATGCACCTTCAGGCAATGGAATAGTCGAACGCAGCCACCGCACTATCAAGGTGATAGCTGCAAGAAAACAGTGTGACATATTGGAGGCTGTCTATCTTTATAATGTCACGCCGTTGGACGATGTTTCATCTGATCGCACGCCAGCGTCAATGATTTACAGATATGACCTAAGAACGAAAGGGATTGACAACAATTGTTCGGATGATAGTGAGTCAGTGACGCCATAGTTCAAAAAGGGTGACAGAGTGTGGTTGAAACAGCCAGGAAGTAGGTGCACTAAAAGGTGGTCAGAAGGCGTGGTGACTGACGTTGTGTCTGCACAGTGTGTGGAGGTGGATGGTATGTACAGACACGTGCGACATTTGAGGCCGAGAGGCAATAAACAAAGCGGGGAAGTAGCTGCGGAGACATCAGTGGACACCAGTGACGATGAACTCACTCTTGTTTCCCCTGCCCAACGAAGTGTAAATACAGATGGACAGGACGTTGCGACAGCGAGGCCTGAACAAACAGAGACAGATCATGGTGTGCGTGGTGAAGTGTCATTGCGAAGATCCGAGATAATCCGCCAAATGCCTAGTAGGAGTAGTCTAGTAGGCGGATTAGGTGGTGTTCTGTGTGCGAGAGAGTTCTGTGTGTTAGAGTTCTGCGCTTGAGAGTGCCCTTGTGAATCAATCTGTATTTGATTGATGGGCGCTTCCGGTACATTTGGCCACCTTAGGGTGGTAATAGTGCTTGCACTCTTCCCATGCTACTGGATTTGCCTGTAATTAATAATAATAATAATAATAATTTTCGTGACGTTCGTGTATTTTAATCTGAAATACATCTTAACTACTGCTTTGCTCGGCTTGTTCGCTGCAATTATATAAGTGTATGGCAACACAATTACGAGCACAAAAGTTCCAAATAGCGAAAGTGAAAAATGACAAATGATGACAATTATGAATGAGGAAAACACACCTGAAAACTTACTTTGAAAATGCTCAAACCAAAATCGAGGTCACCAATTGTAGTATGCGTGATTAGCAGACAAAGGAACATCACGAAAGCCAAAGCACAACTGTATCAAATAATCTATATAATCTATATAACCTATCTAAATATAATCTATCTAAATATAATCTATCTAAATCTATATAATCTATCTAAATAATCTATATAACCGCGAATCAGACCACACGCGAACAGAGACATATGATATACACACATATTATCACACAGCACACAGACATACATACAAGCGTCCTGGTGAGCCGGCAACTAACCGGGGAAGATCATATTACACATGGACATAGTGCAGGACTGCAAACGGCCGGTTACATTCGTAAAATCATTCACTCACAGCATCAAGGTCACTCTCACGCTCATGCACACACATATAGACAGACAGACAAACATTGGATAATAACATTCAGCAAAGGGTATCATTTACACTATCATACTCGCACAAATCGCAAAACATAACATCGATAAAGATTGTCATATCAGTCCCCACACAAAGTCGCTACCTAACCCCAATGTGGCGGTTAGTTAGCGACGGAATCACACATGTTAACAACGTGAGTTCTTTGGACCGACTATATTTGTGCACACAGCAAGGGACGAGAAAGACAAGTACAGACAAACATACAAACAATATCAAACACGCACAATCACGAACAAACACAACACGACAGACAAACATATACATGGCTACACAGGTCACTGCGCTTCTGGCAGGTACCGCCAGGTGGCGCGAGACGCAGTTACACGTGGCACACCACAGGACTCCCCCACCAGAAGCGGAGCGGTATTGGAGAAATCGGAGTCGGTGAATTTACGCAGGCGTGAAACATTGGCGCGCCATACTGCACCGCAGCACGAGGCCAAGTGGATTTTGCATAATCAAGTCGTCCTCTTGCTGCACAGTCCGTTGGCAAAACGAAGAGTGGTAGCAGAAACTGCAGCCAGCAAGAAGTCGAGCGAATCTTGATTGTGTTAACTTCTTGGTGCGCTGACGGTTGCTTCTTGTTTTACGTCCAGCGGTATCAGAAGAGCGATTGCGTACGCGCCGGACGGAGTCGGCCCTGTACGGTGTGATACACCAGGGCACCATACTGCACCGCAGCACGAGGTCAAGTGAATTTTTGCACAATCAAGTCGTCCTCGTGCTGCGCTCTGACTCGATCTGACTCCAGATCAGAAGTTTGCGTGTTCAAATCACGTCGGGGTCACCAATTGTGGTATGCGTGATTAGCAGACAAAGAAACACCACGAAAACCAAAGCACAACTGTATCAATGTACCACACACACACACACACACACACACACCTCTATAAAACCGCGAATCAGACCACACGCGAACAGAGACATGATATACACACATACAATCACACAGCACATAGACATACATACAAGCGTCCTGGTGAGCCGGCAACTAACCGGGGAAGGTCATATTACACATGGACATAGTGCAGGACTGCAAACGGCCGGTTACATTCGTAGAATCATTCACTCACAGCATCAAGGTCACTCTCACGCTCATGCACACACATATAGACAGACAGACAAACATTGGATAATAACATTCAGCAAAGGGTATCATTTACACTATCATACTGGCACAAATCGCAAAACATAACATCCATACAAATTGTCATCTCAGTCCCCACTGTAGCGCCAGTAATTTTCCGGTGAGGGGGCTGATGAAAAAGATGTGGAAACATGGCACAGTTTAGGGTATGTGTTTGGGGAGAGAGGGCTTCAGCCCTACCAAGCCCCTCTTGACGCCGTCACTGGTATCACGTATTACCCCATATTTATCGCATTCAAGTTGCTCCGTATTATATATATTTGCATTTCCTATCTGTTCTCATCGTTCACCTATAAATGGACACTTGATCACATAAGAAAACTGTCAGGCGCAGAACTATTGTGACAGAGCTTCGCCGTTTGTATACTAACATAGGTTAATTGCTCAACACTGCTTGGAACTGCCGGGGTCTACCGCTATTGATGAGTCACAGCGGCTACAGGCGTGTCACAAACGTTTCCAGTCACAAACGTGATCTATAAGTGAAACAGTAATATCGGTATTAGGTTTAGTTGAAGGAGTGTGCCATCTGAGTCATCTGAATGATAAAAAGCGCGCGCCGACAGCTAGGGACGTATATTTGTGTTGAGGATCGGGGGATGACAACCAAGGGCGTAGATCCTGAAGGATATGGGGTGTATACCCCCGACAAATTGACTGGGAGTATGAATATGCAATTATACCCCCCCCATAATTATACTTAGTTCAGTTCAACAATACACGACAAACGTGTATGTTGACAAAACAAAACTGAAACAAGATATACATGTATTGAAAGACAGGTACGTATGGTACATCGCTGTCCCACGCGCGCCTACAAGACCACACCGCACAGCGAACACGCCCGAACACGACTCTCGCACACGTTCTCACATCTCAACACGACACCCGATCACTCATCAACATGTCACCCGATCACCGCCACATGATACCTTGCACGCTGCAAACGCTGCACTGAGCAAACACACACTCTTGAACACAAGCATGCATACACAACCAAGACAGTAAATGAAATATAGCATACAAAGCATAAGCCCACACACAGCGAAAACCTCTAACTACACGTCCCCTGTTTCTCAAGAAACAACTGAATACGGAAAGACACGAATACCGACACAGCAACAAAATATAAAGCGAATACAAACACGGAGATAAACAAAATACACAAACAAAACCGGCTCCGATCCATCGAGCAAACTTCCACCAAAACACAATCCATGGCTGCGGCGAAGCACAACACGTCAGGCCCCAGCGTCCCCCGCGCTTCCGCCTCGCCCGTGCTCTTCAGTGCTCCGTCGCAGCCTGCCGTCTTCATCACCGACCACCGCGACAAGGCACAACACTCATAGGCCCCAGCAACCTCCGTGCTCCCGCCGCCACCCGTGCTCTTCAGCACCTTGTCGCAGCCGGCCGTGATCCACCGTCTACACAGGCCGCGCCGTCTCGTCCTCCGCTCAGATCCTCCCGGCTTCGGCAGCCTTCACTTCACATCAGCGCTCCAGCACCAGCAGCTTCTTCCGACAGGTCAGTGACGTGTCCAGAGCAGGCGAGCCGACAAGCACCCTCGGCCAAGGCCCCCCCCGCTGTCTTCAGCCGGCACCACGCTTCACAGTCGCCCCCTGCAACACTTCTGGCACGTGGCTGAACACCGCTCCATGCCTGTCCGCCGCTGATGCTGAAGGCATCGTCACCACTGCTGCCGAATCCGGGTCAAAACTCCCACCACTCTAAAATTATCCAACAAAAGTTATCCATAATCCAAAATAGCCGAAATAGCTTGTGAGATGCCGAAGTCCAACTCCACAACGTACACAGAAACATATATCGAAAGACAAGAGTGCGTGGGACGGCGATGTCCCACGCGAGCCTATAAGACCACACCGCACAGTGAACACGCCCGAACACGACTCTCGCGCACTTTCTTACATCTCAACACGACACCCGATCACTCATCAACATGTCACCCGATCACCGCCACATGATACCTTGCACTGTGCAAACACACACTCGCACACAAGCATACAAACACAATGCGCAGAACAACAAGCCAGCAAATGAAATACAAGCATAAGCCCACACACAGCGAAAACCTCTAACCACAGTATGCAATTATATGCAGTATAATTTTCATTCAGGTTGTTATTGAGGTCATTGAAATCGCATGTGTGTTGTAACTGACTAGGCATGAAATGGCTGAGGATCCCATGTAATTGGCCAACTGAGCCATCCTTAAACACTAATGATGGCTGTCATCCCCCGAGCACGACACGAATTTATGCCCCTGATGACAGCCATCATGCATTAGTGTTTAAAAGTTGGCTTGGTTAATCAATTACATGAGACCCTCAACCATTTTATGTCTATTCAATTACAATACACATACCTCAATTAAAATTATAATTCGTAAATTATTATTTTTCACATATTTATAAATTTTTTTACATTTATCGCGTGTTGTAATTTTTGCTATGCTGATTTTGATGATAATATACCCAAAGTAAATTAACTCGGCATAGTTCTCGGGGGGGGGGGGGGTATAATTGCATATTTATACCCCCAGTCAATTTGTCGGGGGTACATACACCCCAGGATCTACGCCCATGTCGGCAACAGTTCGTGACCAAGTGGACTTATTAATGCCTGCTATTGATTACTGCGCTTGTGTGGTGGTGTGTTCACAATCCACTTGGCCCTTTGCCTAGGTAGAGCTTGTGTGTTCTCGGTCAGACATGCGCGTCGTCGAATTATTTCATTGCTGAGTTTATTTGGTGTTATTCTGTTATCACGATCGCACAAATAATTTCTCCTGTGAGCTCCAGTCTTTCTTCTGGACGACGGCTGAATTTTTGCCAGCGCAAACGCACTTGATTCTGCACATGTACAATTTGTGAAATTGCACATGTGTGTCTTTGTGTAATTGAAGTTTAATCAAACCCTCGTACGTTTGAGCCAAACGTACTTTTTCATTTCTTGATAGATGACCAACTTCAATAACGACTTTACTCACCAAACACGTGCCGAGCCGCAGTTCAAATACAAATCCATGTACGTTTTGCAGTTTTTCTCAGTTAGTGCTGCTGACTTTGATGGTTTTTTGTATTGACGTGAGAAGCCGACATTTCAAATGAAATATTCCCTCGCACGGGAAATGCTGTCCAATGAGCATGATCTATTCAGCGATTCTGAATAGAAGCAATCAGAAATTGGCTAGAGACATGGAATCGACCAAAAATAAAATCGCTAAATGTGAAATATCAATCCAGTTTAATCTCCTTTGCAAGCGCGAAAATTTGCTGCCTGGCTACACCAACATCATATATATATATATATATATATATATATATATATATATATATATATATATATATATATATATATATATATATATATATATATATATATATATGTGTGTGTGTGTGTGTGTGTGTGTGTTTGTTGGCTCGCGATGTGCTGATTCATTAGGTATGAGGAGCATTGAGACTCCCCTGCTGTCAGTCGAATGTCCAGGCAAATTTCGGCTCTAGTACCATGTGATCCAACGTAACATCGGGTCCAACGCTGATACGATGAGTGACGACCGTGAGTGAATCTGACAGTGGCGTATGTAACAACAACAACAATGTCTTTGTATAGCGCTCACATGAAAACAAGCGCGAAAGAGACAACAATGAGAAACAACAGTAGACGATATCAAGATGTGAGAAAAGAAGTAGAAAATTCACAAAAAGGAAAAAATGGAGATAAATATAATGAAAATAGATAAAAACATAAGTAATTGTAAATTAGAGTCATAGGGAAGCGTAAGGTGCAAGAGTGCGAGAAGTTGGATCTAAAGATTTAGCAAAAAGATATTTACGAAGTGAGGAGGAAAAACTGAAATGAATGTAGAAACTGAAATATGCGAGTGACCAGCTATAAGCTATAAGCAGAAGCTATAAGCTATATTTATTAGCTGTATGTTATATCGGAACCTCATTACAGGTATACAGAGCCTAAAATAACCAAGTCTAGCTTAACATAACCCACCTAACCCAACCAAACATTATCTAACCTAACCTAACCAAAGCTAACCTACCCTACCATAAACTCCGCATAGCTGATAAAAATAGTCAAAGAAGATCATTCACATAACTCAGTCTCTAGATACGCCACTGTCAGATTCACTCACGGCCTGTAGCATCGTGGCTATAAATGGCGTAATTGGCGTAAATGGTCGTAGCCCCCCAATTTCAGTGGCAATTTGCAGTGGCGTGGCTTAATTCGCACCGGCTTGTCTTCATGATTGCATTGCTATATAGCTAATTGCAGCAATATTCAAATGAACTCGGCTGAACCGGCCTTATTTTCATTTACTGCCTCAGTTAAGTGAATAATTTTGAGCCGGCAGTGAATGGAATTACGGCAAACACTCACTAAAATCATACAAATGGATACGTTATAATTTCTAACTACTATATTTTCGAATAAGAACATTGTAAAAACAATACAAGTTAATTCAGTGCAGAGTTTTAATGGTGGAAATTTAAATGGATCTCAGCTTTGGAAACCTACTGGATTTTCTAACTATTTGTGTTAAGATAGTTTCTTAAGTAGGCTGAAAATTGCTTCTTTGATTCATTTAGAACTAATTTCATTTCGTCAGCACAAAAGCTATGAATAATTCATCAGTTTGTCTAGTTGGCGATTGTCGCTGAATTCCTATTCATAGACCCACATTAAAAGTAAACACGATGCAATTTAGCTGCATTTTCACCGAGTAAATGGCACAATAATTCAGCTGAATGAATATCGGAGTGCATTTATTATTCAAGCTTGGCTCTGTTGTTTGAACACTGCTAGTCAAATTATATTTCGAATGAAAGAGATATTATGAGAAAATTCACTGATCTTCAGCGAGCAAGATGAGAATGTATTTTCTGAAAGAACAGGCACACACACACACACACACACACACACACACACAGACATACACACACAGCAGTGGCGGATCCAGAAGGGGGTTCAGGGAGCTGAAGCCTTGTCCCCCCAAATGTTTCCATCAACTCCTTATAACTAGAGTTGGGAATTTTGTGTGTGAGAGTGAAGTCTCAGTCTGTCTTTAATAATTTGAGTCAACACTGTCAGTACATCTGTATCAGTTAATCGAAAATGGCTATCATGGATATCCTGGCTGCATGGCTGATTGGGATGTTGTATATTTAACCGACAGGAATTTGTGGCTGTTTGTGTCAAATTCAGTCGTCGTCGAGCAGCAGCTACGGTGTGTTATGTGTGCTCTTTGTTATATACTTTGGGTTCGGAGGACATTTAGCCGACTTCGTCTCGCTTTTCTACATCGAAACATTAAAAAACGAAATATTGATTGCTAAATTATGGTGGTTATTATCGACTGCGAACGTTTCCAATACAAAAAAAATCGGAAGCTATTGTGAAGGAATTGAGTGCGTATGACACAGCTACATAACAGTATTGGTATACGATTCTGCCTCCACTTCCATCGTCCTCAACTCATCCAGAGGAGGAAAAAACTCAGCAACACTTCAATTTTTTAACTAATTGTATTCACGGTCTGAACTATTCATATTGTCCGCAGACAACGGCTAGCTACGAAGATTTGCTGAAAATATTTGCTCAAGTCTTTCGGCAGCTGAAACCTAGCACGACGACTGTCGACGATTTTACATCTGACGGTGAAAAACCTTGAGGAATATGTGAATCCTATGTTAATTATTTATTTATTAACCCGTGTACTCACAAGCATCGGTTTAGCTTTCGCTGTGCTGTGGAAAGATGTAAAATGCATGGCAAATTAATTTCGCTGCATATGTCACGAACCAAGATGATCTGCTTGAAATAATACATCCATTATACTGTTTGCTTGGTTCATTTACCGCGACGCATAATTGAGTGTAACATTTAGTGTTTAATTATACCTATTGATTTAACAATTTGAAATAGTCAATAAAAATATTCATCCAACATTTATTAAACAATAGTCATGCGCAGAATTGAATGAATAATGTTTTCCTGGTTCTAAAAATCTCATAAGCCAAAATAGGCGAACATAGCAACTACCACTACGAACAATTACCTCTACACCAGTCCCAGCTCTCATACTCTTTCTATGTGACTGGGCGTAACTGCAACCGAGACGCAATGGTCTCAACACAGACAGAGTGAGGAGAAACCCTAGTTGTAACCGTCATAGCTGCATTTTCCCGTAATCTGTCTCTCTCGCGTTGGTCGTCCAATAATCATAGGCGCGCAAACCCCAATAAGATGGGGTTTGATCAGGAATTTATCAATTTATCTCAGCAGCTGTCTATGTAAATCGTTGAAAATGTAAAGGTAACATCACCACTGTTTCAGTGTATAACAGTTCCATTTCAGTTATTTAGTTTTATACGATATTCTGTAATACACAAGTACACATAATACACAAGTACACATAATTTACAGGTACACATAATACACAAGTACACAAATATACACATAGTTATTTTTTTTGGGGTTTTTGTTTGTTTTTTCCCGGTACACAACACACAAATAACAGCAAATAACAGCATTATGCACACGAACGCACGAACATAATACACGAATAATCATTTTAACGTGTACGCACACGAACGCTTGAAACCTGGCCGGCACACATGCTATTGCGCAATTCTTTCCGTCTGTCGCGTGAACGTTTATTAGCCCTCTTTCGCTTCATTGATCGAATAGCGGCGGAACTACGCAGAGTCTCGGTCGACTCGGTGTGGAGAGTCTCGGTTGGCTCGGCTCGACACACAAGGATGCCATGAGACCGCCTTCAAAGTCGCTCATGGACACAGATGGTCGGAAGTTTGGACACAGTTCCACCATTTTCCGCCAGACGGCCTCGTACATGCCCTGTGTGCGCACTGGCATCAACACGTAGACAATGGGCAAAAAACCTGGGCACCGTGATTTTCGTACTTTACATGCACAGTGAAAAGCAAGCGAAACATTGAAGGACACACGTAGAATGTGCCGTCAACAAAAATTTGGCAATTTTCCCGCAAAAACATTGGCCATGGTGTCGGAGAAAAAGATTAAACTGGTGGAGCCCTGATACTCTGCACATCCTCGAAAAAAGGGATCCCCCATCCGTTTCTGCAAAACCCGGGTGCTGTGCTATCATGGACGCTAGCTCTGATGGTGTGTTAGGGATGCGTAAAGACGAGCTGCTACGCACCGCACTCATACTTCGCCGCATGTTGGGGTATGTGATGTCCGACCCTGAATGTGTGCGCGTTGCCTGATTATATATATCCACAAGCTGAAAGGGATCGGTTGACGCGCGTGAGAGACACTCAGCCTGCATACGCAATCTCGCCAAGGTATCTGGATACGCCATGTGACTGTGCGGTTGCCTGTGTGAAATTACGCCGCCGCTCAACGAAGCTGTGCCAGAACAGTCCAGGTTCCGGCACCTCAACCTTATGCTGCGTGCAACGACATTCCTGGTGACGTAGATATACTGGTCCTGTACGTAGAACGTCCTCGTCCTCACAGAAGTGCGATGTACTATCCTTTCCATGATCTATAAGAGCAACTACCACTGATACACACTCCAGAAATTGTTAAAATATCAGCATCGATACAAAATGTCTATTATTGCTTGGACAAAATACTTCATCTCCAATATTCATAGGGCTAGGAGAAAACAAAAAAATGGCTACTAGATAAAAGGCAAAAAATCATTTCCACGCCGAAAACTAAAACGTGTCACCTACACCTTACATTCTCATTTAAAATGCTATAATTTCGAGCATAGAAAGCTTAGAACGCCAATACAGTTGGTGTCTACCTTCTGTCTATACCCAGGAGAATAATCTGACTCTCCATGACAGCATTTAATATCAAAATTTTCCGTACAAGCCTGAGCACAAAAATTTCACTAGACTGGCAGTTGAAAAGTTAGAGAAAAAAGGCAATATACAGCGCCTTCACCCCACGAATGTTGCCGTACACCAAAAACCGTTACCGAAAACAAGTCATCAGCACTAGTAAACAAGTAATATAAAATGTAATAGTTCACATACTACAGAAAAAATTAGCAGTAGCTACGAACACAAAATTAGAAATAGTTCCAAAAGTTATAAAGCAAAATAGATAAACCGTGAACAAACCAAACACGTGCACAAATCCGAGACAAATCGAGGTAGCAAACGTTTGGTTCGCGCGGTAGGTTGAATGATGCCGTTAGGTAAAATATAAATGTGTAAAAATGTGTAAATGTGTAAATGTATAAAAATGTTTCTACTGAAAACAATTATTTTACAACAAAATCCGATCGTTGAGAGAAAAAAACACCTCATACTGTAATAAAAACTGTAAATGTAATGTACAAATGTATAAAAATTTACACCTAATTCATCAGTCTACACTCAGAAGTCATTATATTGAACGTACTACAAACAATATGAGTATATTATTAAACATATATAAAATATATTGTTGTGATTAATTATAAATGATAAAACCTTGAACAAAAGTAATAGGTACAACTGAATTATTATAGTTATTCAAATTTTTTAATAAACATGAATAAGCTCCATGATATAGTGAACGAATTAGAGGCTGTCGCTTATGAAATGACAATTAAAGGATTTATCTTATAATTTGATCACAAAACAAGTAAAATCATAATTTACCTTGTTTTAATATTAAATTACTGAATGAATTCCTGCATTGTGTTATTTTCAAAACGACAACCTCAAATTCGTTCACGATATTCATATGCATAAAAATGGATATATTTCCATATGTTTGTTAATGTATACCTATTATTGGCTTAGTTAATATAATTAGTATACTATTCTATACGTGAAAATAAGTGAAACTAGAAAAGAGAGAGAAGAGTAACACGACATAAAAGGGCAAATTACGGTTATACACATGCAGATACCAACAAAAACTTAGTACATTGAAAAAATGTGCTGATCGAATGATCAACAAATCAAAGCAAACATGATACTTACCTGTTCTGGATTCAACTAAGTTTCTTCGTCTTACCAATACTCCAGGTGTTACAAATATGCAAAACAAAAAACTCATCGCACGCGAATTCCCAATGTTCATGAAGGAGAAGTACTGAAATGAAGGCGACGTTTTTACTAGCAATAGAATATGTAATTGCGGATCAATTTTCTGACAACAGTTATTGTCCGAGGATAATTGGGCGATAAAGAATATTTCGCATGATCACATGCGTGGAAAGAAACAAAAATATACGAATTATAATTAATAAAACACAAATTTGTCCTTTTGTTCGACATTTAGCTTCCCACTTGTCAACTTTTCCATCCCAGCAGTGGATAATTCCCCACAGGCTCAGAACCACTTCACTAGACGATCATAGATGGCATTCATATTCTCAGATTTCAGATTTTGTCTTTGAGGTCAATCTTTTTAAAAAACGTAATGTGATGGAAAAAAATATAAGGACATATTTGTGTTTAGCACATTCAAATTAGTACAAAACTGCTCTGAAGCTTTAAGCTAGAAAACAAATGTTCTGCTTGTACCACAATTATTCGTGATGACTTGAAACGTAATGTGAAAAAATATAAGAACATATTTGTATTTAGCACATTCTAATTAGTTCAAATCTGCTCTGAAGCTTTAAGCTAGAAAACAAATGTTCTGCTTGTACCGCTATTATTCGTCACTAGGCGCCTATGAATATTGGACGACCAACGCGAGAGAGACAGAGTACGGGAAAATGCAGCAAGGATGGTTACAACTAGGGTTTCTCCTCACTCTGTCTGTGTTGAGACCATTGCGTCTCGGTTGCAGTTACGCCCAGGCACATAGAAAGGGTATGAGAGCTGGGACTGGTGTAGAGGTAATTCTTCGTAGTGGTAGTTGTACTAGCTCCGAAAATAGTAGCAATCAGATATAGCACGTGAATAGCGCAGCACGTGGATACATAAGAAACACGACATGCAAACAATCACACACGTTTCTTGAATGAAGGCTCTCCGCAAACAGTTATTGACAAGACAGGTTATGTGGTCGACATGATAATTTCGTCGTACCGCTCAGTTGGAATTCGGAACGCCTTGCACTTTAGGCCAAAGATTTTCAGTAACGAAATCTACTCTATAGCATTCCAGCGGCATAATTTTTGTCACCTGACGAGTCTCACCTGACGTGTTATTGTCCATATTGAGTAGAGCGTCAAATACTTGTGAATCTTCTAGGTATTCCACTTCCTGAATAGTTCGTGGATCCATAGCTTGCTAGAAAAATATTAATCGTCTAAAAGCATAGCTGGAGAATGTGATTGACTATAATAAATTATTTGATCCATATTCTTATATTCATATTCTTTGTCCATGAATATGTCTTTATTTTTTCTCCATGAATATGTCTTTATTCTTTGTCCATGAATATGTATATATTCTTTGTCCATTAATACATTTCAGATCCATATTCATTTGCTCGAGTTTACACACGCCACAAAACCCTGTCGGTTAATTATACAATTTCTGAATTAGCTATGCGGACGACGTTGATGACTAATTAGCTGATAGCTGAATCGCCATCACGACATTGTTGATTACTAAATCAGGGTAGTCACTAGCATTAATGAATTTTTCACAATGATGTATTGAATCAAAGCTTGCTGAGGTGTGTTGCAAGTCTTCGATATTATCGTCGCCTCTGATGAGTTGTGATATAAATATTCACGAACAGTCTAATTAAATCAAGATGACATATGTGTATATATATATATATACTAGCATTAAAACCCGCCCGTTTTGCGGAGGAATTCATAAAATGGAATTAATATTCATAAAAATTCATATTCATAAAAATATTCCAAATTAAAAAAGAAAAAGAAAACTCATAAGTGTCTTACTCAATAGAAAAGTCCAAGTGTTAATATTTTTATTTTTATTTTGACATAATATTTTCCCTCAACCCGCCTCATATCTGAGCTTAACTGCTTGAGATTTCTTACAAATTCGTCCACGTTTTCACCAGGCTTCTATGATCGTGTGAACAACAAGTGACGAGCGAAAATTTCATTAGGCGGCCGCTCGTACAATGACTTCAGAGTTTTGATGGCTGATTCGTAGTTGGCACTGTCTGACACGAGCTCGTATATTCTCGGAGAGATGTAATTGAACAAAACATCTAATTTGTTCGGCCCATGAGATTCAATCGATTGTAGAAATATTCCAAATGTTCGGAACCAGTGTTTCCACGTGGCTGAGGCATTCTCGGCTGAAGGTTCAGTGTCGAAACGTTCTGGTCTTAGATAGCGATGCATAAAGACGACTGATTAAACTTTATATTGGAATAAATTGGTGTAAATAAACCAGCATACACCGTAGAAGGTTTTATTCCACTACAAAGAACGCCACTAACGAAACACACAAGAAGACAACAACAGAACATCAAATACGAAACAGGTGCGTCGGGTATAGACGCAGACAAATATAAAATAAAGACACAGTAAATATACGACAATAGTAACACAGACATGTTCTCACGTGCACGTTTACAACCACGATGTCCATACATGCACACACACACACACACACACACACACACACACACACACACACACACACACACACACACACACACACACACACACACACACACACACACACACATCAACTACATGGATGATAATGTGTTCAGAAAAATCATGATAGCTCTAATTAGGCCAAAAATCGAATACGCAGCTGTAGTTTGGTCTCCACACGAAGTGAGACATATAAAGAAAATAGAAAAGATTCAAAGACTGGCCACAAAATTGGTACCAAACTTGAAAAACATGTCTTACGAGAACAGATTGAGGAAAATTGAATTACCCAGGCTTGATGAGAGGAGAGAAAGATGTGATTTAATAAACATATATAGATGCATAATTGACACGGTCAACACATACGACATCGGATTAGTTTTTCAAGGAAATGTGCGTAAAGGACACCAATAAAAACTGAGGAAAACTCGTTGTCGAAAAGATGTAAAAAGTATAGTTTCCCGTTTAGGAGCGTTGATAAGTGGAACCAATTAGACAGCAAAATAGTTAAAGCTAGAAATTTAAGTTCCTTCAAAAATATGTTAGATAAATTTTCGAAAAGAGACGGGACAGCACGAGCTTAGCTCATATCCTGTAGAACAATTATATGAGTACAACTATGTGAGTACACACACACAGACCAATGTTGGCTGGGAGACAGGACAGCGTGAGGTTAGTTCATCTCATGTATTATACAACTCGGTGAGTACACATATATGCGCAGGAATATTACTGACCAGCCTCTAGTATGACTCTATGACTTTTTAATTTTAGGCAATTTTTGAACGATGACAGCGACAGTGTTGGCGTTTTCCGATGGAGGGGCTGAGGGGGGCTAAGGAAAAGGTTGTGGGGGCTTGGCGAAGCATGAAGAGCTACACTCGAACGCTGACTACATAATATTATAATAAGGGACTGGGGCACACTGATTGAGTCCTCGAACTTGAACCAAAATTAATAACCGGACAGGACATTTACAGTGGTGAGAATTACAAGACAGGACATTTACAGTGGTGATAAATTTTACTGATCATGATTATGATTTTTGGGGGGCTTAGGGGGGCATATTTTGGAGGACTTGGCATATTTTGG
This sequence comes from Sacculina carcini, assembly GCA_916048095.2. Taxonomy (NCBI): domain Eukaryota; kingdom Metazoa; phylum Arthropoda; class Thecostraca; family Sacculinidae; genus Sacculina; species Sacculina carcini. Next base: position 4,586,146 of record OU696588.1, read on the forward strand.
AGGGCTCCAAAAATAGAGCGAACTTGAGAGGAAGATGGAAAGATATACAATCGCAATAATCCAAACGCGAGAATATTTCGTACCAGATATCAGTCATGAGTTGTGCCATGCATTCTGGGGAGGTGGCCCTCTCTAATACGTCTTACGTCCTTGTGGCGCCATAGCGTGGAGAGGGTCGGTTCTGCGGTGGCAGCGAGCTGCACGGGGCACGCCTGTGTGTTCATAAGCTTCGGCTTCTTCCCGTGTAGCAGCTGCCACTTAGGCATTTAACCTTTTTATTTATATGTAAGAATTGACCAGAAGAATAGCGGAAGGTTCATCAACGTAACGTCGAATTAGGAAAAATTGGCGAAGGATGAAGCGGCAAGAGCGAGCAAAGTGAGAGAAATGCTGAGTGAACGAAAGAGTTGGATCAAGGATGATGCCCAAGTTGTGTATATGACTCGCTAGAGGCAAGCTAATATCAAGAATGCTCAATATAGGACGGTAAAAAATGAGGAATTCGGTTTTGTCAGGATTGTGCAGAAGGCGTCTTGAACAAGCCCAGAACGAAATGTGACATACAAGATCAGAAACAAGATCAGAGTGATAGGGAAATAAATCTGCATCATCGGCATAAATATGAAAAGATATAGCATAAGTACGGAGAAACTAACAGATCGCAGACACATTCAGATTGAAGAGAAATGGACCAAGAAAAGATCCTTGAGGAAGACCAGAATCAAGCAGAAAGCGATAAGAGTATACCGATTCGCAGCGGACAGATTACAGATATATGAGAAGACTAATGAGAACACACTATTATATAGCGATATGAGAGATCCTGGAGATGATACCGATGATATACCGATATGAGAGATATCCTGGAGAAGAAGGGAGTCATCCACGATGTCGAAGGCTGGCAAAGAATCAATAACACAGATTTACAAGATGAGGAGTTAGATAAGATATCATTAATTAACACTAGAAGGACCGGAAAATTGAACTACCTAGAAAGACCGGAGCCGTCAATTGACGGCTGTTAATTAAGACCTTTTTTTATTAGCGACTTTTTCCTAAAACCAATCGTGATATACGTTTTCGTGTGAATTGGACAACGTTTAATCCAATGGTGACAACAAATATAAAACGAAAACTATTCAAGTGTCGTAAATTTGATTTGAAAATACTAATTATTTTGAGAAATAACGAATTTTGAATGTCTCTGCTGTTGATTCGCTTAATACAACGTTTATGACAATTTAACAAGCACCATTTGAAGTAATTTTTAAGCTCTATCCAACAGTATAATTCAAGCAAATATTTCAAGTAGTGGGAAGCAAGAAGAATCTTAGTGGAATGGCGAGAAACAAAACCGGATTGATTCGATAATTGGCGAATTGCCAAGAGGACAATTGAAGGTCGAACAGAAGGACGTGCCGGTTTTTATCAATCGTAATTGATTATTTTTTGTTTCTAGTGAATTCCTGACATCAAACAACTGAATTCATGGAATTTGTATATAACAACTGAATTTATTGGATATCACATCACTGCCGTGTAAAATGAACATTTGGTCTAATGGCACGTTGGGGAATCTGTGAGAAAAAAACGTAACACACCACGGATCCAGAGTGGATTTACTAGCTGGGTAGATCTGATGCGGCAGTGTGAGAGGATCTGCTGGAACAGAGTAGCTATTACCCTCCTCTCGCCCTAATAATTCCACTGTCGCAACTGCTACTGATGCCCGCTGTGCTGGTGCAATCGACCCAGCAAAGTGGTGCCATTTTAAAACGTTTTCTCTGGGATAAAACTGCGTGGTCGGCAGAATATGAGAGAGGCTCATTGATGAGTCGAGTGCTGACACGGCGACAGCTGATAGCGTGACGTCATCAAGTGACGTCACACTATAACTTAATCCAACGCCACCTGTAGTCGAGGATCGTTGCTTCATCAATGATGATTTCTCCGCTCAGGAACACACATACTCAAAATCTACACACACACATACACACACGCACACCCACATAAACGGCGCTGGCATATATATCAAATAACCTTCAATACACACATACGCATGTGCATGCATGATATTTGGAAAATCGATTTGAAAAGTTGGAATTTGGACAGTAATTTTCGACCTTGAACATTTTCCTCCACGCGCTTTCCGCCTGAGGGTTCCAGTTTCCAGCTTCGGACAGCAGGTTTTTAATTACGGACAGAAACTGGTCCCCCATCACCTGAGCGTGTCACACAAAATATCTTCAATTATACAACACATCTATGACAATTTTCCATGATTAAATTTGTATGCTTGCAATAGTCAATTTCAATGCTATTTAATTTTAAACATGAGATGTAGGCAAGAAATTGATAATGTTTTCTACTGTGGCGAATCGTTTATAAAGACAAAAAAACATTCAATCATAATAATATTGTCATTAACGAGTTGTTCTGGCTTTTGCTACCTCAACATACTCAGGATTGGCTCCATACACCATGTGCTGAAGTCCAAACTCTTTCATGATGGGTACAAGTTCTTGCTCATTGTCCAGTCTCATCACTATCTTGTTGACAAACCCCATCACTCTGCAATAACACACAACAAATTCCAAAATCGGCTCGGGTTTTGATCAATTGGAAAACACATTTTTTCAACATAAATTCCTAACGATTTGGTTATACATTTCAAATACACATTGAAATACACTTGTGTAAGCGAACATTATATTATAATACAATGCACGCGTGAAAAAACAAAACCAGGAGCAAAAATATTAAATAGAAAATACACGCCGCTCAGGGAAAGCCAAAATACACGGACAACACTGGATATTGTGTGCATATGCGTGTGAGTGTGTATGTCTGTGTTTTTTTGTGTGTGCGTCAAAGTGTATGTGCGAGCAAGTGTGATTTGTGTTGTTCTTCGTTATAACATTGTCCAGTGCTTGAAGCGGTGTCACGTGACGCATGCACTCTCTTTGCAGGTTATATAAGCGCTGAGTTCCATCATGTGGGTGAAGACGGTGATTAGTAGGGCAGGGCAGGAACCGGTTCCGGAACCGGTTCTGACGATTCTGCTACGTAGGTATTGGAACCGGGTCCGAGACTCGCAACTGGTTATGGAACCGGGTCCACACGAATCCGAGTCCACACGGTTGCGATTTTCGGACCCGGGTCAACGCCACCTAGATACATATATCTAGGTGGTGTTGGCTAGGTGGTCAATGATCCGCAACAACGCGCTACAGTGTGACAGTTCAGGCTCAAGTGCAAGTGGTGGCACAACGCTTGTCGCTCCTTGTTCAATTTATTACGACGCAAATCAGTGATATTGTGAGAGCACATTGTGACAGTAGCTTGGACAAATGATTAGCTAGGCCAGGGGTCGGCAAAAAATTTCTGCTGAGGACCGAACAACTGAAGAAACACGAGCGCGGGCCGCATAATCATTATTTATAAGGCTTGCAAGCCAGAACGAAATCCATGGAAAATAAGACAAAAAACTGAGTTTGAAATTTCATGTTAATCATCAGTGAGTTTTGTGCAATAAACAAAAATAATCAACATGTTTATTTATTTGAGAGTTGTCAAAGGGATATTCATACATTTTATCAAGCAAACTCAAGTATCTTTGGCGGGTGGGATGATCAGCCGTAGTTTGCCGACCCCGGTAGCAGCTAGAACACTAGGTTAGGTCGGACAGTGGATATTTATGACAATTTGCACCTGGCCGCGTGCTGACGCAGTTCCTGGGACCGATTCAGATCCTGTGCACTGAGATGCTCCAGTATCTTGAACATTCCCACCACTTCTGGGTTCAGCTCGAAAAATCTACGACAACAAATTCACGTCAACAATATTAATATTATTATTACATAGGCATTATTACAAGCACACACTATCTTATCATATAGTAGCCATATGTACATTTGATAATTAGCATTAAAATCGTGAGTAAGGAGCGTACACATACACCCACCCACCCACACACACACACACACACACTGGCGGATCCAGAGGGGGGTGGGGCTCGGGGGCTGAAGCCGCCCAAAGTGTTCCCATCAAGCCCTCAACTAAGAGACTTACTAGACGAGCTCTAAGAAAAACATCTTTTTGCAGAGTTTGTTGACTGTTGTGTCGTTGTGTATGGTGCGAGAGAGAGAGAGTGAGAAATTATGTGTGAGAGTGTGAGCGTGTTAGTGTGCCTGATTGTGTGTAGTTTACTGTGTATGTGTCATGATGCTACGTGTTTACGTCCTGCGTTCGCTGATTGATTGTTGTGCGTGACTGTCTGAACGGTGTGTGTCTGTGTGTGCTCCCGTATGTCACGGTGTGAGCGTGGAGTCGTGTTTGGAGTGTAGGAGTGTTGTGACCTCTTGTAGGCTCACGTTGGGCAGTGATGCCCACGCGCGCCTGTCTGAACATAACCTAGTTTTTGAGTTTTATTATATTGATATAAACATGATCGCAAGACATATTCGCGCATAATATGTTTGTAAATATATATATATATCATTGAGACAAAATTCAGCCCCCCTGCCAAATCATTCAGCTCCCCCAAAATTGCACTCTGGATCCGCTACTGCCCACACACACACACACAAACACACGCACACACACACACACACACACAGAATGTTCTGTTTGTTCAGTTCAGCTTGGAAATGCTAAATATATTGAGTCTAAACAATAGCGTATATCATATAGCAAATAGGTCTTTTCCACTGTTCGCATTGCATATTGAGGAATTTTCACAGAGCCTCGCTTGGGTAACAGTGTGACTGAATAAGCTACCATAACTCGCTGCCTGTCTAGTAAGTAAGTGTCAGTAGTCATGCGAACAATTCTATCAATTATATGCCAGTCACGGCCTCTTGCAGTCAATTCCGAAAGAACGTTGTATGCAGTTGCACTGCGGTCCTCTAGGAATTGTTGTCAGATGCAAACTGCACATAAACTATGTCACTGTCTCTCTTACCCACTAACTTCTCTTCTGCTGAAACGCATTTCCTCTGCTAACTTTTCTTCTCTTCCTTTCCCGAATTTATTTTATTTTCTAACTTTTGCGATTTATTTGAGAGAGTTTCCCAAGTCACAGTTCATAGTCGTGTAGAACATTGGTGTGGTTAACAATATGCTGATGGAGCATCGATTAAATGGTGTCAATCATTACTTTTAATCTCGATTTATTGAGGATCAGTGTACCAACACAAACACACACACACACACACACAAGAAAAGGTGTGATAAGAACCCACTTGGAGAAGGTGAGGATTCCGACAGCGACCGGGTCTGACTCGAGGGCTGCCCACGAGCGCTTGATGAGTGCGCGTTCCTCGCAGGTCAGTTGAGGAAGGGCAGGGTTGAGACAGTTGTCTTGAGGCGACAGTGAGCTGCTGGCAAGCACAGGCTGGTGCAGGACGGCCGCTGCTGGGGCTGCCATCTTTGCTCCTGCCGGTGTCATTCTAGCAACCGTTCTGCCAGACTGAGCTGCTGTACCGGAGTTAGAGTTGCCCATGTTGGTGCGGCGGAATGGAAGATGATTGATTGAATGAGAGGCGAGCTTCAATTTAGCCCCAGCCAGACAGCAGGCCAAACTAATGCCGTGGTGATACAGTTATCTGTCCGTACAACAATGTATCTGTGATTGTGCTCATCTAATTGTGCTCACCTATATGTGTGTTACAGGAAATGAGAGACGTTCGCACTCTCCTGTCTCTTTCCCACTGTGTATTCAATTTGTACTTCAACTATCCTATATTTTTGGCCTCTACGATAGTTTTGTGTTATTCAATCCAGATGTCAATTGGTCCAAAGCGAAAACTGTAATTCTTTATGTCTTTCTGCACCATTATTTCAAGCTTCTTACCGTGCCTTTTCCTTTCTCTTGCTTAATCAGTCCAATTCTTTTCCATGCTGTGATTTCTATTGTTCCTGAATGAGCGCATGGGCGTAGATCCTGGGAGTATGGAGGTGTTACAACCCCGGATAAATTGGCTGGAAGTATGAATATGTAATTATACCCAACAATAATTCAACAACAACAACAATAATTCTGTTGAGTTCAGTGGTGTATTGGTGTTTGGTTTTCGCTAGCTGCTACAGTTCATTACGCATATTGTCATTAAAATCAGCATAAAAAAGAGTAACAATACACTAGAAATATGAGCAAGCAATTATATGCAGTATACTTTTCATTGACGTATGTCTGTTGTAATTAACTAGGCATAAAATAGTTAAGGAATCTATGCAATTAACCAACTGAGTTAACTTTGAACACTAATGAATGATGGCTGTCATCCCCCCCGAGCCTCGACACAAATCCCACCCTTGTTTGAGCTGTGATTTTTGTGTGTGCTATCTTGCACGATATTCTCTATGATATCATACGTGTAATGAATCAATAATAATTCAAGTATTGGATTAATTATTAAACGTTTACAAATAATTAACTCCGCTCTTCACAAGCACGCTGGAAAATTCGGGAAAATCACTTAAGTTTTTCTTCTATTTACCTTATATTTTATTCCTTCTGTTATAGACGTTCGGAAGATGTTTATATACACCCACCAGCCTGCACATACACGTTTCTACAAACATGCAAACACACGCGCATACAAGCGTATCGGCAGCGCGCTGCACTGTGTTAACACTCCAACGTCCGTCGCAAGACTGCCTGCGTCGATTACGACGTTTGAGATATACCCATGTCCTCGATTAGCGCAGTATACACGGGAGAATGGAAGAAAGTCTGTGCAAACGTGTGTGTGTGTGTCTGTGTGTAAGAGAGATTGTACGTCTGTTTCTCTGTGAGTCCAACATGTTTCCGTAATTGACTGTCGCCCAGGAACTTTTGTGTAACTGTTTGTTGCTTCAGCTGCACTTACGCGGCTGTTTGTTGCCTGAGTTAAACTAAGGTTAAATTAAGTTAAATTGGAGTTAAATGAAATGAAATGAAATTGCTTGAGTTAAATTAAGGTAATAATAAATGTCAGGCATTATGACACTAATTTGACGTTGTTGGTGTGAAGTGCTAGAGCGAGTAATTTGCGAGATGATGTTACAACAGTGTTTCTTGACCTTTTATCAACAACAACATGTATTTGTTATAGCTCACCGAAAAGCTCGGGCGCGACATGATTATAAGCAGTTGGGAACACGGAATACAACTAACAGGACAGATGCAAAAGAAGTAAATTACAAATATGCAATAAAAGACAATAAATATAGAGACAAAATATGGGCAAAACTTGCAAAACAGACGGACATGACGGACAAGACAACACGACTGAAACATAATGACAACACAACACAACAAACACAACTCGGGAGAATATAGTCATAGCGTAGATAAAGTAAGCATGCAAATGAGAGAAAGAATACGATTAAGAACAGGCTAAAGTAACAGGTTATAGTGATGCAAAAGGTGTGAGAGTGTGGGAGACTGGGTCAAAAGAGAGGACAAAAAGATGTTTGGAGAGCTTAGAGCGGAAATAATTGTAGGAAAGAGAAGAAGTAATGTGAGCTGGGATGGAGTTGTAAAGGCATTCTCAGTGATCGCACTTCACAGTGATCTCCTTTCTCAGTGATCGCACTCTTTCAAATTATCAGTCAGTTCTCGCACCTCCATTATACCCGCAGTCAGTTCTCGCACCCCCTGGATTATTGATAGAAATACGAAAATATATAAATACTAACTAAGTAATAACAAAACTTTTATTTGAATATATTCATTCATACAAATCCTTCAGGAGGATTAACCAAAACTACGTTTTTATGGAATAATATAATGCATAGGTTAAACATATAGTATTTTTTAAATACAGGAATCCTCGTACCCCCTAGGAACCAGACTCGCACCCCTTAGGGTGCGAGCACCCCGGTTAAGAACCTCTGTAATACGAGAATTTGAACGCGTGTTTGCGTGTGTATACTGGACTGTGTTGGTGATTATGTAACTGAGGTAATTATGGGTGATGTAACCCTGAGGTCAGGGATAAGAATACTGCCCGTATACTGCCGTACCTGATGAGAATACTGCCGTACCCGCTGCGTGTCGTACGAGGCGACCAAAAGCGGACCCTCTGCTTCTTCTCTCCCTGTACTGCCATGTCCAAGGGGGAGAACGATAATTCAGCAGAGTTGACACCCCCTTGGACTACTGCAGCTGTCTTCTTTTTTATCTCCTTCTACCAGAAATTAAATAAAACCTGGTCAGTGTAATGAGGGTTCCGATGACGCGGTTAGTTTTATGAAATGGCAGTCGAGATCGAAGGTTGAGTAGATTTGTTGAGTGATTGTTTAAGGCGGTGTGAAGAGTGCGTTGTTGCTTGGTGTTTTGTGCTCCGATGTTTTGCGGTGTAAATATTGAGTGTTGCGAATATTTACTCGGTGTGATATTGCGCGATTGTGTAATTGTGTGATATTCATTTCATCATTTTTTCCCAATACAATTACACACACAAAAACGAAAACCCTAAGACAATACAAAACAAACTAATTTATTGCACACAGTATATAATACGCACAACAGAAAGTTTGCTCAAATCGAACCTGAATGAATACACAATTAGGCAGAAAGGAAATTTGATAAATAAGTAAAAAATTGCGCAGAAATAAACACATCTGAAGACGTCGCTGATTATGTGTCGTAATTGTTATGATCTCTGGAAAATGAGCAATCAATTTCCGCACACACACAAATACACACACACACATACACACATATACACACGCACACACGCACATCATCACCACTTGCAAAGTGTATCAGAGTGGCTGACGTAATTACAAATGACCGTACAAGTCCAGAATAAGTGGCCCCCTCAGTATACTACATATATGTGTATTTGTTTGTGTGTGTGTGTGTGTACCGCACTGATAGGCAGTGCACAAATAGCCTCTGGGAGACCACACACGCACTGGCGCTAGTGTTCGGCACTCACTGAAATTGGATGAAATAACTTGCTCACTGAGTGTTTATCATCTTGCAGACAGGCCTTTACACTTATCATCACTCCGACACGAGTATGTCACAGCGAATATACGCGTCAGTAGAGAGTACACGAGGTGTTGTGTGGTGCAATAACACTGTGATAACTGTGATAAGCTCGTCTGACTTCAGCAAATAATAATAGACAACAACAACAAATAACAATAACATCAACATAAACAACAATATCATCAACAACAAAATGCTACAACCACAACAATGGTAACATCAACAACAACAAAAACATTAACAACATCAATAATATATTTATAATGAAAAAAATGAACACACAATACCATCTGATCGTATTCTTGAATTTATTCACCGTTTGAGAAAAATATACGTTTCATTTTCACAGCTGACAAAAGATCAATTTTATAATGACTCATTTTAAATGCAAAAATGCTTTGCTCTCTGTATAGAAATAGTTCCATTCTCAATATATTCTAGCGCAACATTTTGCTTGGATCAAATTCCAGCATTAATTACACTTTTTGCTTCTTCTACGTGACGGTAATACTCCCAGCTGTGCTCATCACCAAGTTTGGCGGTACATAGTTTGACAGGACACAGAAGTTTTCTTGCTTTGTGTAAGCAATACAAAACTAATGTGTATTAAAAGACAGGCGCGCGTTGGACAGCGATATCCCACCGGGGCCTACAAGACCACACCACTCGTAGACACGCCTCAGGAACGACTCACCATTTCCCCTAGTTACAGTCACCAACAAAGTTCAGCACACACAGCACACAGTTCATCCACACGGACCGACATAGGTTTCGTCCACAGTCTGAAACTGCCACACAATTCTGCCGCTCTCACACTCTTTCTACGCGCGCCACAGTGGCCGCGTTCAAATGGCGTGGCTGATGTGTGCGTGCTGAGTCATGGTCGTTTTTGTCCACACTCAGTGGTTTTCAAACTTGGTGTATGTGGTCGAACTGTCCACACTCGTGATACGGCTCAGGCGGTGCTGTTTTTGACTAATTCCAGTGTTGAGCAGGAAATTGAGATTGAGTTGACTAAATTTGTCATTCCTTTCAAGAGCTAATATAATTATACTTTGTACCTATATACGTATACATATTCAGGAGTAAACTCACTGATATGCGCATTATTGTGTATATGAGTATTATGCCAACTCGTGTAATGTTTTAACAATATGAATTATTTGACTGATGGGATGTTGGGATTAACAAAGGCCAGCGAGAATATTCCATCAGCGCCTCGCTGAAAAATCCACCAGCGAAGAGTGGATGTTTAATGTGCTGTCATTGTTGGGGTGAACATTGTAATAGCCCGTGTTGTCGCACGTCGAGTGCCAGCGGCAATATCAGCTTGTCTTCAAACAATCCACTTTAGTTCAAGAAAAAAACAGTGCTTTATGAATAATTTACGTTGTGCTCAGATGAAACACGACTAAACTACTTCTCAATTTCGCGCTCTGATAGATGACTTCACAAGGGCTTATGGCGCTTGGGCAGCCACTGAATTACGCACGTTCACAATGCGAGTTATCTGGAGCGACTGTACTCATGCATATAACAAGACACGAACAAGACAAGTACAGACAAACATGCACACAAGGTCAAACACGCACAATCACGACCAAACACAGCACGACACACAACCATACACATAGCTGCACAGGTCACTGCGCTTCTGGCAGGTACCGCCAGGTTGCGCGATGCGCAATTACACGTGACACGCCACAGGTTAATATGTACTTATGTGTGTGTGTGTGTGTGTGTGTGTGTGTGTGTGTGTGTGTGTGTGTGTGTGTGTGTGTGTGTGTGTGTGTGTGTCAGTAGCGGATCCAGTTGGCAATTTTGGAAGGTCAGTTGGAAATTTTGGATGATTTTGTGTGGGGGGAGACTGAAAATGTATTCAACGATATATACACACGCATTTACAAACGCGTAATGTGCGAATATGCTTTGTGATAATGCTTCTATCAACAAATTATACAGGAAAAATAATACTCTTGACCTCCTTTAGTGAACCTCTTGGTTATGATTATAGTTGGGAATTTTAGGTGATCACTAGGGCTGTAAAAAAGTAACCTAAAAATCAGAAAAAAGTAACTTTATTTTCGAGAAAAAGTAACCTAAAAAAGTAACCTAAAAATAACCTGAGTTTTAATGTTTTTATCACTTTTGTATCGCTTTATCACATGTTTATCACGCCTTTGCTGATTAGTGCGCTATATGAAATACACGGTTTGTTTGTTGTTTGTTTGTGAACATATAAAGTAACCTAATATCCAATAAAAAAGTAACCTAAAAATATCCTCCTTCAAAAAAGGTCAATTTCTGTTTGCAGTTCTGAAGGAAGAAAATACACCAGTCCTTCTATCCTATTTCCGAGTTGGTACTATTTTTCCATCCTCTCTCCGATCTGGCACCATTTTACATCAAACCACCATAAGTGACTTACCATAATTTTGCTAGCTTCGAAAAAAGGAGCATAACCATCCAAATATAATTTCATGTGGAAGGCTAATACAAATGCGAAATACAATGCAATGGCGAAGCTACATACCACGGAGCGTCGCTAACACACGAAGCGATAGTTCTGGACCGACTGTTTATTGCGACACATGACACATATGCACAAGGCTGCAGCGCACATGCAGATGTATAGAATTGCAATATGATGCAGCCCACAAAACGCTGCAAGAGCAGAGGACACTGCGCGTGTGCTTCTGGCAGGTTCCCCGAAGTGGTGTGTGACGCTGCTGCACGTGGCGCACCACAGATTTAACAGAAGAAGAAGACTGCAAACGGTTCCAACTATATCTGGACAATCTGAACTCATGGAGTAAAAATGACAGATGAATTTCAATAGAGAGAAATGCTACATCATCAGGCTTGGCAAAGGAATGTGAGGGCCAAATTGGAGATACCGAATAGAAAAATCAGTTCTGAAGGAGGCAGATGTTGTGAAAGATTTGGAAATCAAAATAAGTTCGTATCTGACACCAGAAAAACACATAAGCTATATAGTCAGAAAAAGCAAACTGCAAAGTAGCAAATATGAAAATGGCGTTTACATACATGGATTCTGACATGATCACAAAGCTGATGTACCACATTGATAAGACCGATCCTCGAATATGCAGTATGTGTGTGGAGCCCTCATCGGAGAAAACATATTGAAAAACTAGTAAAGGTGCAGTAGAAAAGGTAAGTCGCCACGTAGTGCGTGGCGAAAGTTTACCTTGATTGGGACATCCCGATAAGGTGCAGTGGCGGCGCCAGGACTTCCCGGTAGGGGACTAAATTCTGGAATTTCGCTTCGAGGCACAATGATCCTATGATTCGATTCTGCATGTGTATTTACATTTTATGTTTTTCGAGTGAGCAGCCGATTTGTTGTGTTGCTCGAGCTGCGACTTGTGACCAGCGGACACGTTTTTCTCACATGCAAAACATGCTCTTGTCAGACACGTTTTTCTGAGAATTTCAACTTCACATTGAATTCTTTCAATCCCTTTGAGCGTGACAATATAGCCGCCATGTGTGTTAAATAATTTCCGAAAATGTAAATCCGAAGTACATGTATGTATAACCCTACCTTGCAAAAAACCAATGGCACGTGTACCTAGCTTGGAGTGATTTGGTCTGCATAGTGAGTTATTGCAGACCCTCTGAATACCGCTGCCACACCCACAAGCCATATGATAGTCAACTAGAGATATAACACCGTGCGACGCATTTTATGTCCGGACTTGAGAAGCTATCAGGAACGTTGCTATATTTCCATTGTTAACATTGCTGGCGTTAATATTGTACGTGTATGCAGTGTTTGAGTGTGTCATAACGTGTTGAATCCGTCATCTGTGTAATTATAATTAATAACAAAATATATTAATTCCGGGCGCAGCCTATATAATTATATATTTGGACAGTATTTCTCAGTGAAAATGACATTTCATGTTTTTTCCTCTTAAAATTACATGTTATGTGAAAATATTTTTATGTGATCACCTAAAATTCCCAACTATAATCATAACCAAGAGGTTCACTAAAGGAGCTCAAGAGTATTATTGTTCCTGTATAATTTGTTGATAGAAGCATTATCACAAAGCATATTCGCACATTATGCGTTTGTAAATGTGTGTGTATATCGTTGACAACATTTTCAGTCTCCCCCCCCCACAAAATCATTTAGCCCTTACCAAATTGCCAACTGGATCCGCTACTGACACACACACACACACACACACACACACACACACACACACACACACACACACACACACACACACACACACATACATATTAACCTGTGGCGTGTCACGTGTAATTGCGCCTCGCGCCACCTGGCGGTACCTGCCAGAAGCGCAGTGACCTGTGCAGCTATGTGTATGTTTGTGTGTCGTGCTGTGTTTGGTCGTGATTGTGCGTGTTTGATCTTGTGTGTGTCTTGTTCGTGCATGAGTACAGTCGGTCCAGATAACTCGCATTGTGAACGTGCGTAATTCAGTGGCTGCCCAAGCGCCATAAGCCCTTGTGAAGTCACCTATTACAGCACGAAATTGAGAAGTAGTTTTGTCGTGTTTGATCTCAGCACAACGTAAATTATTCATAAAGCACTGTTTTTTTCTTGAACTAAAGTGGATTGTTTGAAGACAAGCTGATATTGCCGCTGGCACTCGACGTGCGACAACACGGGCTATTACAATGTTCACCCCAACAATGACAGCACATTAAACATCCACTCTTCGCTGGTGGATTTTTCAGCGAGGCGCTGATGGAATATTCTCGCTGGCCTTTGTTACGATCACACAACATAGGCGACATATGAACACGTGAACTGCATATTCAAGCTCCTGTATGCGCGTGCCCAGTGGCGGCACCATGGGGGGCTTGGAGGAGCTGTAACCTCCCATAAACGTGCCTCCTTTGAGCCCCCCCACTCTTCTAAAAATCCTGACCATGAATATTTCGAGTATATTTATTTATATTTTGTCAAGCCCCCGTTATTTTTTCTATAACCTATTTACCTCTTCAGCCCCCAGCGGGAAATTCCTGGCGCCGCCACTGCATGAGGCTACCTCATTTTATGCTGTACATGCAGTATGAACACAAAGTTTGAATGTTCACAATTGACTAGACGCCTATTTTATTATACAACCAGATTTCAAATCAGCATTCAAATTTCACAATTAAGATTTTGCATTTTATTAAATTGTATACTATTAAATTATATATTATTAAATTGTATATTGTTAAAATGTATATTAATAAATTGTATACTATTAAATTGTGTATTATTAATATTTTATTAAATAATATTTTATAAATAATATTTTATAAATAATATTTTATTAAATTTCATTCTATTAAATTTTAAATGATTAACTTATATTTCATTAAATTTTATTTTATTGGTTTTTTATATCAAATTGTGTTATTTTTCAGTTATCAATTATAATTGTGATTTGGCTGCAAAAGTGGTAGATAAACAAGCCCAACCTCTATCAATTTCAGCATCATTGGCTGATTACGAGACTAGAAAATGGCGCACATTCTCACACAATTAAATGTCTGAATTAATAGTTTCTGAGATCTGAGACCGAGAAGCAACCGTTTGTCGCTCATAACGGATGCCATCACATTTCGATAAGCTGATGTGAAGCGAAAGAACAGAAGAAACATTGGCTTTGATCATCGGTTCAAATTGTTTTTTCTGAGTGCTCTCAATGGTCGTCATCCTCTGAAACAAATGGCATGTATTACTAGAAAACAATGACGCATTCACACACACACACACACGAACACACACACACACACACGAGCACACTCTTGTTAGTGCAAAATTTACACTTCAAGAAGAGAGTATGTAAGACTAGTGTGTATCAATACTGACTTCTAATGATGCTTCAATACAGACGGCATCTGTGCTCGTTGATTTAATAAGCAAGATATTTTGAATTTCATTTCAGCTGTTCGAACGTAACGTAAACATGAGGTCAATTGAGCTTAGTGTGCATCCTTCAACAAAAAGTAGCAGTCATTTCAGTGCAAACTTCAATCAAACACTCAAAGACATTTTGAAATTCACACACACAAACACATTTATACATAGACATACATTCATATTAAATATATTTACCGTAAAAATATCACAATATCACAATACCGTGAAAATATCAAAATATATATTCAGCACGAATAATTTACAATGTAACTGATGTTCAGCTGGCTTGTTATCGACCTATCACTCGAACCTATCCTAGCAGGATTCAATGTGACCGTCACTCAAGCCTAGTTGGTGTCTCGATTGCCAGCTTTGAAGTCGGTATTGCAGACCGCAGTCAAGATGGCCAATACCAGTCGCCTGAAGTAAATCTCCAGCAGAAAGCTCGAGGTATTGTGTGCCATAACTGGCACCGTGCACCTAGCGATGTACTGCAATAAGTGGAACTATTACCGACCAGAATGGGAGAAATGGCTGGTTATTGGCGGTGTCACTTGGTGTGGTATGGCCACTCTTCTTGTTTCACTTCTAGTATCGTCACTTTCCAAGTAGCGCCGTGGTTATTCACCTGGACTTGATGAGTCAGTGCCAGCAATTGGAAGGTTTGGTTCACCCACTCGCGTATAATTCGTGACGTCAAGCTCTGCTTGGTCATCATTGGCTGCAGCTGATCACTCCACATCGCCTGGTCTTGATACCTGTGCCGCAAGCAACTCGGTCCACTCAGTAGTAGCCTACTTGTGTGACTGTCTTGATCTTACGTGATTTGTGATTTTGCATATAATACTTCCAACACGAATGGTTCGGCGAATCTCCCATCAGGTTAAAAACCACTGCACTAGCGCGCTATAACCCCAGAGCAACCCTACGTCTACAAAGATCAGTGTGCTAGGCGTGTGAAAGTTACGGAGAAGTTGTCACTTGTTGGCAGAAACGACCAATGATCGTCCATTACGTCACGCTGACTTTTCAAAGCAAGAAAACTTCTGTGTCCTGTCAAACTATGTACCGCCAAACTTGGTGATGAGCACAGCTGGGAGTATTACCGCCACGTAGAAGAAGCAAAAAGTGTAATTAATGTTGGAATTTGATCCAAGCAAAATGTTGCGCTAGAATATATTGAGAATGGAACTATTTCTATACAGAGAGCGAAGCATTTTTGCATTTAAAATGAGTCATTATAAAATTGATCTTTTGTCAGCTGTGAAAATGAAACGTTTATTTTTCTCAAACGGTGAATAAATTCAAGAATACGATCAGATGGTATTGTGTGTTCATTTTGTTATTATTATAAATATATTATTGATGTTATTAATGTTTTTTTTGTTGTTGATGTTACCATTGTTGTGGTTGTAGCATTTTGTTGTTGATGATATTGTTGTTTATGTTGATGTTATTGTTATGTGTTTCTGTTGTTGTCTATTATTATTTGCTGAAGTCAGACGAGCTTATCACAGTTATCACAGTGTTATTGCACCACACAACACCTCGTGTACTCTCTACTGACGCGTATATTCGCTGTGACATACTCGTGTCGGAGTGATGATAAGTGTAAAGGCCTGTCTGCAAGATGATAAACACTCAGTGAGCAAGTTATTTCATCCAATTTCAGTGAGTGCCGAACACTAGCGCCAGTGCGTGTGTGGTCTCCCAGAGGCTATTTGTGCACTGCCTATCAGTGCGGTACACACACACACACACAAACAAATACACATATATGTAGTATACTGAGGGGGCCACTTATTCTGGACTTGTACGGTCATTTGTAATTACGTCAGCCACTCTGATACACTTTGCAAGTGGTGATGATGTGCGTGTGTGCGTGTGTGCGTGTGTGTATGTGTGTATGTGTGTGTGTGCGGAAATTGATTGCTCATTTTCCAGAGATAATGCGACGTCTTCAGATGTGTTTATTTCTGCGCAATTTTTTACTTATTCATCAAATTTGCTTTCTGCCTAATTGTGTATTTATTCAGGTTCGATTTGTGCAAACTTTCTGTTGTGCGTATTATATACCGTGTGCAAGAAATTAGTTTGTTTTGTATTGTCTTACGGTTTTCGTCTTTGTGTCTGTAATTGTATTGGTAAAATATGATGAAATGAATATCACACAATTACACAATCGCGCAATATCACACCGAGTAAATATTCGCAACACTCAATATTTACACCGCAAAACATCGGAGCACAAAACACCAAGCAACAACGCACTCTTCACACCGCCTTAAACAATCACTCAACAATTCTACTCCACCTTCGATCTCAACTGCCATTTCATAAAACTAAACGCGTAATCGGAGCCTCATTACACTGACCTGGCTTTATTTAATTTCTGGTAGAAGGAGATAAGAAAGAAGACAGCTGCAGTAGTCCAAGGGGGTGTCAACTCTGCTGAATTATCGTTCTCCCCCTTGGACATGGCAGTACAGGGAGAGAAGAAGCAGAGGGTCCGCTTTTGGTCGCCTCTTACGACACGCAGCGGGTACGGCGGCAGTATTCTTATCCCTGACCGCAGGGTTACATCACCCATAATTACCTCAGTTACATAATCACCAACACAGTCCAGTATACACACGCAAACACGCGTTCAAATTCTCGTAGCACAGAGGTTCTTAACCGGGGTGCTCGCACCCTAAGGGGTGCGAGTCTGGTTCCTAGGGGGTACGAGGATTCCTGTATTAAAAAAACTATATGTTTAACCTATGCATTATATTAGCCACTCGGCTACGAGGCGGTCCGCCTCGTAGCCGAGTTGCTAAGACGCACGCTCTGTGCACGAGAGGTCCAGGGTTCGATTCCCTGGCGAGGTGAAACGGATGGGTTCGTTTCTTAAAGTGATAGCCCAATTGCCGCAAGGCGGGTTTCGTGTGCACGCAGCCGTAGAGTGTTCTTGACTGGCCGTGACTGCGATAACCCGTGTGGCGGCCGGACCTGCGGTGTGCCAGCTGGGGCCGTGAGGCTTTGCCCCCGCAAAATTACACGCGAGCACAGCCTTCTCTACTGCTGTGTTTAAATGCGCAATTATTATTATTATATTATTATATTATTCGTTAAAAACGTAGTTTTGCTTAATCCTCTTGAAGGATTTGTATGAATGAATATATATTATTAAACTGTTGTGTGCAGCCCGGGTTTGTGGACCTGAGCGCGCGCGTGCGCGCGTTTCCGGTCGTGTCAAGGTCATGGTAGCGGTCATGGTCAAGGTCACGGGAGTGTTACGCGAGGACAAAGCGAGTAGGTATATTGTGTGAATTATATTTTGTGAATTATAGGTATGTGTGCGTGCTTATTTTCGGCAGTGCCGCTTGGGACGTTGTTGCGCGTGTTGGTCGTGCTGTGACAGCGAGTGTTGACTTCGTGCGTTGAGTACTGAGGAGTCGCGGTGTGAGATAAGTTGTAGTTTCTCACCGAGTGCATTGTGACACCTATTTGTGCATTGTGATATTAGTGTGTGTTCTGTGTTCTGGTTTGTGTGCTTGCGTGTTTGTGCGAGTACACGAACATTTTTTCTGTGCATTTGACCTTACAAGCTATTTCGGCTTAACATGAATCCCAATGTAAAGATGTCTGGCGACGAGCGACATTATCAGCCATTTGACGTCCGCGTCATGCCTGAGTACGACGGGACAGGTGACATCGTGGAGTGGTGGTCGCGGTGTAATCTGCTGTGCCAGCTGCGAGGAGTTCCTGTGATATCGGTGGTGCCTCAGCGACTAACTGGTGGGGCCTTTTCCGTGTGGTCGGAAATGCCGCCTGAACAAAGGGGCAATGCTGACGCCGTGCGGAACCGCTTGTTTTCGGCATTCGGCCTGGACAGGTTCGCTGCTTATGAAGCCTTCACTGCGCGTCGCCTGAGAACTGACGAGTCGCCAGACGTTTTTCTGGCAGATCTGCGGCGGTTGGCGACCTTATTTGGCGGTGTTGCGGAGGGCACGCTATGCTGTGCTTTTGTGAGCGGTCTGCCTGACGGCGTGCGTCATACAATTCGTGCTGGTGCCAGAGCCGAGTTGTTGACCACTGAAGATGTCCTTGCGAGGGCGCGTGCGGTGCTGAGTGACAAACGAACACCACAAATGTTCACCATGGGCTGTGCAGCTGCAACCACTGGACAAAAAGACGAACGTGTCCCAGTTTCTTCGCCTGGGTCACAACATCGTGGAAGGCAGAATCGGTTAATTTGTTGGAACTGTGGGTTAAAAGGACATTTTGCCAGGTCGTGTCCCCAGCGGGGAAACGCCACAGGGAGCGGTGCGTCAGCGCCAGCGTCCGCTCCCGGTCATTAATGTGTGCTGGCGCCCTCCCAGTTGTCATGCTGACTATTGACGGGAGGCTGTGTCGATGCCTAGTGGATACTGGGTGCACCGACACGCTGGTCCGTCGATCTTGGTGTCGCGGCTGGAAGGCTGGATGTGTCAGCCTTGTCACATTGGGTGGCGGCAGTATGACATGCAGAGGGACCAGCACTGTCAGTGTGAGTACCAGCGACGGTGCAGCAGTTCAGCTGGAAGTGTTGGTGGCGGACCAACTCTTGCTGGATGTTGACGTGATATTGGGGATGACCGGCATTTCAGCTCTGGGAGGAGTCAGCCTGTCTGCGGAGGGTAGCGTCACACTGGGCGCAGTGCACGTGTGTGCAGCGCGCGGGAAGCTACCGGGCGCCGATTGGAAGAAAACGTCTTGTGTTCTCGCTCCTAGAGATGCTGGTGCACAAAATGAATCATTTCTTGGGCATATGTCAGACATAGAAACTGCAGATTTTACGGTGCATTTTGATCACGTTAAGCCAAAATGGACAATGAGCTGGAAATGGGCAGGCGGCGCTGCACCGGCAGTCCTTCAAAACTCAACGTCTATGTACGGAATGCGGGCTTCCGTTCGCCACAAATTCGACAGTGAGCTGAAGACATGGATTGGTCGGAAGTGGTTGGTTCCGTATGACAAGCGAGCTTACGGTGAGCCTTGCGGGCTAGTGCCCTTAATGGCCGTAGAACAGCGTGATCGAACGCGTGTGCGCCCCGTTCTCGACTTCCGCGAGCTGAACAGCTACTTGTCTCCTCATACTGCAGAAGCTGAAGTGTGTGCCGAACAATTGAGGAAGTGGAGGCGGCACGGAGACAATGTGGCTGTTGTTGATTTAAAGAGCGCCTACCTGCAAGTGCATGTGGCTTCCAATCTATGGCCGTACCAGACCGTGCGCGTGAACAATCGTCTATATTGTCTGACTAGACTGGGGTTTGGTCTCAGTGCTGCCCCGTTGGTGATGAAGTCGATTGTGCGCACAGTGCTGGACCAGGATCCGGTAATGTGTGATGCTGTGCTGTCATACGTCGACGACCTGTTGGTTAACAAGACCGAGTCAGCGCTGAGAGTGTAGTCGCCCACTTCCGTCGCTATGGTCTTGAATGCAAGCTGCCTGAGAGGGGGGTCGATGGAGCTAGACTCCTCGGATTGCGTGTTAAATTGTGTGAAGGCACAGTTCAGTGGCAGCGTGATTCGACCATCGCGGCGTGTCCCACCAGACTCACTCGGCGCACTTTGTTTTCGTGGTGCGGTCGGCTTATCGCGCACGTGCCTGTTTGTGGTTGGCTGCGTCCGGCTGCGGCGTGGCTGAAAAGAAGAGCCAACGCGGCTTCGTCTGGTTGGGACGACGTTATACAGGACGATGCGCTCACTGCTCAGTTGGCCTGGGTTCACTCACGAGTGTCATGTGACGATCCTGCCCATGGTGTGTGGTCAGTCGGCGGCAACAGAGTTACTGTTTGGACTGATGCGAGCTCGTTGGCCACCGGTGTGGTTCTTGAGTCAACAGAAGGTGCAGTGATTGAAGATGCGAGCTGGCAGCGCCAGGATGAATCGGCACACATCAACATGGCTGAGCTCGACGCGGTGGTACGAGGACTCAATATGGCCATTGCGTGGAAGTTTGACACCATTGAATTGAAGACTGATTCAGCCACTGTTCATGGCTGGATAACTGACGCGCTGGACGGAAAGGCTCGCTTGCGCACTAAAGCACATGGCGAGATGCTCATTCGACGTCGTGTTGACCTGATATGTCAACTGAAACGCGAGCTGTCGCTGAATTTGACAGTTGCCCTGGTGCGTTCAGAAAATAATAAGGCGGATCAGCTGACGAGGATTCCAAAAAGTTGGTTACACGACAGACGCTGCGATGAGCGTGTGATTGGTGCAGCTGGGGTGCGTGACGACCGTGACGCTGATGACGCTATTGTACGCATTCATGTGGAGGCAGGACATCCTGGAGTGCGTCGGACGCTTTATTTCGTGAAACGTCATCGACTGAACGTTACGAGACGCCAAGTTCAACGGGTGGTATCCTCCTGTCAGATATGCCGGTCAATCGATCCGGCCCCCGTTAAATGGCGGCGCGGAGACTTGAGTGTGCCAAGAATATGGGAACGTGTAGCCGTGGATTTCACGCACCACAACGGGCATGTCTATTTGACACTCATCGACTGTGGTCCGTCGAGGTTTGTATTGTGGCGCCAAGTACCTGCAGAGACAGCGCAGCATCTAACGCGTGAACTCGAGTCGGTGTTTTTTGAGCGCGGTGCGCCGCCGGAGATTGTATCAGATAATGGTACTGCTTTTCGTAGCCGAGAGTTCCTCTCCTTTTCGGCCAAATGGGGCGTCAGACTCAGATTCCGATGTGCCTATGTGCCGTCTGGGAATGGCATTGTGGAACGTTGTCACCGAAGCGTGAAAACTATTTCTGCCCGAAAGCAATGCTCTGTACCCGAGGCTGTGTATCTCCACAACATAACCCCTAGAGACGACGTCACGCCTGCTACAGCTCCAGCTAACGCCATTTACCAATATTTCGTGCGTGTCAGAAACATCGATCGGGAGAAAGAGCTGGACGCACCTGATATTGCTTGTCGCTTCCAGGTTGGCGATCGCGTATGGGTGAAACCCCCCGGAGCGCGCTGCACGAGTCGATATTTCTGTGGCAGAGTGAGCGCTATAATCTCAGAACAGGCTGTAGATGTCGACGGTGTTACTCGGCACGTGCGCGACCTGAGACTCAGGCATCGTCCAAGTGAGGCGGAAGGGACCACTGATGCAGGCGCGCAGGATCCGCAGCAGCGCTCAACGGAGACTGACAACGAGGCCCCCATGTTTGTGTCCGTCGCACCTCTGATAGAAGAATTTACTCCTCCAACCGAGTCAGCGACGCCGGTGAATGAACACCGCATCGCCCCGGATGTTGATGCACCACCTCGGAGATCCTCCCGTGAACGAAGACCACCCGCGTGGCATCGGGATTATGATTTTTGATAATCAGGAGGCGGTGTTGTGTGCAGCCCGGGTTTGTGGATCTGAGCGCGCGCGTGCGCGCGTTTCCGGTCGTGTCAAGGTCATGGTAGCGGTCATGGTCAAGGTCACGGGAGTGTTACGCGAGGACAAAGCGAGTAGGTATATTGTGTGAATTATATTGTGTGAATTATAGGTATGTGTGCGTGCTTATTTTCGGCAGTGCCGCTTGGGACGTTGTTGCGCGTGTTGGTCGTGCTGTGACAGCGAGTGTTGACTTCGTGCGTTGAGTACTGAGGAGTCGCGGTGTGAGATAAGTTGTAGTTTCTCACCGAGTGCATTGTGACACCTATTTGTGCATTGTGATATTAGTGTGTGTTCTGTGTTCTGGTTTGTGTGCTTGCGTGTTTGTGCGAGTACACGAACATTTTTTCTGTGCATTTGACCTTACATAAACAAAGTTTATTTATTACGTAGTTGGTATTCATATATTTTCGTATACCTATCCAGAATCCAGGGGGTGCGAGAACTGACTGCGGTTATAATGGAGGTGCGAGAACTGACTGATAATTTAAAAGAGTGCGAACACTGAGAAACGAGATCACTGTGAAGTGCGATCACTGAGAATGCCTTTACAACTCCATCCCAGCTCACATTACTTCTTCTCTTTCCTACAATTATTTCCGCTCTAAGCTCTCCAAACACTTTTTTGTCCTCTCTTTTGACCCATCTCCCACACTCTCACACCTTTTGCATCACTATAACCTGTTACTTTAGCCTGTTCTTAATCGTATTCCTTCTCTCATTTGCGTGCTTACTTTATCTACGCTATGACTATATTCTCCCGAGTTGTGTTTGTTATGTTGTGTTGTCATTATGTTTCAGTCGTGTTGTCTTGTCCGTCATGTCCGTCTGTTTTGCAAGTTTTGCCCATATTTTGTATCTATATTTATTGTCTTCTATTGCATATTTGCAGTTTACTTCTTTTGCATCTGTCCTGTTAGTTGTATTCCGTGTTCCCAACTGTTTATAATCATGTCGCGCCCGAGCCCTTCGGTGAGCTATAACAAATACATGTTGTTGTTGATAAAAGGTCAAGAAACACTGTTGTAACATCATCTCGCAAATTACTCGCTCTAGCACTTCACACCAACAACGTCAAATTAGTGTCATAATGCCTGACATTTATTATTACCTTAATTTAACTCAAGCAATTTCATTTCATTTCATTTAACTCCAATTTAACTTAATTTAACCTTAGTTTAACTCAGGCAACAAACAGCCGAAGTGCAGCTGAAGCAACAAACAGTTACACAAAAGTTCCTGGGCGACAGTCAATTACGGAAACATGTTGGACTCACAGAGAAACAGACGTACAATCTCTCTTACACACAGACACACACACACACACACGTTTGCACAGACTTTCTTCCATTCTTCCGTGTATACTGCGCTAATCGACGATATAGGTATATCTCAAACGTCGTAATCGACGCAGGCAGTCTTGCGACGGACGTCGGAGTGTTAACACAGTGCAGCGCGCTGCCGATACGCTTGTATGCGCGTGTGCTTGCATGTATGTAGAAACGTGTATGTGCAGGCTGGTGGGTGTATATAAACATCTTCCGAACGTCTATAACAGAAGGAATAAAATATAAGGTAAATAGAAGAAAAACTTAAGTGATTTTCCCGAATTTTCCAGCGTGCTTGTGAAGAGCGGAGTTAATTATTTGTAAACGTTTAATAATTAATCCAATACTTGAATTATTATTGATTCATTACACGTATGATATCATAGAGAATATCGTGCAAGATAGCACACACACACACACATCACAGCTCAAACAAGGGCGTGTAGATTTTTGTCGAGGCTCGGGGGCATGACAGCCATCATTCATTAGTGTTCAAAGTTAACTCAGTTGGTTAATTGCATATATTCCTTAACTATTTTATACCTAGTTAACTACAACACGCATACGTCAATGAAAAGTATATTGCATATAATTGCTTGCTCATATTTCTAGTGTATTGTTACTCTTTGTTATGCTGATTTTAATGACAATATGAGTAATGAACTGTAGCAGCTAGCGAAAGCCAAACACCAATACACCACACTGAACATAATTATTGTTGGGTATAATTACATATTCATACTCCCAGCCAATTTATCCGGGGGTGTAACACCTCCATACCCCCAGGATCTACGCCCATGCGCTCATACAGGAACAATAGAAATCACAGCATGGAAGAGAATTGGACTGATTAAGCAAGAGAAAGGAAAAGGCACGGTAAGAAGCTTGAAATAACGGTGCAGAAAGTCATAAAGAATTACAGTTTTCGCTTCAGACCAATTGACGTCTGGAACAAATTACACAAAACTATCGTAGAGGCCAAAAATATAGGATAGTTGAAGTACAAATTGAATACACAGTGGGAAAGAGACAGGACAGTGCGAACGTCTCTCATTTCCTGTAACACACATATAGGTGAGCACAATTAGATAAGCACAATCACACATACATTGTTGTACGGACAGATAACTGTATCACCACGACATTAGCTTGGCCACGACATTAGCTTGGCCACGACATTAGCTTGGCCACGGCATTAGTTTGGCCTGCTGTCTGGCTGGTGCTAAATTGAAGCTCGCCTCTCATTCAATCAATCATCTTCCTTTCTGCCGCACCAACATGGGCAACTCTAACTCCGGCACAGCGGCTCAGTCTGGCAGAACGGCTGCTAAAATGACACCGGCAGGAGCAAAGATGGCAGCCCCAGCAGCGGCCGTCCTCCACCAGCCTGTGCTTGCCAGCAGCTCACTGTCGCCTCAAGACAACTGTCTCAACCCTGCCCTTCCTCAACTGACCTGCGAGGAACGCGCACTCATCAAGCGCTCGTGGGCAGCCCTCGAGTCAGACCCGGTCGCTGTCGGAATCCTCACCTTCTCCAAGTAGGTTCTTATCACACTTTTTCTTGTGTGTGTTTGTGCTTGTGTTGGTACACTGATCCTCAATAAATCGAGATTAAAAGTAATGATTGACACCATTTAATCGATGCTCCATCAGCATATTGTTAACCACACCAATTTTCTACACGACTATGATTTCTGACTTGGGAAACTCTCTCAAATAGATCGCAAAAGTTAGAAAAGAAAATAAATTCGGGAAGGGAAGGGAAGAAAAGTTAGCAGCGGAAATACGTTTCAGCAGAAGAGAAGTTAGTGGGTAAAAGAGACAGTGACATAGTTTATGTGCAGTTTGCTTCTGACAACAATTCCTAGAGGACCGCAGTGCAACTACACACAACGTTCTTTCGGAATTGACTGCAAGAGGTCGTGACTGGCATATAATTGATATAATTGTTCGCATGACTACTGACACTTACTTACTAGACAGGCAGTGAGTTATGATAGCTTATTCAGTCACACTGTTACCCAAGCGAGGCTCTGTGAAAATTCATCAATATGCAATGCGAACAGTGGAAAAGATGGACCTATTTGCTATATGATATACGCTATTGTTTAGACTCAATATATTTAGCATTTCCAAGCTGAACTGAACAAACAGAACATTCTTTGTGTGTGTGTGTGTGTGTGTGTGTGTGTGTGTGTGTGTGTGTGTGTGTGTGTTTGTGTGTGTGTGTGTGTGTGTGTGTGTGTGTTTGTGTGTGTGTGTGTGTGGGCAGTGGCTGATCCAGAGTGCAATTTTGGGGGAGCTGAATGATTTGGAAGGGGGGCTGAATTTTGTTTCAATGATATATATACATATTTACAAACACATTATGCGCGAATATGTCTTGCGATCATGTTTATATCAATGTAATAAAACTCAAAAACTAGGTTATGTTCAGACAGGCGCGCGTGGGCATCACTGCCCCACGTGAGCCTACAAGAGGTCACAACACTCCTTCACCCCAAACACGACTCCACGCTCACACCGTGACATACGGGAGCACACACACAGACACACACCGTTCAGACAGTCACGCACAATAATCAATCAGCGGACGCAGGACATAAACATGTAGCAGCATGACACATACACAGTAAACTACACACAATCAGGCACACTAACACGCTCACACTCTCACACATAATTTCTCACTCTCTCTCTCTCGCACCATACACAACGACACAACAGTCAACAAACTCTGCAAAAAGATGTTTTTCTTGGAGCTCGTCTAGTAAGTCTCTTAGTTGAGGGGTTGATGGAAACACTTTGGGCCCCCCCTCTGGATCCGCGTGTGTGTGTGTGTGTGTGTGTGTGTATTTCAGTGTGTATGTGTACGCTCCTTACTCACGATTTTACTGCTAATTATCAAATATACATATGGCTACTATATGATAAGATAGTCTGTACTTGTAATAATGATTATGTAATAATAATATTAATATCGTTGACGTGAATTTGTTGTCGTAGATTTTTCGAGCTGAACCCAGAAGTGGTGG
Organism: Sacculina carcini; assembly: GCA_916048095.2. Taxonomy (NCBI): domain Eukaryota; kingdom Metazoa; phylum Arthropoda; class Thecostraca; family Sacculinidae; genus Sacculina; species Sacculina carcini. The sequence goes on from OU696588.1 coordinate 4,612,831, forward strand.
GAATGTTCAAGATACTGGAGCATCTCAGTGCACAGGATCTGAATCGGTCCCAGGAACTGCGTCAGCACGCGGCCAGGTGCAACTTGACATAAATATCCACTGTCCGACCTAACCTAGTGTCCTAGCTGCTACCGGGGTTGGCAAACTACGGCTGATCATACGACCCGCCAACGATACTTGATACAACGATCTTGCTTGATAAAATGTATGAATGTAACCTCTTTGATAACTCTTAAATAAATAAACATGTTGGTTATTTTTGTTTATTGCACAAAACTCACCGATGATTAACATGAAATTTCAAACTCCGTTTTTTGTCATATTTTCCATAGATCTCGTTCTGGTTTGCAAGCCATATAAATAATGATTATGCGGCCCGCGCTCGTGTTTCTTCAGTTGTCCGGTCCTCAGCAGAAAAAAGTTTGCCGACCCCTGGCCTAGCTAATCAATTGTCCAAGCTACTGTCACAATGCGCTCTCACAATATCACTGATTTGCGTCGTAATCAATTGAACAAGGAGCGACAAGCGTTGTGCCACCACTTGCACTTGAGCCTGAACTGTCACACTGTAGCGCGTTGTTGCGGATCATTGACCACCTAGCCAACACCACCTAGATATATGTAGCTAGGCGGCGTTGACCCGGGTCCGAGAATCGGATCCGTGTGGACTCGGATCCGTGTGGACCCGGTTCCAGAACCGGTTCCGAGTCTCGGACCCGGTTCCAATACCTACGTAGCAGAATCGTCAGAACCGGTCCGGAACCGGTTGCTGCCCTGCCCTACTAATCACCGTCTTCACCCATATGATGGAACTCAGCGCTTTTATAACCTGCAAAGAGAGTGCATGAGTCACGTGACACCGCTTCAAGCACTGGACAATGTTATAACGAAGAACAACACAAATCACACTTGCTCGCACATACACTTTGACGCACACACAAAAACACACAAACATACACACTCACACGCATATGCACACAATATCCAGTGTTGTCCGTGTATTTTGGCTTTCCCTGAGCGGCGTGTATATTCTATTCAATATTTTTGCTCCTGGTTTTGTTTTTTCACGCGTGCATTGTATTATAATATAATGTTCGCTTACACAAGTGTATTTCAATGTGTATTTGAAATGTATAACCGAATCGTTAGGAATTTATGTTGAAAAAATGTGTTTTCCAATTGATCAAAACGCGAGCCGATTTCGGAATTTGTTGTGTGTTATTGCAGAGTTATGGGGTTTGTCAACAAGATAGTGATGAGACTGGACATTGAGGAAGAACTTGTACCCATCATGAAAGAGTTTGGACTTCAGCATATGGTGTATGGAGCCAATCCTGAGTATGTTGAGGTAGCAAAATCCAGAACAACTCGTTAATCACAATATTATTATGATTGAATGTTTTTCGTCTATATAAACAATTCGCCACAGTAGAAAACATTATCAATTTTTTGGCCTGCATTCCATGTTGAAACGTCAATATCATTGAATTTGATTATTGCAAGTATAACAATTTAATCATGGAAAATTACCATAGATGTGTTGTATAATTGAAGATATTGTGTGTGACACGCTCAGGTGATGGGGGACCAGTTTCTATCCGTAATTAAAAACCTGCTGTCCGAAGCTGGAAACTGGAATCCTCAGGCGGAAAGCGCGTGGAGGAAAATGTTCAAGGTCGAAAATTACTCTCCAAATTCCAACTTTTCAAATCCATTTTCCAAATATCATGCATGCACATGCGTATGTGTGTATTGAAGGTTATTTGATATATATGCCAGCGCCGTTTATGTGGGTGTGCGTGTGTGTATGTGTGTGTGTAGATTTTGAGTATGTGTGTTCCTGAGCGGAGAAATCATCATTGATGAAGCAACGATCATCGACTACAGGTGGCGTTGGATGAAGTGATGGTGTGACGTCACTTGATGACGTCACGCTATCAGCTGCCGCCGTGTCAGCACTCGACTCATCAATGAGCCTCTCTCATATTCTGCCGACCACGCAGTTTTATCCCAGAGAAAACGTTTTAAAATGGCACCACTTTGCTGGGTCGATTGCACCAGCACAGCGGACAGCAGTAGCAGTTTCGACAGTGGAATTATTAGGGCGAGAGGAGGGTAATAGCTACTCTGTTCCAGCAGATCCTCTCACACTGCCGCATCAGATCTGCCCAGCTAGTAAATCCACTCTGGATCGGTGGTGTGTTACGTTTTTTTCTCACAGATTCCCCAACGTGCCATTAGACCAAATGCTCATTTTACACGGCAGTGATGTGATATCCAATACATTCAGTTGTTCTACACAAATTCCATAAATTCAGTTGTTTGATGTCAGGAATTCACTAGAAACAAAAAATAATCAATTACGATTGATAAAAACACGCACATTTGTCCTTTTGTTCGACCTTCAATTATCGAATCGAATCAATCCGGCTTTGTTTCTCACCATTCCACTAAGACTATTCTTGCTTCCCACTACTTAGCATCTTTGCTTGAATTGTACTGTTGGATAGAGCTTAAAAATTACTTCAAATGGTGCTTGTTAAATTGGCATAAACGTTGTATTAAGCAAATCAACAGCAGAGACGTGCAAAATTTGTTATTTCTCCAAAAAATTGGTATTTTCAAATCAAATTTACGACACTTGAATAGTTTTCGTTTTATATTTGTTGTCACCATTGGATTAAGCGGTGTCTAATTCACACGAAAACGTATATCACGACTAATTTTAGGAAAAAGTCGCTATTAAAAAGAGGTCTTAATTAACAGCCGTCAATTGACGGCTCCGGTCCTTCTAGGTAGTTCAATTTTCCGGTCCTTCTAGTGTTAATTAATGATATCTTATCTAACTCCTCATCTGGTAAATCTGTGTTATTGATTCTTTGCCAGCCTTCGACATCGTGGATGACTCCCTTCTTCTCCAGGATATCTCTCATATCGGTATATCATCGGTATCATCTCCAGGATCTCTCATATCGCTTAAACAATTACACATAATTACCCTGGGCGACAGTCAATTACGGAAACATATTGAACTCACAGAGAAACAGACGTACGCACTTTGGAGCGATGTTCAAATAGGGTAGTGCCCAATCTCTCTTAGGCATATATTTTACCCTATTTGCGCATCGCTCCAAAGTGCGCTAAGCAAAATGGAGGCGGAGCTAACAGGCGCGCTACGTCCACTGTGATACTAGCGCTCTCTAACGGCGGACAGTGTAACTAACCTAACCTAACCTAACCTAACCAACCCAACCTTACCTAAACTAACAAGCCTAACCTAACCTAACCTAACCAGCCTAACCTAACCTAACAACGAAAAGGCATTTGTCAAAAATAACACTAGAACAGTGCGTTGATTAGATTTGATAAATATAACTTTCAAAAAGTAATATTGCAATAATAAATGTTACTTAGGTATAATAATTCTTATTGTCTTGTCGGCGAGACAAAAAATCGAAATAAATATAAATAATTCATAAATATTACAAATCGCACACTAGAAGAGCCTTAATCATCTTTGAAAAGTTGTTCTTTATCGAACATCGGAATTCCAGTACATAAAATCGAGCTAAACCAGCATATTTCTAATTCGAAGTGAAACAATGAATGTCTAAGGTCTTATTATCACTCCAATTAAATCAATAAACATATATTTCTATTTTCCAGACTGTCTAAAACACGCCAAAGAGCCTTATAAATCATGTTTAGAAAAAGGCTCGAACGTTCATGTCAAAACGACAAGAACAGCCTAGGCTATTTTACGCCTTGAAATTCACTAAATTCTAAGCAACGCGTAGAGAAATTGAAGTGTTGCACTCATTCTCTGCTACGGGAGCACACACAGACACACACCGTTCAGGCAGTCACGCACAACAACCAATCAGCGGCGAGCTGGTCAAGTGCTCGCCGCCGCAGGACGTAAACGCGTAGCAGCATGACACACATTCACAGTAAACTACACACAATCAGGCACACTAACACGCTCACACTCTCACACTTAATTTCTCACTCTCTCTCTCTCTCGCACCATACACAATGACACAACAATCAACATACTCTGCAAAAAGATACTTTTCTTGGATCTCTTCTAGTAAGTCTCTTAGTTGAGGGGTTGATGGGAACACTTTGGGCCCCCCCCCTCTGGATCCGCGTGTGTGTGTGTGTGTGTGTGTGTGTGTGTGTGTGTGTGTATTTCAGTGTGTATGTGTACGCTCCTTACTCACGATTTTACTGCTAATTATCAAATATACATATGGCTACTATATGATAAGATAGTCTGTACTTGTAATAATGATTATGTAATAATAATATTAATATCGTTGACGTGAATTTGTTGTCGTAGATTTTTCGAGCTGAACCCAGAAGTGGTGGGAATGTTCAAGATACTGGAGCATCTCAGTGCACAGGATCTGAATCGGTCCCAGGAACTGCGTCAGCACGCGGCCAGGTGCAACTTGACATAAATATCCACTGTCCGACCTAACCTAGGGCGTGTTTCATTATCACTAACGTAAGTGCTGAAGGAAGTTGATGGAAGTGAACGGATAATGAACCACTTTGTGAAGTGATACATCAATGACGCTTGTTTGACTATTTTGAACAGCTGAGTGCGAATAATCCCACAATCTTTCTGGTCAAAATAATTTGTTTTGCTTCATTTTCATCATTTGCATTTGCTTTCTGTTGATTTGCTGAATTTTAGTTCATGAATTCATTAATTACATATGGAGCTGCGGCAATCTCAGCATTGTCGGATTTACACAAATACCACACAAATACTTTAAGCCGTCCGCTATGGCGAACAAAATGCTCACAGAAAATATATTATATATTATATAGTACTCAATAAATATATTCAATTCCTCTACTCAATTCCAAAACAAACTCCACACGGGAAAGGAAATGTCGCTAAAGCGCAATGATTGCCCAATGCCTTCTGCTTCAAGTCTTCCGAGTGAAGCGCAGTGAAGTACTTCAGTCCACCTTCAGCATTGATAATGTAACACTGTGAAGCGCTTCCTAGCGCTTCAGCATTGATAATGAAACACGCCCCTAGTGTCCTAGCTGCTACCGGGGTCGGCAAACTACGGCTGATCATCCGACCCGCCAACGATACTTGAGTTTGCTTGATAAGATGTATGAATATCCCTTTGACAACTCTTAAATAAATAAACATGTTGGTTATTTTTGTTTATTGCACAAAGCTCACCGATGATTAACATGAAATTTCAAACTCAGTTTTTTGTCATATTTTCCAGAGATTTCGTTCTGGCTTGCAAGCCTTATAAATAATGATTATGCGGCCCGCGCTCGTGATTCTTCAGTTGTCCGGTCCTCAGCAGAAAAAAGTTTGCCGACCCCTGGCCTAGCTAATCAATTGTCCATGCTACTGTCACAATGTGCTCTTACAATATCACTGATTTGCGTCGTAATAAATTGAACAAGGAGCGACAAGCGTTGTGCAACCACTTGCACTTGAGCCTGAACTGTCACACTGTAGCGCGTTGTTGCGTATCATTGACCACCTAGATATATGTATCTAGGCGGCGTTGACCCGGGTCCGAGAATCGCAACCGTGTGGACTCGGATCCGTGTGGACCCGGTTCCAGAACCGGTTCCGAGTCTCGGACCCGGTTCCAATACCTACGTAGCTGAATCGTCAGAACCGGTTCCGGAACTGGTTCCTGCCCTGCCCTACTAATCACCGTCTTCACCCATATGATGGAACTCAGCGCTTTTATAACCTGCAAAGAGAGTGCATGAGTCACGTGACACCGCTTCAAGCACTGGACAATGTTATAACGAAGAACAACACAAATCACACTTGCTCGCACATACACTTTGACGCACACACAAAAACACACAAACATACACACTCACACGCATATGCACACAATATCCAGTGTTGTCCGTGTATTTTGGCTTTCCCTGAGCGGCGTGTATTTTCTATTTAATATTTTTGCTCCTGGTTTTGTTTTTTCACGCGTGCATTGTATTATAATATAATGTTCGCTTACACGAGTGTATTTCAATGTGTATTTGAAATGTATAACCAAATCGTTAGGAATTTATGTTGAAAAAATGTGTTTTCCAATTGATCAAAACCCGAGCCGATTTTGGAATTTGTTGTGTGTTATTGCAGAGTGATGGCGCTTGTCAACAAGATAGTGATGAGACTGGACAATGAGGAAGAACTTGTACCCATCATGAAAGAGTTTGGACTTCAGCACATGGTGTATGGAGCCAATCCTGAGTATGTTGAGGTAACAAAAGCCAGAACAACTCGTTAATCACAATATTATTTGATTGCATGTTTTTGGTCTATATAAACAATTCGCCACAGTAGAAAACATTATCAATTTTTTGGCCTGCATTCCATGTTGAAACGTAAATATCATTGAATTTGATTATTGCAGGTATAACAATTTAATCATGGAAAATTGCCATAGATGTGTTGTATAATTGAAGATATTGTGTGTGACACGCTCAGGTGATGGGGGACCAGTTTCTGTCCGTAATTAAAAACCTGCTGTCCGAAGCTGGAAACTGGAATCATCAGGCGGAAAGCGCGTGGAGGAAAATGTTCAAGGTTGAAAATTACTCTCCAAATTCCAACTTTTCAAATCGATTTTCCAAATATCATGCATGCACATGCGTATGTGTGTATTGAAGGTTATTTGATATATATGCCAGCGCCGTTTATGTGGGTGTGCGTGTGTGTATGTGTGTGTGTAGATTTTGAGTATGTGTGTTCCTGAGCGGAGAAATCATCCTTGATGAAGCAACGATCCTCGACTACAGGTGGCGTTGGATTAAGTTATAGCGTGACGTCACTTGATGACGTCACGCTATCAGCTGCCGCCGTGTCAGCACTCGACTCATCAATGAGCCTCTCTCATATTCTGCCGACCACGCAGTTTTATCCCAGAGAAAACGTTTTAAAATGGCACCACTTTGCTGGGTCGATTGCACCAGCACGGCGGGCATCAGTAGCAGTTTCGACAGTGGAATTATTAGGGCAAGAGAGGAGGGTAATAGCTACTCTGTTCCAGCAGATCCTCTCACACTGCCGCATCAGATCTGTCCAGCTAGTAAATCCACTCTGGATCGGTGGTGTGTTACGTTTTTTTCTCACAGATTCCCCAACGTGCCATTAGACCAAATGCTCATTTTACACGCAGTGATGTGATATCCAATACATTCAGTCGTCCTACACAAATTCCATAAATTCAGTTGTTTGATGTCAGGAATTCACTAAAAACAAAAAATAATCAATTACGATTGATAAAAACACGCACATTTGTCCTTCTGTTCGACCTTCAATTATCAAATCGAATCAATCCGGTTTTGTTTCTCGCCATTCCACTAAGATTCTTCTTGCCTCCCACTACTTGAAATATTTGCTTGAATTGTAATGTTGGATAGAGCTTAAAAATTACTTCAAATGGTGCTTGTTAAATTGGCATAAACGTTGTATTAAGCAAATCAACAGCAGAGACGTGCAAAATTCGTTATTTCTCCAAAAAATTGGTATTTTCAAATCAAATTTACGACACTTGAATAGTTTTCGTTTTATATTTATTGTCACCATTGGATTAAGCGGTGTCCAATTCACACGAAAACGCATATCACGACTAATTTTAGGAAGAATTCGCTATTAAAAAGAGGTCTTAATTAAGGGCCGTCAATTGACGGCTCCTGTCCTTCTAGGTAGTTCAATTTTCTGGTCCTTCTAGTGTTAATTAATGATATCTTATCTAACTCCTCATCTGGTAAATCTGTGTTATTGATTCTTTGCCAGCCTTCGACATCGTGGATGACTCCCTTCTTCTCCAGGATATCTCTCATATCGGTATATCATCGGTATCATCTCCAGGATCTCTCATATCGCTATACAATAGTGTGTTCTCATTAGTCTTCTCATATATCTGTAATCTGTCCGCTGCGAATCGGTATACTCTTATCGCTTTCTGCTTGATCCTGGTGATCCTCAAGGATCTCTTCTTGGTCCCTTTCTCTTCAATCTGAATGTGTCTGCGCTCTGTTAGTTTCTCCGTATTTATGCTATATGTTTTCATATTTATTCCGATGATGTTAAGATTTATTTCCCTATCACTCTGATGAGGTCTAATCTTGTATCTGATCATCTATGTCACATTTCGTTCTGGCCTTCTTCAAGACGCCTTCTGCTCAATCCTGACAATACCGAATTCCTTATTTTATACCGTCCTATATTGAGCAATCTTCTTATTAGCTTGCCTCTATCGAGTCATATACGTAACTTGGGCATCATCTTTGATTAAACTCTTTGGTTTACTCAGCATTTCTCTCACCTTGCTCGCTCTTGCCGCTTCATCCTTCGCCAATTTTTCCCAATTCGACGTTACGTTGATGAGCCTTCCGCTATTCTTCTGGTCAATTCATACATATTCTCGCGCTTGGAGTATTGCGATTATATATCTTTCCATCTTTCTCTCAAGTCCGCTCTAGTTTTGGAGCCCTCCAAAAATATTCCAAGCCCCCCTAAGCCCCCCAAAAATCATAATCATGAACATTTAAATTTATCACCACTTTAAATGTCCTGTCTTGTAATTCTCACCACTGTAAATGTCCTGTCCGGTTATTATTTTTGGTTAAAGTTCGAGGACTCAAACAATGTGCCCCATTCCCTTATTATAATATTATGTAGTCAGCGTTCGAGTGTAGCTCTTCATGCTTCGCCAAGCCCCCACAACCTTTTCCTTAGCCCCCCTCAGCCCCTCCATCGGAAAACGCCAGCACTGTCGCTGTCATCGTTCAAAAATTGCCTAGAATTAAAAGTCATAGAGTCATACTAGAGGCTGGTCAGCAATATTCCTGCGCATATATGTGTACTCACCGAGTTGTATAATACAGGAGATGAACTAAGCTCACGCTGTCCTGTCTCCCAGCCAACATTGGTATATATATATATATTTATGTGTGTGTGTGTGTTTGTGTGTGTGTGTGTGTATGAATGTGTCAATGTGTATATATATGTATATATACATGTATGTATATGTATGTGTATATATGTGTGTATATATAGATGTATGTGTGTATGTATATATACATGTATGTATATGTATGTGTATATATGTGTGTATATATAGATGTATGTGTGTATGTATATATAGATGTGTGTGTGTGTGTGTGTGTGTGTGTGTGTGTGTGTGTGTGTGTGTACATGTATGGACACCGTGGTTGTAAACGTGCACGTGAGAACATGTCTGTGTTACTATTGTCGTATATTTACTGTGTCTTTATTATATATTTGTCTGCGTCTATACCCGACGCACTTGTTTCGTATTTGATGTTCTGTTGTTGTCTTCTTGTGTGTTTCGTTAGTGGCGTTCTTTGTAGTCGAATAAAACCTTCTACGGTGTATGCTGGCTTATTTACGACAATTTATTCCAATATAAACTTTAATCAGTCGTCTTTATGCATCGCTATCTAAGACCAGAACGTTTCGACACTGAACCTTCAGCCGAGAATGCCTCAGCCACGTGGAAACACTGGTTCCGAACATTTGGAATATTTCTACAATCGATTGAATCTCATGTGCCGAACAAATTAGATGTTTTGTTCAATTACATCTCTCCGAGAATATACAAGCTCGTGTCATACAGTGCCAACTACGAATCAACCATCAAAACTCTGAAGTCATTGTACGAGCGGCCGCCTAATGAAATTTTCGCTCGTCACTTGTTGTTCACACTGTTTGGGTGAACGATTTATTAAACACCACTCAAGTTTACAACACGCCACAGATTACACAAATCCAATGAACACAAATTGTACACAATGAAACACATATATGTCACTACGATTGGAGTGGGACCACGACTCAAGCACTGCCCAACGCACACTGCTCAATATTCTCTCGCTGCCAAAGGCAAGGCCACCCCTTGGGTCATGTGTCATGTGGGATCGTCCGTTCTACACTGGCTGCGACATCTAGCGACACATTATTCATCTATGACTAATGCTCGCAATATCACTACACGCCCCTAGTTATCGAAGTTATTCGATGGCTTCAATCAATCTTTCTGGGCGACGTCTTGCACGAGTAGAGCGGCGGAGATGTATCTCTTGTTGGCGACCAGGTTGTTGTCGGCTGTTTCTCGAACGTTGATTGTCCGTCCCAGTCGCGTCAGCTGCGTGTGCACCAGGCGGCGCGGCGTGCCCATATCGACGTCGCAAGTGGCGTCGGCTGAGAGCCACCACTCGTCCGCTGTCGAGCTTGATAAGATAGCGCCGAAGGGGCAACGTCTCGATCACCACTCCATGACACTCCCACAGACCTGTTTCGCGGTGCTGAACAGCCACATGAACACCAGCAGAGAGTTCTGGTAGGTCTTTGGCCGTGGCGTTGTATCTCTTATCTTGTTTTTGTTGCCGAGATGCTGCTTTTCGTTCGGCTTCATCAGAACACGTTTGCCACTCCACGCAGAAATTTCGTCTGTGAGCGGGAACCATGTCTCGAACTGGTCTGCCGTAAAGAATTTCTGCGGGCGACCTGCCGTCGGGTCCCGAAGTGTTTCGCAACTGCAAGATTCCTTTGCACCAATCATCTTCTTGGAGACAAGACTTGTCGACGTTCCAGCACTTCTTTATCAGTGCTTTGGCGGACTTAACCGCAGCCTCTGCCCTCCCATTTGATTGGGGAAAATGAGGAGATGAACGTACATGTCGGAACATCCACTTCTCGGCAAACTTGCAGAAATCTCCCGAGGTGAACTGTAGACCACCGTCTGTATATATTGTTGTAGGAACACCGACCATGCAGAAAATTGTCCGAAACGGGAGAAGATGCTGGCGCTGATGACTCTTCTCCTTGTCCGTTTCCCGGAAAATGTGACTGGTAGTGCCCACGAGCTCCACATCTGAAGCAGACAGGTCCGACAATTCCTCTTTCTGAGATTCGTTGATCATTGCGAAGTGAGCAGTCCCGCGCAACATGACCGAGTGTGCTGCATACGAAACATCTGATTTGTGAACTACGTTTGGTCGACGCAACGGCTCTGACGCTAACAACCCTATTGTAGCGCCTCCATTTTCCGCTAAAACAGCACGCGCTCTGTTGACGACGTCTTCGATGGGCATATCGTCCAGCTTGGCATTTGCCCGCAGGGTGTGCCGAACCGATTGTGGTAATGCTGCCACAAAGGCGCATCTGACGGACACTGGATCTGTGATATTACACCTGGCGTCAAATTTTCGCAGATCTGACACCAACACATAAACACACTCATTGGAAGCAAACCGCCGATTGATGAATTGATCATGAGCCGCAAACGTGTCCATACCAAAAGCTCTTTGCAGGGCTCGCTCAATCTTACTCATACTCAGCTGGTCTTCATCTGATAGCCCGTCAATTACGCTATAAGCATTCCCTGTGACTCTCATACCTGCAGCTTGAGCCACATCTCTCACATCGCGCAGCCGGCACAACTTCATCACTCTGCTGATCCATTCTGAGGGATCCTGGCTTCCGTCGTATTCAGGAAGAAGCCTCATATCCATTGTTTACTCAGCGATTGCCGAAATAGCTTGTAAGTTCTGCTTCGCCTCCGCCATGGTGAAGAGTCACAGACAATGGATGATGACGACGATGGGTGATCTATTTGATGCAATAATATGAAGCTATGACGCTGTACCAAACAATATACACGTTGAATACCCGCACGCACAATCACACAACGCCCGTTCACACATGGCCTAATCCACACAAACAACACGATAACACCACTTCTTCACACTGATAACCGCTGACACACACTGCCCGTCGCTCACCGTGCTTTATACATTCACGCGTTTCCACACTTCAACGACACACGCGCATACACACACGCATACGACCATTCACACTAACACAACGCACTACAACTGTAGAACGCACAGATATCCACATATACATACGCATATACTCACTCACGCTCAAACGCCATACACTACGCGCACATAGCCACCCACACTTCTTAACCTCGGTGTCATCGAGGAGAGTTCCTCTCCGCGGAGAGGAACTCAATATGATAAAACGATAAAACGAGTACGTGATAAAACGAGATATGATGGTGAAGGGACATAGAGAGCGAGATAAAGCGAGAAGGATGATGATGATGAAGAGGCAAATCGACAGAGAATATATGATGATGGTGGAGAAACATAAGGTACCTTATTACACTACATGTTTCACTTATTATGAGTATATTAGTATTATATATTGATTTTTTGTTGCATTTTTGCACATGTATCCAGCGATATTATCATGGGGAGTCACACAATTGGAGGCGAAATTCACAGACTTTAAATTTCCTCGCGGTCTTGATATTTTTAATTAGCTTCACCTCTCCGTAAATACTTCATCGATTTTTTTTCATTTGATCGTTTTAAACTCTGTGTGTGTGCGGTACAGTAAGCAAAGGTTAATATCCCCTATTTTTGTAGACAATTTCTCACGTCAAGTTTGTTGAGTGTATTAGCGTGAACGAGCAAGCAGCAGAGCTAGTAAGGATGAATGATCAGCTTGTCAATGATGAATGAGTGTTTCGTAACGGAGCTGGGCATGTAAATATTTTCTAATTAACGACAGACAACAATTATATTGCCAATGAATCAACCGCCGCCTCGTCTTTCAAGAACTACTAAACATCAAAATATGTTACGACTTATCTTGTTGTATAGTGCATACAATTATACGGCGTTTATATATTTAATTATTGACATTTATATTCAATGTAATTTTTATGAATGAAAAAGAAAGTTTCTTATACAAAAAACAGCAAAAAACTGGGTTTCTGTAATATATTAACTGAAAACTGTGAAAGAAATATTTCTATATAATTAATCTTACAGAATTATTCTAACCGCAAGTGCCCATTAGTTCTTTACCACGAGTTTTATTTAGGAAGTGTATTTACGAGATATAGAGATAAAGTAGTTGCGTTTGACTGAGTCATTTCAAGACTGGATTGCAGTTGTAAGCATCGTTTTCGCATACTGTCAGTTTTGACCTAGCGTCGAAGGTGAATACCTGAAGACAACATGCCAACAATGAGCAACAAAAGCGATATTGATGAAGCATTCATCAAACTCCTAGCCTGGACCGGTGTTACCGAAGAGGCAGCAAGGCTATGCGTCCACTATAACATCACCACAAAGTGGAGCATGGTTACCAACTGGAAGAAGACCATTCGCCAGTGTCCGGCGTACTATGTGCGCCATCTCAACAACTTCTCGGCGAAAATGAACACCAAGAAGCCGAGTAAAGTTCTCGCCATGTGTGGCAAGCATACCACTTTGCTGCGGGATCTGGAGATCTCGCTGCGAACGTACAGCAGATGGTGGCTGTTAGATTTTGTGCAGCAGCAGCAAGGAGTCCTTGTTCTGCTTGAATACATGAATATTATAGTGTCGGCCAAAGAACGCGCTGACCAAGAAGAGCAGACCACCATTCAAACATGCTGCATGCAGATCTTCAAAACTTCAACTTCAAACAACAAAAAGTCCACTCGCATTGCCAATGCACACCAGGTGTTACATCAATGTGCGCTCTGTCTCAAAGCAATTGTGGGCGAGAGGCAATCACTCAGCAGAATTGTTCTGGATCGGGACAATACCCTAGTGCTGGTACGTTGCGTCGATTTTATTCAGCAAGAGGCCACTGCAACGAACATTATGGGCATTTTGAAAACGTTGGCCAAAAACAACCCGAATGTCCACGCAGCAATTCAAGAGGTTCGCTACATGGATCTCTGCACGCGTGAGATTGGTCAGTTAAGCAAGCTAGTCACCAATTACGATGAGCCTGGGCCTCAATCACCCTACATCGATTATCCTGATATTCCTCGGATAATCAACTGGGTTGTTTGTGAGGATAGCGGAATACCTAGCCGCCAGTGTGATGTCAAGCCAATAAGCAAAAAAGCAATGCTCTTCAGTGAGATGTCAAAAGTATTGGACCTTTTGAAATCCATGTGTTCAGTCAGTATACGGAACAAGCATCCGGCCATTGAAGACGTCTGGAAATCTGCAAACGGTGATTTGAAAATACCACAAACATCACCATCATCATCACCGTTACGAATACCATCATCGTCACCATTACCGTTACGAATACCATCACCATCACCGTTACCGTTACGAATACCATCATCATCACCGTTACGACCACCATCATCGTCAACATCACCGTTGCAAATACCATCATCATCACAGTTACGACCACCATCATTGTCACCATCAACGTTACGAATACCATCACCATCACCGTTACGACCACCATCATCATCACCATCACCGTTACGAATACCATCATCATCACCATTACAACCACCATCATCGTCACCATCACCGTTACGAATACCATCATCATCGTCACTACCACCCTCATTATCACCACCACCATCACCATCTACACGACTACCATCTCCACTATCATCACCATCATCAACAAGAACATTATCATCACCGCTGCTCCAACCGTCACCACTTATTCGTAACGTTACGTTTAGTCTTGTTTCGCGTAACAAGTCCTTGAAGGGCAAGCAAACTTACGAGCTAGTGGCACCGACGCTTCTGCGCTCTGACTCAACAAACGGTGCACTCCACACCGACACCACCAATAAATCCATGAAGACTCCGGCCAAACTCAGTGTGGACGCGGAAAAAGCGGCACACGTCGTCGACCCTACCTGCACCGAGATGGTCAGTGTGGATCTAGTTCCTACTGGGGCCGCTGCCGAGGCGATGGACGCGGCCGCGTGCCCCAGCCAGTACTCGCTAGCCGATTTTGATCTGATCCGGGTGGTTGGACGCGGCGGATACGGCAAGATATTGATGGTGGAGCTGCGACGCACTCGGCGCGTCTACGCCATGAAGGTGATCAAGAAGGAGCTGATCACTGACGACAAGGAAATCGGCCGAGTGCAGACCGAGACTCACGTGTTAGAGACGGCGTCCAAGTACCCGTTCTTGGTGGGATTGCACTCGTGCTTCCAAAGTCCCAGTCGGCTGTTTTTCGTGATTGAGTTTGTGCGTGGCGGCGACCTCATGTTTCACATGCGGCGCTATGGCAAACTATCCGAGGAGCACGCCAAGTTTTACTCGGCAGAGCTGTGCCTGGCGCTCAACTTTCTGCATGAGAACGGCATCATACATCGTGACCTGAAGCTGGAAAATGTGCTGATAGACCACGAGGGTCATATCAAGCTCACTGACTACGGCTTGTGCAAGGAAGGAATGCGGCCGGGAGACACGACGTCCACCTTTTGCGGGACGCCCCGCTGCATCGCGCCGGAGATGGCGCTTGAAGAGGATTACGACTTCAGCGTGGATTGGTGGTCACTGGGCGTGCTCATGTTCGAGATGCTGACTGATCGCACTCCGTTCGAAATTGGCGATGATATTGAAGCGCTCTATGCGAACACCAATGAATATCTGTATCGGATGATTGTCGAGAAGAACGTCCGCATTCCACACTCTTTATCGATGAATGCGCGCAGAATCCTAAAGGGATTCCTAAAAAAGAATCCGGTGGAGCGACTGGGCTGTCATCCGGACACCGGCTTCGAAGACATAGTTCGGCATGCGTTTTTCAACAGCGTCAACTGGCCGCTACTGGAGCAGAAGCAAGTGACGCCGCCGTACAAGCCACACATCAAGACTGAACGTGACCTGGCCAGCTTTCCGTCCAAGTTCACGGACGAGTCAGTGCGGCTGACACCCGACAACACAAGCACCATTGAAAAAATCGATCAGAGCCAGTTTGACGGTTTTGATTATGCGAACCCGCTGTTGACGTCGTCATCACCACCATCATCACCTTCATCATCATCACCTTCATCATCACCACGACCACCATCATCACCAAGAACATTATCATCTTCGCTGCTACAACCGACGCCATTCATTCCTAACGCTACGTTTAGTCTTGTTTCGCGTGACAAGTCCTTGAAGGGCAAGCGAACTTACGAGTTAGTGGCACCGACGCATCTGCGCTCTGCCTCAACAAACGGTGAACTCCACACCGACACCACCACTAAGTCGATGAAGACTCCGGCTAAAGTCAGTGTGGAGGCGGTAAAAGCGGCACACGTCGTCGACCCTACCTGCACCGAGATGGACAGTGTGGATCTAGTTCCTACTGGGGCCGCTGTCGAGGCGATGGACGCGGCCGCGTGTCCCAGCCATTACTCGCTGGCCGATTTTGACCTGATCCGGGTGGTTGGACGCGGCGGATACGGCAAGGTATTGATGGTGGAACTGCGACGCACTAAGCGAGTCTACGCCATGAAGGTGATCAAGAAGGAGCTGATCACCGATGATAAGGATATCGGCCGAGTGCAAACCGAGGCACACGTGTTTGAGACGGCGTCCAAGCACCCGTTCTTGGTGGGATTGCACTCGTGCTTCCAAAGTCCCAGTCGGTTGATTTTCGTGATTGAGTTTGTGCGTGGCGGTGACCTCATGTTTCACATGCAGCGCTTTGGCAAACTATCCGAGGAGCAGGCCAAGTTCTACTCGGCGGAGCTGTGTCTGGCGCTCAATTTTTTGCATGAGAACGGTATCATCTACCGTGACCTGAAGTTGGAAAATGTACTGATCGACTACGAGGGTCATATCAAGCTCACTGACTACGGCATGTGCAAGGAAGGAATGCAGCCGGGCGACAAAACTTCCACCTTCTGCGGCACGCCCCACTACATCGCGCCAGAGATGCTGCTTGACGACGAGTACGGCTTCAGTGTGGACTTGTGGTCGCTGGGCGTGCTCATGTTCGAGATGATGACTGGTCGCACTCCATTCAAAATTGGCGATCATTCTAAAGCGCCCGGCGAGGACAGCAATGAATATTTGTATGACATGATTGTCGAGAAGACCATCCGCATTCCGCACACTTTGACGGCGAATGCGCGCAGAATCCTGAAGGGGCTTCTAAAAAAGAACCCGGTGGAGCGACTGGGCTGTCATCCGGACTCCGGCTTCGAAGACATTTTTGTGCATCCTTTCTTTACGAGCGTCAACTGGCCGCTACTGGAGCAGAAGCAGGTGACGCCGCCGTACAAGCCACTCGTCAAGACTGAACATGACCTGGCCAACTTTCCGTCCCAGTTCACCGACGAGCCAGTGCGGCTGACACCCGACGACACAAGCACCATTGACAAAATTGACCAAAGTCAGTTTGAAGGCTTCGATTATGTCAACCCTCTGCTGATAAAGCTCGATGACCACGTATGACCCACCAGCATGTTCTCTTGCTGCCGCGTCCGTGTGTAATTGTAATTGTAATTGTAATTTATTGCCACCGCATCAAAAACACACACAAAACATGATAAAATACAGCAGCATAGTCTGTCAAGCCAAATTGTGGCTTCTCAACAGACAAATTAATACACTAATACTTCATACTGACGGGAGTAAAAATGTACAACATCACATGGGACACACACACATGTGTGTGTGTGTGTGGACGGGTGTGCTTGCTTATGAAGATATCACCACCATCATTATCCATATCACCATCGCCATCATCGAGATCATCATGACCAGAATCGCCTTAATTACCATCATCGCCTAGACCTCCACCGCCGCCACAACCACATCAACATGCGCCCACAATGCACAAGAAACAAGAACCAAAACGTGGACCAACAACAACCGACAACAACCGTGTATCTGATATAGCGCACTAATCAACAAAGGCGCGATAAACACGAAATATAGAGATACAAGAGCAATAATTACATCAAAACAGGAGCTCAAAAAGAAGTAAATAAGAGCTAGCAAGGTCAAAAATATAACAGGGAAGATGAACACCGAATTATTTCATGCTGAAAAAAACAACCACAAAGACATGAACTGACAAATACGAACACTGGCGCACGTCACATACAAGCACGATTAGCACAAACATAAGAGCAGGGGCTGTGAGCGGAATCAAAAGCACAACAGGAAAACAAAACACAAAGTTCAGTATTATTAGTAAGAGTATATACATGGCGATAATATGGAGATACGAAAATATGGAGATATATATACAAAGGTAGTGTCAATGCAATATATAAGGAGGTGTAAGCGGCGACGGAAGAGTAAGCAGGTACTTATGCAGCGCAGAGGAAAAAGAAGAATATGATTTATGACGAAGGATATGAGGAGGAAGAGAGTTGTATAATCAGGGGGCAGAAATATAGAAAGACTTCGCGGACCAATTTGATAAGTGGTCGGCGGGAGGGCAAACAAGAGGTGCAGGACGGCGGCTGAAAGGACGATCAGAGAAGGTAAGAAGTGAGAGCAAGTACGAGGGAGGAGAAGATGTGTGGAGGAGTTTAAATACAATGCAACACAGCTTATGTTGCATCCTTGAAAGAGCTGGCAGCCAGCCGAGTTCTCGTATATGAGCGGAGGTGGGTGTCTTAGGAGGAAGGCGAAGAACGAAACGACAAGAAAGATTACGACAACGACAACGACAACGTGTATTTGCTATAGCGCCGGTAAAACACAAGCGCGAAAAAGGGAAAACATCAATTGAGAAAAACGACAATTGTAAATGATATGGGAGAAATGAGCAAGTAAAAGAAATAGAAGTCACAAAACAACCAAAATTGGTATATAGCAAGCACAAGCACAAAGGGCACAGTTCCAAAAAATCAAGTGGTATGTTCGAACAATAAAATCGACAGAGAATTATTACAGATAACATTCACAATAGAATAAATAAAGCAGCAAGGAAGGAAAGGAAGCAGTAACTGTGCTCAAGACAGGGAAAAATAAGACAACGAGAATTGAAACAATCATGAAACGGAGAAATAGTTCAAACAATATCACAGAGAGGCGAAAGGAGAGAGAGAGTGAGAGACGGGATCAAATGAAATGTCAAAAAGGTACAGGCGAAGCCGATGGCGGAATGACCGAAATGAAGAGGCGCGGGTGATATGAGAGGGAAGAGAATTATACAAGCGAGAAGAAAAGAAAAAAGAAAGAAGAAGAAAGATTTAGAGGACCAGGAAGATTCATTAGATGCACGAGGACAAGCGAGAGGAAGAGGGCGACGAGAGGAGTGTGAGTCAGTGGGAGACAAAAGATTAGCAAGATAAGAAGGTTGGTGAGGATCATGCAGAAGCTTGTAAATGAGACAGCAAAGGCGAAAATGAATTCGTGGGATGATAGGAAGCCAGTGGAGGTGAAAAAGTAGGTGAGACGTGTGGCGAGAAAAGGTAGGATGAAAGACAAATCGACAAGATTGGTTGATCACACGCTGAAGGATTAAGAGATGAGAACGAGGAGCACTAAAGTAAAGCGAGTTGCAGTAGTCTAACCTGGGGAAAATGAGAGAATGAACAAGAGTGATGGCGGAATTTGTATCAAGATAGGGACGTATAGGGTAGAGAGAGCGCAGAATAAGACGACAAGTGCGGGCGACAGAAACGGGTGTGTGTGTGTGTGATTCGCGTTTGCGTTCGTACTTGCGTTGTTTGGTGATGTGTTTGTATGTATGCGTTTCATGAAGTGTGCATGCCCCGCGGCGGCGAGCGATTGACCGGCTCGCCGCTGATTGGTTGTGGCGGTGTGCGTGAGGACTGCGCGTGTGTGGGTGTGTCCGTTTGTGCTCCCGTGTGTGACGGTGTGAGCGAGAGTTGTGTTTGTGGTGCGATCGGAGTGTGACGTCTTGTAGGCGCGCGTGGGGCGGTGATGCCCACGCGCGCCTGTCTGTAATACATTTTAGTTTCTGGTTTTGTTAGAAACTATTTCGGCCTTTTGTTTTGTATTTGGAAATATTGTTTATCTGCGACCCGGCTTCAGCAGCGGAGATAGTGCCCTCCAGTATTTGCAGCGGCCTGGAGGACGTGGTGGAGGTGCTCGGCGGCGTGTCAGGTTGGTGTGCAGGGGAACGGCATGAGAGCATGGTGCCGGCAGGAAGCTGCGGGGGAGCTGTGGCCGAGGGTGGCTCGTCGTCCCACCTGCACTGGTGTTGGACTCGTCGCCGGGCAGAATGAAGATCGCTGGTGGAGGCTGCTGGTGCTGGAGGGCATGTGAGAGAAAGGAGCTGCTGAAGCCGGATGAGAAAACGAAGGAGTTGAGACGACGGCGTGGCCTGCATGTGCGGCGACGTTACGGCTGTCGCGGTAGGGTGCTGAAGAGCACCGGTGTCGACGGAAGCATGGTGGATGCTGGGGTCAAGGTGTTGTGCCCTGTCGCGGCAGCCGGTGATGAAGAGGACGGCGGGCTGCGGCGGAGCACTGAAGAGCACGGGCGGAGGCGGGAGCGTGGAGGATGCTGGGGCCTGCCGTGTTGCGCTTCGCCGCAGCCAAGGTGTGTGCGTCTGGTGGAGGCCGTCGTCGGGTTTAGTTGTTTTTGTTTGTTTGTTATGCGTTTTTTTATTGTATGCTCTATAGTTCATGTTTCTGTAAAAACAGGTGGAGGTGTGGTGTGATTGTGAGCGAGAGAGAGAGAGTGTGTGAGCGCGTTGGAGTGTCTGTGGTTTAGTGTGTGTGTGTGTGTGTGATTCGCGTTTGCGTTCGTGTTTGCGTTGTTTGGTGATGTGTTTGTATGTATGCGTTTCATGAAGTAAGCATGCCCCGCGGCGGCGAGCGATTGACCGGCTCGCCGCTGATTGGTTGTGGCGGTGTGCGTGAGGACTGTGCGTGTGTGGGTTTGTCCGTTTGTGCTCCCGTGTGTGACGGTGTGAGCGAGAGTTGTGTTTGTGGTGCGATCGGAGTGTGACGTCTTGTAGGCGCGCGTGGGGCGGTGATGCCCACGCGCGCCTGTCTGTAATACATTTTAGTTTCTGGTTTTGTTAGAATAGCTATTTCGTTCGTTTCCTTCCTCCAGCATCAGCAGCACCTCTATCTCACCTGCCCTCCAGCACCAGCAGCCTCCACCAGCGATCTTCTATATGCCCGGCGACGAGTCTAACACCAGTGCAGGCTGGACGACGATCAACCCTCGGCCGCAGCTCCTCCGCTGCCTCCTGCCGGCACCATGCTCTCCTGCCGTCCCCCTGCACACCAACCGGACACGCCGCCGAGCATCCCACCAAATCTTCCAGGCCGCTGCTAATACTGGAGGGCACTCCGCTGCTGAAGCCGGGTCGCAGACAAACAATGATTTCAAAACAAAAAGGCCGAAATAGCTTGTAGAGTAAATAGAGATGTATTCAATGAAGATGATGACGATAATGAAATAATAGCACTGAAATGCACTCTTGAAAACAAAACTTATAATAAACAATAAACACTTTGTGGCCTAGCACCAACCACAATTACAAATACACCACCAACACACGAACACCACCAACACTCACAACGCTCAAAACCAGACTTCAGTGCTCTTCAGCACCCTGCCGCAAACAGCCGGAATCAACTTCACGTCGAAAGACGACTGGACATGCAGAGGAGCCTTCGATTCTTCGATAGACATTGCGATGATTATTGCCGAAATAGCTTCAACAATAACTACACGACCAAGTGTGCGACTGCGGGACGCATTTGGTCGTGTAGTTATTGTTGAAGCTATTTCGGCAATAATCATCGCAATGTCTATCGAAGAATCGAAGGCTCCTCTGCATGTCCAGTCGTCTTTCGACGTGAAGTTGATTCCGGCTGTTTGCGGCAGGGTGCTGAAGAGCACTGAAGTCTGGTTTTGAGCGTTGTGAGTGTTGGTGGTGTTCGTGTGTTGGTGGTGTATTTGTAATTGTGGTTGGTGCTAGGCCACAAAATGTTTATTGTTTATTATAAGTTTTGTTTTCAAGAGTGTATTTCAGTGCTATTATTTCATTGTCGTCATCATCTTCATTGAATACATCTCTATTTACTCTACAAAGAAATAGAAGTCACAAAACAACCAAAATTGGTAAATAGCAAGCACAAGCACAAATGGCACAGTTCCAAAAAATCAAGTGGTATGTTCGAACAATAAAATCGACAGAGAATTATTACAGATAACATTCACAATAGAATAAATAAAGCAGTGTAGCGTGTACTTACTCTTAAACTTCTGATGTGTTTTGCATGTCTTTATTTGGTTAGGGAAGCGTTATTTTTGTCTACGCTTGACTCATTCCTTTTGGTTGTCAACACCATGTTTGTTTTTGTATAAGCGTATAAATACCGCAAACATTAATTAAATTGTTTTAAATTCGAATTTTGATTTCTTTTTGTATGTCATGGCGTATATCCGTATGTTTCGGTGTTGTACAATCGTGACGCAAATGAAGCAAACAGTCTCGTGTCACGCTTCTTCTGGTTTTATATATACTTTGGTTCATGCTGACCGTTGGGCTGTATTTGGATATTTTTGTCGTATCTTGGAGTTGAATTATATATATATATATATTTGAGTTTTCCAACGAGCTTGTTTCTTTTCCCGGTATTTCTGGGTTGTTCAAAGTATTTACCGTCTACCCAACAAACACAACAAATTGGTGACCCCGACGTGATCTAATCATGGGTAATGACGGTGATGATTCTGTGCAAATCTCAAATTCAGCACCAAATGCTTCATGTCCGGACGTTCGTCCAACTGCGTCATTTAAGTTGCCGCCTTTCGCGCCTGAAGAGCCTGAGTTGTGGCTGGCTCAGGTGAATTGCGCTTTTGCAGTAGCCGGCATTACTTCGGATGTGACGAAATTCCAATTTTTAGTGGCTGGATTGCCAATTCCAGTTGCTAGCCAATTGAGAGACCTTATTATGGGTCCTCCCAACTTTGAGGCCTTATGTGTTGGTCTTCGCAGCAGACTGGCTCATTCCAGAGAGGAGCGGTTGAGTGCTTTACTCAGGAACCAGCACCTCGGTGATCAGCTGCCTTCCCAGCTACTTCGGAGGATGAAACATGAGCTGACTGCTGCTGGTGACACTCATACAGACACTGGGTTGCTTCGAACATTGTTTTTTCAGCGTCTTCCATCACATGTTCGGGCCGCCATTTCTTTGTTACCAGAGACAGTAGAAGGCCTAACCACTTTGTTACATTTGTTTACATTATCCCCCTTGCCCCTCCCCCCTCTGACGTCACCCCCCTCTGACGTCACACTTAACCTAACTTTTTTTACTTTTTTTCTTTTTTTTTAACCTAACCTAATTTTTTCAACCTAACCTAACTTTTTTAGTTTTTTTTTAACCTAACCTAACTTTTTTTTAACCTAACCTAACTTTTTTCCAACCTAACCTAACTGTTTTTTAACCTAACCTAACTTTTTTTTTTTAACCTAACCTAACTTTTTTGTGTATACCTAACCTTAACCTAACCTAACTTTTTTTCTTTCTTATTCTTCCTTTCTTATTATATTTATTCTATGCCCAACCTAACTTTTTTTATTTCTTATTCTTCCTTTCTTATTATATTTATTCTTTATTCTATGCCTAACCTAACTTCTTTGTGTATACCTAACCTAACTTCTTTGTGTGTATACCTAACCCAACTTTTTTTTTCTTTATTCTATTCCTAACCCGACCCAACCCAACTTTTAGTTTTATTTCTTATTCTTCCTTTCTTATTATATTTATTCTTTATTCTATACCCAACTTATATTTTTTTATTTCTTATTCTTCTTTTCTTATTATATTTATTCTTTATTCTATGCCCAACTTTTATTTTTTTCCTTTATTTCTATTTTATGTCACGATACTCATTATATTGGGATCGCCAAGTCGATGTTTGGCAGAGACGAGAATATAATAATTTTCAATCATACTTGAAATATATATAAAAAAACGGTTTGACTAAATCGGTCGCAAAGACAATGTTCCAATATGACGATGAATCACTCACCACGTTTATATAAAGTGTCTGGTATATGTCAAATACTACGGTAAGGTAATCGGATTAAAATGCCAGATGAATTCATTGGCGTCAAGCCAAGGATGAATATTTTGAATATATTTACCTGATACACAGGTATGGGATTAAAACGTTTGCCGGTAACAAAGACCAAATTTACACGCAATTTATGTAAATGTAGCCGAAACGAATGCCTGTGAATCACTAGCTACGTTTATATAACGTGTCTGGCTTATGTCAAACACTGACTAAATCGGTAATTAAAACGCTATTCGACTGTGTCGGAATTGATACAAAAATGACTTGCAACGAAATGATTATTGTGTATTTTCACTTGATAAACAACTATGGCAAATATACAAGCGGAAATCTTATTGAGGACACGATTCAGCGAACACATCGTGAACACAAATGTTTGTTGATTTTTCGATCAATTTTGATGATGTAAATCATATCGTGTGTCTCATACACAATTTCCAGTTCAGCCGACCATGTATCAGGAACAGAAACACCTTCTTGTAGAGCTTCCGAAAGACACACGTCAAACGATGTGTACTCTTTGTACGATTCGCTGATGATGTGTTTGCTATCTGACGAACTACCACCAACATAGCGATAGTTATAATTAGGCACCAGTGTAGCAGGAGAAACACAGCTCATGGTGTTTATACAAAGAAAGATAAACATTGACTGTAAGAGCGAAATTATCAGACACGGAGTGATGTTGGCGATAATTATGACGCATGCTCCGATAAGTAGTGCAATTAGTCTCAGCCGTGATACGCAGTTGAGCACGAGACGCTTGCGGGTGAGGTTGTGTAGCTTTTATCGGGGAATTGTCAACATGAGTCAGGTGAATACAAACGTTGATACGACCAAGCGGATCCTGCCACTGGAACATCATGCGGTCAAGTTTGTTGCTGATACGCCGTTCATCTGTGGACACCCACTGGAGCAGAGGATTTGGATTATTTTTGGACGACTGGAAAAACATAGTCAGACAGATTTCGAACACTTACAAAAACAGCTTACTAATATTATGCAACTGGAGCGATATTTTGATCCCTTTTGGAAAATTCATCGCGGCGCGGTGAGAATGTTCACCAACGAGGAGCGTGCACTACAGATTGTGATCGATACAGTTATGAGTCGACCGATGAGAGATGCTGTTCTTGGAGCCGTTGCAGCCGCTGTATCATTTAAAGTGTTGTCGGTGGCGTTGGTGCGAAGTGACGAGACTCAGATTTACCGGCCGCCCGATGCGACCTGCAACACTATGGAGTGGATGAAGACCATTGTTATGAGCTACTATGAGTCGCGAAAACAGTACTTGACCGAAACCAAGATTTATCGTGAATTTAAAGCCGACAAAATGAAGATGGTTGTGCACAAAGAGGTTCAAGGTGAACCACAAAGTAAACGGAACAAAATTTGTTGAATTATTCTATATGTACGGTTTACCAATACATTTCGTGATGTGTTACAAGAGTTTGATTATTGCGCGCGAACAAAAACACACTTTGTTATCGTTCAATTTATTAAAATGGTAGCATGCGCGGTGTACACAGATTCATTGCATACAGCAATTTAGCGAAATGTTGACAACGTAAAATACAACAGTTTGTAGGAATGACATGAGTATATGGACACGGTGTGATGTTGGGTAGTACATGTATGTCGCGTGCGTTCATTGATAAATAGTCGGGTAGGATGTCTTCGAGATTTTCAATATTTAGTTCAAGTAGGTGGGAAAGTCGACGAGCCTTGTCGATACCTTTGGTGTAGATGTGGTCGGGTGCCAGACTTTGAATGAGGTAACTTGCGTCGCGCAGCTTTTGTTCATACTTGTGCGTGTTGTAAGGATTGTAATTATATTCCAAGCCGTGTAGGGTCGCCGTCAAAAATAGAAAATGCTTGCGTCGCTCAGCGTTGAGTTTCAATTGTGGTGGCGGTAAGATGGTGTGCCACAAGTATCCCGAGCACAGGTCATGCACAGCCAATTCCTTGACAACAAAAGGCGAATCCTTGTGCTGGAAACCGTCACAGTCTACAAGTATGACCATACCAGCGCTAAAAGCTGATTGTTGATAGCAGGGTCGGTGGATAGGCACGAAACGAAATCTTGCAGATCCCAGTCGGCGTCAAACAATGCAACAAATAGGGCACAGTACTGTCCACACACATCCGAGTCCGGCGCCTGAATGACGCGCGTGTTCAGGACACACTGATTATAGTTTACATGTTTGTTTATAAAATTCACAAACGAGGGATGCCAGACGGGTGAGTTGCCAGACGAGTCGAAATATTGGAGATTTTCACCGTCCCAGGCAAACACGACCCAATGCAGACCCGATTGCCAGCGCGGTTGTATATTCACAATAATTGATGTGCGCACACCGCGAGCAAATGTGAAATGTTTTAGCCGGTCGCACGCCCAAACCCCCCGAAATGTGGCGACTGTGTCGAGCAACCGTTCCAATTCAAGCGCGTTCATAGTTGAAAATCTGTGCTGACACGTCCCGCACTGTCAATTGTGATTTCGTTTTCAAACGTGGCGTAGATTAGAACGTTAATTGTCTCGGGTAGAGCGTAAGTGAATGCCAGCTCACACCTCACATTACCTTGTTCACGCGGATGCAAATGATCACCACCACACTGATCCGGAGTCAGATCTACAATAAACAAAGTATAACCAGCCGCATAATCATCATGTGTGATATCCAGGCCCTGGTTTTCCGTATCGAGACCGGTACCGTCAAACAGTGACAGATACGATCTCATATATAGACCTTTTGTGAAATCGGGGCGATAGGGGTGCGTGGGGTACGGCTCGCCATTTATATAGAACTGAAGACTGTTTAGATGGTAGTGGTGAAAATTCCATGGGTTTTTCTGTAGCGATCCGTGGTACGCTTCAGTGCTTACGAGTCCCAGCAGAATTTGTCGCGGCACTTGTGAGGTGAAAATATTATTCAAAGTTCCACTCATGTTTCCTTTGGGGAGAGTATATGTTTTCAGTAGAACTCGTGGAATAGGATATCGGGCTGGTGTTTTCGCCAACTGTTTGTGAAAATTCACCCACATCGAGTCGGAAAGCGTTATTTTCTCGACATGCACACACAGGTCGACAATTTCAATCTTGTATTCTCCCTCGGCACCGAGTAGAGCAAACTGATCAGAGTTTCGAATCAGTTTGAGTTTCTCCGAAACTGTACCGGGCAATATACGACATTGATGGTTGGTATCCAGCTGTAGCGGTATACAAAAATCAAAAACTTTGCTTCCAGCCACCCATTGTTTGCGTTCGTTAAAACCAATGTTCAAAAGTTTAACATCATGCAAGTGCCCAGCAGTATCTTTACGCCAAAAACCCG
>OU696588.1:4645000-4812500 GCA_916048095.2 Sacculina carcini
ATCGATGCCAGCGGGAAGGTGCGTTAACCCATTGTCCCGAATGTAGTTTAGATTTCATTTCCAGCTCCTGTTTCGAGGCTCACAAACAATCACGCTGTAAGGTGCGGCGTGGGTGTCCCAGATGTGGCGATGTGCTTTACAAATCGTATAGCAAAAATCGTCATGTCTGTGGCACTCACATATGCCCTTACTGTCGTGAACGAGTCACGAACCACGAGCTCATAGGTGCGGAAAACGTCCATCGTTGCTTTCTCCAACCTTCGCATCAATCTTCTGTCAACAAAAAACAAATCTATATCTTTTACGACTTTGAATGTATGATTGACACCAGCACCAACCTTCACATTCCTAATCATTGTGTCGCACACGTATGTTGTGAGTCCTGCTTTGATTGCATTGACCGGCCATGCACTGACTGTGGGACAGAGCAGCACGAACATGTGTTCTCTGGCCCAACGACAAGACAAGACTTTGGTCAGTGGCTTTTCACGCTCAAGGACGCGAAAGCCATTGCCCATTATGCCCAAGGTTATGACAACAACATTGTTGCCAATTACGCGTTGAGCCAAGGTGTGGTGCCAGACCTGATCATGAACGGCAGAAAAATCCTCTCCATGCGCTTCTCCAACTCCAAACTCCGTTTCATTGATTCCTTCAGTTTCCTTCCTATGCCTCTTGCGAAATTTTCCAAAACGTTCAACATTCCTGTCCGTAAAGGTTTCTTCCCTCACCTCCTCAACACTACGGACAATCAAAATTATGTAGGTCCTTTTCCTTCAGCCGATATGTTCGACCCGGGTCGCATGTCCACCGAACAGCACGCCGAGTTTCTCACTTGGCATGCCTCGCAGGTGGGCCGGCAGTATGACCTGCGCCAGGAAATGGGAGCGTACTGCCGCGACGATGTCAATGTACTTCGTCTCGGTAGTATGCGTTTCCGCCAACAATTCATCGAGGTGACTGAGGTGGACCCATTTCAGAGCATCACGCTTCCATCTGCGTGTCATGAGGTGTGGCGTCAAAAGTTTTTGCGCAAAGACAGCGTCGCGTTGATACCGAGCCATGAGCACTACCGACCATGTGGCAACTACTCGAAGAAATCGATCCAGTGGCTGGAACTGGAGGCGTCGTCTCGCGACATCAATATCCAGCACGCATTGAACTCTGGTGAGGTGCGTATTGGGTCGTACAAAGTGGACGGCTATGCCAAAGTGGGAGACCAACACCTGCTTTTCGAGTTTCTCGGTTGCTACTTTCATGGTCATCGGCATTCTGGTAAGTGTCTCTGCGCCAGCAAAAACTGTCGCTATGTCATGAACAGTGGGGCTCCATCAACGCGCCATCTATATGATGGCACCATGGCTCGTCTGGCGATACTACGAGCCCGACCCGACACAACTCTCATCACCATCTGGGAGTGTGAATTTGATGCACTGCTTCGAGACGATGACGACCAACGTTGTCGCGCCGAAGCAGTGCAAGTCTTGCCGCCGATGAATGTTCGGGACGCGTTCTACGGAGGGCGAACAGAGGTGTTTCGTCACTATGCCGAATGTGCTGGTGACGAGCGGATCGAGTACGTTGATGTGTGCTCCTTGTATCCTTACATCCTTAAAAACGGAAAATTTCCCCTCGGTCATCCTTCTCACATTTTCCGTCCTCCCATCACAGATTTTCACAAATATTTCGGCATCATTTATTGCACAATTCTCCCTCCGCACAATCTTCACGTTCCCGTCCTTCCCGCACGCATCAACGACCGCCTCATGTTCACCCTGTGTAGAACATGTGCCGAGCAGGGTATCGGTGGCAATTTCACCACAAGGTCGCCGCAGTGTCACCATTCGGACGAGGAGCGCAGTCTCACTTCCAGCTGGGTGTCGCTGGAAGTAGCAAAAGCTTTGGGGTTGGGGTATCGGCTCACTTCCATCCACGAGTTCCGGTCACTTTGCCAACACCACACAGCTCAACGACGGCGAGGCAGGCGGATTGTTTGCAGAATATGTAAACAAGTTTTACGCCCTCAAGGTCAGCGCCGAGGGTTATCCCACTCACGTGCAGACTGACGACGACCGACACGACTACAGACAGACTCTCGAAGCGCGTGAGGGTATAACCCTGCCGACCATTGAGAGGAATCCGGGCCTGAGAGCTGTGGCCAAATTGTGCCTCAACAGCCAGTGGGGCAAGCTGGCTCAGCGCGCAAACCTGGGGCAGACTGAATACGTCACTTCCATGCGTCGTGTTTACGATCTGCTGGAGGATCCCGACATGGAGGTCTCCGCGTGTGACCTCATATCGGTGGCTGACGATAGTGAGGGGGACAGCATAATGCACGATGTATGGAGGCTGACGTATTCCCATCGACAAGACAAGACTGTGGCCGGTCCGCTTAAAACTAACATAATCCTTGCTGCTTTTGTCACTTGCCAATCCCGACTTTATCTTTACTCTTTCCTGCAACGCCTTAATCCTTTTCAGCTAATATACTGCGACACAGATTCAGTCATTTACAAAACATCACCAGAAATGCCGCGCATACACACATCACACTTTCTCGGCGACATGACTGACGAACTGACTTGTTTCGGGGCAGGCAGCTATATTTCTCATATAGTCTGTCTGTCTCCCAAAAATTACGCTTTTACTGTACACACACCAGACGGGCACACCAAGACTATAGTAAAAATGCGCGGCATCACACAAACACACGACACGCAGCAGCTTATTTCCTTGGACGCTTTCCGATCCCTGTTAGAGGCGCCTGGGTCCACAATCAAAGTCCCCTTTCGGCAATTTAAAAAGACTGTAGATTTTAAGATAATTACGGTGGGAGGGGAAAAAATTAATAGGTTAGTTTCCAGCAAACGCAGGGTCCTTCCCGATTATCGCACCTTCCCGTACGGCTTCACCGACTGACCGACCGACCGACCGACATCATCATCATCGTTATTTATTGCTACTTATTTGCTGTGTTACCAGCGTTAGTTGTGCTAGGTGTGTTAGTTGTGCTCGATGTATTGGTTTTTAATATAAAAGTGTTAGCAGTGTTAGTGTGTTAGTTGTGCTAGCGTGTTAGCTGTGTGCTAGTTGTGCTAGTGTGTTAGATGTGTTAGTTGTGCTAGTGTGTTAGCTGTGTTAGTGTGTTATATAAATATCAAAGTGTTGGTGTGTGTGTGTGTGTGTGTGTTATATAAATATAAAAGTGTTGGTGTGTATACATGTTTTGGTGTGTATGTGTGTGTGTGTGTGTGTGTGTGTGTTATATAAATATCAAAGTGTTGGTGTGTGTGTGTGTGTGTGTGTGTTATATAAATATAAAAGTGTTGGTGTGTATACATGTTTTGGTGTGTATGTGTGTGTGTGTGTGTGTGTGTGTGTGTGTTATATAAATATAAAAGTGTTGATGTGTATACATGTTTTGGTGTGTATGTGTGTGTGTGTGTGTGTGTTATATAAATATAAAAGTGTTGATGTGTATACATGCTTTGGTGTGTATGTGTGTGTTAGTGTGTGTGTGTGTGTGTGTGTGTGTGTGTGTGTGTGTGTGTTGTGCAAGCTTTAATATACAAGTGTTGATGTGTATGTGTGTCATTCAATTGACAATCACCGAGATGGTGACGAATATAATGTTGCTCCTATTATCACTATTGCTCCTTGTCAACTATGTTGAAAGTGTAATTGCAGAGCTGGTAATAGTGGGATTGTTATATGATCCGATTAAGCGTCGCGGGTGTTTGGCTAGTAATGTTCAGCGCAAAACTGGTCGCACATCAGCAAAACATACTTTATATAATACCCCTATAGTTAAACGTAGATCAGTTTCATCGGTACGGCGGGTATGGAAACGTTTGACGCACGTCTTGTTACACCGTTCACAATGATCTTGTCCGGTCCTTCAGGGTCCGGCAAGAGTCAATTTATAGTCGACATGCTGACACGGGCGGACCAAGTGCTCACCCGAAGCCCCGATTATGTACTGTATTGCCACGGAACTGCAGCGCCAGATCATATAGATAAGAATTTAGTTAATGAAATGCAGTACGGGGTGCCATCGCATGAGGAAATTCAACGATTGGCAAGCAAACATAAACACGGTAAAGGTTGCATGGTCATTATCGACGACTTACTGGATGCTGTGGAAGGGCCTGTTGTACGTGACATGTTTACAAAAACGTCACGTCACGACAACATGAGTGTACTATTTGTCACCCAAAACACGTTTCTCAAGTCGCCAAACTACCGCACAATCAGTCTAAATACAAATTATTATGTATTTTTCCGTAATTTTCGAGATCAAACACCACTGCGCGCATTTGCTCAACAGTACATGCCAGATAATATCAGGTTCATTATGGATGTTTATAGAGACGTAATGAAGAAAATGTACGGTCATTTGCTTGTGGATTTGCGTCAACAAACTGACAACAGACTACGTGTGCGTAGCAATGTGTTGGAACAACCCATAACAGTATATCTTCCCGCTTTGAGGTATAAATAGCACATATAGTTGAGCAAGTGAATCATTTGTCAACATGTCGTCGACGTTGCAACGCTGTTGGCCGACAATCGAATCACTTCCGCGTCTCACACAACGTCAACAAAAAGCCGTTCTCAACACGTACGACCCTGCTCTGATACGGGCTATTTGTGAAATTTGTCATAACCTGTTGCAAGACCGCGTCCCTTTGGAAAAAGAACAAAAGCGTCGCCTATCCAAATACAAGAAAATACTGCGTAAATTGGGTGACAAACGTCCGTCACTGAAGAAAAAACAACGAGTGTTGGTGCAAAGCGGAAAATTTTTATCCGCCCTTATACCCGTGGTTGCATCGGTTATAAGCTGTATACTGTCTGCAAAGTAATGAGCGCCTTCCAACGAATGGTTCTCATATCGCAAGCCACATATGATGAAATGCAAGGTCGAACCATAGCCACACCCACATCCGCTCTGGAGCAAATTCTCAACAAGTCTACAGGGAATGCCGAAGCGAAACGGATCGAGTACATGAACGCCTGGCGCCCTGAACAGGCCACCGCTCCTGCTCCGTCTGTAGAGACTGATAAATGGCTCCAACTTGTACCATCCAGCTATAAAAAACACGCACAATTCGTGCTTTCCCAATTGAGTAATGTGCTGAGATGGGACAACAACACCGGTATCATTTATCTCAACCACGCACAAATTCCTCGGAGCAATATTGTCGATGTGGTAAACTATATCGTTCGACGTCGTAAAAGTGTTCCTGAGCCAACAGGGTGGGCACAGCTGCGACAACTGATTGAGTCGTTGAATTTACCGCGAGAAGTTGCTCCGAATATTCACGGGCAGCGAGTTTCGACAGTTGATCAACGATCGGCAAATATCCCACGCAAATGGATAGTAGGCTGATTTGGTCGCAAAGAACCAAACAACTCCATCGTCCAGTACGTAAGCGCTTCGTACACAATGCATACACCTCCACTGGACTAAATGATACATGGCAAGTTGATTTGTGCGATGTTTCACGTCTACGTGGGCATAACACACAAGTACGTTATTTGTTGGGTGCAATTGACGTGTTTAGCAGACAAGCATATGTGCGTGCATTACATAGTAAACGGGGACCGGCTGTGGCCAAAGCAATGAACCATATTCTCACCAACAATTGCACACCGATGCAAATAATGAGCGACCATGGTGGTGAATTCACAGGGCGAGAATTTCAACGTGTAATGAAAGAGCACAACATCTATCATTATACGACATCTACAATCATACGGAAGGCATGGATAATTGAACGATTTTTCCGTACTCTGCTCTCGCTGATACACAAGTTTATGACCGAAAACAACACAAAACACTTTGTCAAAAATCTACCTCAATTGGTGAATTTGTATAACAGCACTGTACATAGATCAATCGGTATGGCACCTCGCGCTGTAACTTTATCAAATCAACACTTGGTCAACACATTGTCGCGCAAAAAGCAAACACCAAAGCTTCGTGTAGGCGATCATGTGCGAATGTTTATTCCGAAAACTCTATTTGAAAAAGGATATCGACAGACATTTAGCAACGAAACGTTCAAAATTGATTCCATATACAAACGTCGATCAATTCCCATGTATAAGCTGTGTGATGATGATGGAAATTTGATTACCGGGACATTTTACTATCAAGAACTTCAACGTGTTTGAATACAACATGAATATTGTGCATTGTCTTTGCGACCGGTTTAGTCAAACCGTTTTTTTATATATATTTCAAGTATGATTGAAAATTATTATATTCTCGTCTCTGCCAAACATCGACTTGGCGATCCCGATATAATGAGTATCGTGACATAAAATAGAAATAAAGGAAAAAAATAAAAGTTGGGCATAGAATAAAGAATAAATATAATAAGAAAAGAAGAATAAGAAATAAAAAATATAAGTTGGGTATAGAATAAAGAATAAATATAATAAGAAAGGAAGAATAAGAAATAAAACTAAAAGTTGGGTTGGGTCGGGTTAGGAATAGAATAAAGAAAAAAAAAAGTTGGGTTAGGTATACACACAAAGAAGTTAGGTTAGGTATACACAAAGAAGTTAGGTTAGGCATAGAATAAATATAATAAGAAAGGAAGAATAAGAAATAAAAAAAGTTAGGTTGGGCATAGAATAAATATAATAAGAAAGGAAGAATAAGAAAGAAAAAAAGTTAGGTTAGGTTAAGGTTAGGTATACACAAAAAAGTTAGGTTAGGTTAAAAAAAAAGTTAGGTTAGGTTAAAAAAAAAAAGTTAGGTAAAAAAAAAAGAAAAAAAGTTAGGTTGAAAAAAGAAAAAAAGTTAGGTTAGGTTAAAAAACTAAAAAAAGTTAGGTTAGGTTGAAAAAATTAGGTTAGGTTAAAAAAAAAAGAAAAAAAGTAAAAAAAGTTAGGTTAAGTGTGACGTCAGAGGGGGGTGACGTCAGAGGGGGGAGGGGCAAGGGGGATAATGTAAACAAATGTAACAAAGTGGTTAGGCCTTCTACTGAGACAACCACATTGGAGGAGATAGCTCAGGCTGCTGATCGTTTTATGGAGGCTACTAAAGGAGATCTTCCACTCGCTTCTGCTCTTCCAGCTCCTGTTTGCGCTGTGACTCGGTCTCCACAAGCGGACCCAATGCAGGAGCTAACTGCTGCCGTTACGAAGCTGACAACTGCTGTAACGAAGATGTCAGAACAACAAACTATGTATTTCAACTCTGGTTATCGTCGCGGAAGAAGTCGTGCTCGCTCCCAGTCTCGTTCTCCGGCCGTTCCTGATGACACGGAACGCTCAGCTAGCGGTCAAGAAAATCGCCTGTGCTGGTACCATCGCCGCTGGGGCAACAATGCCTCGAGATGTGTCCCTCCATGTGACTTCGAGCATTTAAACTCCCAGTGCTGAGTCACTTGGCACCTGTCTCAGCTGCTTCTTCAACGCCACTGTTTCATGTCTTAGACAAGTTATCCGGGCATCGATTACTGGTAGACACTGGTGCTCAAGTAAGTGTGTGGCCAAATTCTAATCTACCGGACAATTCTCAGATCTGTTCGTCTGCCAGTCGATCTCCCAGTCTGCAAACAGCTGATGGTCGCTGTATCTCTACTACCGGCTCAGCTCTAATTGCTTTAGACATTGGAGACTCCACTAGGCCTTATCAGTGGCGGTTTATTCTAGCTGACGTTCCAGCACCTATCCTCGGTGCGGATTTCCTGCAACACCATGGTCTCACTGTGGATCTCAATAACCGCCGGCTTAGTAATAGCATTCAGATCCTGAGCTCCCCGTTGGACAGCTCCTCAAACTTATTAGCAGCGGTGGGTTTGGCTCCACGTAATGCCGATGTTGAAGCTATTATTGTTAAATACCCATCAGTGACGCGACCGCCGAATTTTCAACTGCCCGTAAAGCACAATGTCGTCCACCACATAACGACCACTGGCCCGCCAGTACATGCCAAGGCTCGACGGCTGGCGCCAGATCGTCTCGCAGCTGCCAAAGCTGAATTTCAGCGACTAGAACAGATGGGCATTTGTCGTAGATCAAAGAGTCCGTGGTCGAGTCCACTGCATATGGTTCCTAAGAAGGACGGGTCCTGGAGGGTCTGCGGAGATTATCGGGCACTCAATGTTATCACTATTCCCGATAAGTATCCCATTCCGTTGGTGCATGACTCCTTCAATCATGTTCACAATTGCAAATATTTTTCCCGTCTCGACATTATTCGTGCCTATAATCATATTCCTATTAATGCCGATGACATCCCTAAATCAGCCATCATCACACCATTTGGGCTTTTTGAGTTCACACGCCTTGGTTTTGGTTTTCGCAACGCTGCGCAGACCTACCAGCGTTTAATGGACACAATTTTCACTGACATGCCATTCTGTTCTGTTTATATCGACGATGTGCTAATTGCCAGTGAGTCGTACGCGGAACACATGCATCACATCGAAGCTGTGTTTCAAAAGCTGCATCAGCATGGGTTAGTGGTGAATCCCGACAAATGCGTTTTTGCTGTCGACAGACTTTCCTTTTTAGGTCACATGATCTCAGCAAGCGGTATTTCAACACTGCAATCGAAGGTAGAAGCTGTGAACTCGTACCCTTTGCCTCGAACGGAAGCGGAACTCCGGCGGTTTGTTGGCATGATATCGTACTATCATCGGCTGATACCGCATGCTGCTGCCATACTTGCTCCGCTCCATGCATTGATAACCACGCGCAGCCGCAAGTCTAGTCGGCCAGTCACATGGACAGCGGAAACTACGGCAGCGTTCCAACGCGCCAAAACCAGCTTGGCGGCGGCCACTCAGCTGTCGTTTCCTGCCGCAGACGCGCCACTCTCGCTCCAAGTCGATGCATCGGCCACATGTATCGGAGCAGTTCTCCAACAGTATGTGGAAGGTGCCTGGCAACCATTGGCGTATTTCTCCCGTCAGCTATCGCCAACTGAGCGGCGGTACAGCGCTTTTGGTCGGGAGCTTCTGGCGGTGTATTCTGCGATTAGACATTTTCGGTACGCAGTGGAAGGCCGGAATTTCATTGTATATACCGACCATAAGCCGCTGATTGGTGCACTGAACTCTTCATCAGACCGTCACTCTCCGCGAGAAGTTCGTCAATTGGACTATGTTGTTCAATTTACCACTGACATCCGTCATGTTCCTGGGTCGTCAAACACTGTTGCCGACGCGCTTTCACGGACTGTTTCTATGCTGTCTATTCCGACTCCCAGGCTTGACGATTTTTCAGCCTTGGCAGACGCCCAACATGAGGATGATGATCTGGGCAAGTTCATCGCCTCCAGTGAACACTCGCTGCAGCTTCGCCATGTTCCGTTGTCCTGTGGTCGAAAATTGTGCTGCGACTATTCGACAGGACAGTGTCGTCCGCTCCTACCGTCGGCTTTTCGACGTAACTATTTCAACCTGGTGCACAACTTATCGCACCCTGGAGTACATGCCACCCAACGTCTGGTCGCCGATCGTTTCGTGTGGCCAAATATGCGCCAAGACATCCGTCAGTGGGCTCAAGCTTGTGTAGGATGTCAGAAGGCCAAGGTCCAGCGGCATACGCGTACTCCGCCTGGTCGTTTTTTTCTTCCAAATTGCCGTTTCGAAGTGCTGCACATCGATTTGGTCGGACCATTACCGCCATCGAACGGGAACGAGTATATTTTGACGATTGTCGACAGATACACCAGATGGTGTGAGGCCGTACCACTTGCCACCTCACATACAGAGAGTATTGCCAGCGCGCTCCTGCAGCATTGGGTTGCTCGTTTTGGAGTGCCGGAGACAATCATTTCTGATCGGGGTTCCCAATTCGAAAGTCGTCTTTGGAAAGCTCTCATGTGTCTTCTTGGCATCTCCAAGCGTCGAACGACCGCCTACCATCCAGAAAGCAACGGGATGGTCGAAAGACTTCACCGTCAGCTCAAGGCCTGTCTTCGCGCAGTTGGCTCTTCCCATCGCTGGTCAGAACAGCTACCATTGATCATGCTAGGCATCCGAGTAGCAGTTAAGACTGATCTGGGATGTTCCAGTGCGGAACTCGTGTACGGCACGCCGTTGCGTATCCCCGGCGAATTCATCGACTCAACTTCTCGACCTCTGCCGTTGCCAGTTACCTTTTGCGATCGGTTGAAACAACACATGCGTAAAATCACGCCAGTGCCCCCGCGGACATCTCGGCGCGCAATTCATGTGCCAGCGGCCCTGAAAAATTGCTCACATGTCTTCCTGCGAGTAGACGCTTCTCACTCGTCATTGCAGCCAGCGTATACAGGACCGCATCGCGTTTTGCAGCGCACTGACAAGACAGTCACCATTGTAGATGTTCGACGCGGCAAACAGGTCGTCAGCCTCGACAGGTGTAAGGCAGCATTTGACGACAACGCAATTCTTCCATCTACCATACCAGATTCTACTGCAGTGCGTCGTCATCGCCGTGTTTCTTTCACCACTGACGCGCCGACAATTTTGTCAGACACTCGCCACTCGGAGAGTTTCACAATTAACACGCCACTCACTGCAGTTCCGGACGCCGAGTCTCCGTCACTTTTGTCTATGGCCAACTCGGCACCTGGTTACCAACCCCGTCCGTCGTCATCGACATCTCGTCATCGTCAGCAACGACCGTCTGCGATTCCGGTCCGTACACGAAGTGGACGTGAAGTTCAGCTACCCTCTCGTTTTCGCTGAGGGGGGAGGTGGTGTAGCGTGTACTTACTCTTAAACTTCTGATGTGTTTTGCATGTCTTTATTTGGTTAGGGAAGCGTTATTTTTGTCTACGCTTGACTCATTCCTTTTGGTTGTCAACACCATGTTTGTTTTTGTATAAGCGTATAAATACCGCAAACATTAATTAAATTGTTTTAAATTCGAATTTTGATTTCTTTTTGTATGTCATGGCGTATATCCGTATGTTTCGGTGTTGTACAATCGTGACGCAAATGAAGCAAACAGTCTCGTGTCACGCTTCTTCTGGTTTTATATATACTTTGGTTCATGCTGACCGTTGGGCTGTATTTGGATATTTTTGTCGTATCTTGGAGTTGAATTATATATATATATATATTTGAGTTTTCCAACGAGCTTGTTTCTTTTCCCGGTATTTCTGGGTTGTTCAAAGTATTTACCGTCTACCCAACAAACACAACAGCAGCAAGGAAGGAAAGGAAGCAGTAACTGTGCTCAAGACAGGGAAAAATAAGACAACGAGAATTGAAACAATCATGAAACGGAGAAATAGTTCAAACAATATCACAGAGAGGCGAAAGGAGAGAGAGAGTGAGAGACGGGATCAAATGAAATGTCAAAAAGGTACAGGCGAAGCCGATGGCGGAATGACCGAAATGAAGAGGCGCGGGTGATATGAGAGGGAAGAGAATTATACAAGCGAGGGGCGTAAAAGAAGAACGATTTAGAGGACCAGGAAGATTCATTAGATGCACGAGGACAAGCGAGAGGAAGAGGGCGACGAGAGGAGTGTGAGTCAGTGGGAGACAAAAGATTAGCAAGATAAGAAGGTTGGTGAAGCTGAAGGATTAAGAGATGAGAACGAGGAGCACTAAAGTAAAGCGAGTTGCAGTAGTCTAACCTGGGGAAAATGAGAGAATGAACAAGAGTGATGGCGGAATTTGTATCAAGATAGGGACGTATAGGGTAGAGAGAGCGCAGAATAAGACGACAAGTGCGGGCGATAGAAACGATATTGTCAAAGCAGGAGAGCGAAGAGACAAAGATAGAGCCGAGATTGCGAACAGCAGTTGAGATAGGAAATGGGAGAAGAGGAGGTGAAATACGAGGTGGATGGAGGACGATGAACTCAGACTTAGAAGTATTCAAGTACAACTGCCGAGAGGCGGCCCATGAGGAAATTTCAGAAAGTATATCAGAGAGAAAGGAGGGAGTATCAGGAGTGACAGGAATGAGGAATTGGATGTCATCGGCATACATTTTGAAAGTAATGGAATGTTTTCGAAGAACAGGGCAAAGAGAAGACATATAAAAATTAAATAATAGTGGAAGGACGGAAACTTGGGGAACACCAGATCGAAGAGGGAAGTGAGCAGAGGTAGAGGAATTGAAGTCAACTGAGTAAGTACGATCAGTGAGGTAAGATTTCAGAAGAGAAAGGGCGGAAGAAGATAGACCCAAACAGGAAAGATCACGAATAATAATAGGGTGACTAACAAGATCAAAAGCCGAGGACAGATCAAGTAATACCAAGAGGACAGATTGACGGTAGGAGAAGTGTGAAAGGGTATCATTACACAAGGAAATAAGTATAGATTCAGTAGAGTGAGCAGAGCGGAAACCAGATTGACACGGGTCAAGGAATTTAGAGATGTAAGGAGAGAGTTGCAATGAAATAGCGGATTCAAGGAGTTTGGAGGGAAGACTGAGGAGAGATATAGGACGGTAATTGGTGAGAGCAGCGGGATCAAGAGTTGGTTTTTTTATAATGGGTCGAACAATAGCATGTTTGTCTGGCAAGAAAACACCATGCAGAAAAGAAGAGTTGATAAGGTGGAGAAGGTAAGGCACAAGAGAAGGAAGAGACACAGAAATAGCTCGAAAATTAATTGAGTCCGAGGGAGAGTGGGACATCTTGATTGAAGACAAAAGGTGGAGAATGTCAGGAAGCGAGACAAAAGAAAATGAAGGAAAATTTTCGGAAGTGCGAGTATGACAGAGGGAGGATCGGAAAGGAGGGATATTCTTTAGAACAGAATCAATTTTTGCAGAGAAAAAAGACGCAAACTGAGAGGCTGTAAGATCACACGAGGTAGAAGGAGATCGGAGACCGCAGAGAGAATTGAGAGAGGACCAAAGAGATTTAGAAGAACGGGAAAGGGAAGCAAGTTTGGATTTGTAAAAATCTTGTTTGGCAATATGTAATGCAGAAACATAAGACGACCGGGCAGAGCAAAGTAGTTCCCAATCCTGTGAAGATCGAGTTCTACTCCAGACAGTTTCGGCACGCCGCTGAGTATGTTTAAGAG
This sequence comes from Sacculina carcini, assembly GCA_916048095.2. Classification (NCBI taxonomy): domain Eukaryota; kingdom Metazoa; phylum Arthropoda; class Thecostraca; family Sacculinidae; genus Sacculina; species Sacculina carcini. The sequence continues at coordinate 4,658,008 of OU696588.1, forward strand.
AATGAAGATGAGAGGAGAACCAAGGGGGAGAAGAAGTGAGAGGTTTAGACCGAGTGACCACAGGAAACATAAAATCATTTATACCTGAGAGAACATCTGAAATGGCTGGAAAAATATCGCGGAGAGGGAGCCAGTAGAAGCGGTCGAGAGGAAGTAAGGAAGATAAAAGTGAAGTAAATTTAGCAGGATCAAACTGTTTGTAATTGCGATATGAGAATGGTGGAGGACAAGCAGCACGGGAGAAAGGAAGTGAAGAAATCAAGAGGCAATGGTCAGAAATATTTGGATCAGAAGGCAATGTGAAAACATCAGGAGGAGGACGGTCTGAGGAGATAGCGGGAGCGGGAGAGAGAAATAGGTCAAGAGAGTGACCAGATATGTGAGTAGGAGAAGAATTCAAAATTGATAGACCGAGTGCCTGAAGAAGAGAAATGAAGTTTTGACAGTAAGGATTATTGGATGGGGAGTCAACCCAGAAATTGAAATCCCCTACGACGATGAAGTCGCTGGAGAAGCGCGAGGAGACAGCATCGATGAGGTAAGGAAATTCGTTAAGGAAAAGAGGAGATGAGCCAGGGTGATTATGACGGTAGACTATCAAAAAACAAAATTTAGAGAGAAGATTGATGATAGATTGAAGAGAGAGAATGGACTTCTTAGGAAGATGAAAGAAAAAGGAATTACAATAGTCGAGACGAGAAAAAATAAACGAGTTCACTTAGAGGAGAGCAGACGCAATATCAATATGAGAGCGGATCGGGTAGAATTGGCGCAAGGTGAAACGACAGAGGCCGGAAATTTTTTAAAGATGCTGAGAGAATGTTAGAGAGGGATCGAGAACAACACCCAGATTACGTATATGAGATAAAAGAGGCAAGTTGACAGGACAAGGAGCAATACTGGGAGGGTGAAATAAGAAATATTCAGTTTTTTTCTGGATTCAAAAGGAGATTTCTTGAGGACACCCAGGCAGCGATGTGCGATAAAAGTTGAGAAATTAGACCAATTTTTTAGAAGGAAATTGGGAAGTAAATCTGTAAATCGTCTTGTAACAACGGCAGACGAAAAAATATCACAATACGCCAATGTACTCCCAGGTGGACACACCTGATCACAACCACGGTTACGCACAGACTCACTCACTCAACCACACAAGTCCAGCGTACTAACTAATGACCAATCAGCGTACGCACACGCACACACCGTAACCTTTACACGACCTTGACCACACAACACCCGCACACACACACATACACACATACATACTCTGTACTCAACGAGAATGCGCCAAACAAACGCAGCCACGCTGCCACATGTCTGCATATATATGAAACGATATTGGGTAAGACCGCAGTATGAGGCAGAGGGATGAAATATACAGATTAAACAGAAAAGGGCCGAGAAGAGAACCTTGAGGGACACCGGAATCCAATGGAAGAGGAGAGGAAAACTCGGAGTTGCAGCGAACTGTATATGAACGATATTGTCTGTAAACAACCTTCAGGTAAGAGGCGCATGGTAATAGATTATTCTGACACAGTCAACAAGTACACCCAGAGCCGTAGCAACCGCCCCCCGTACCCCCCGGCCGGGGGGGTCCGAATGTTGAGGGGCCCCTTTGCTTCACGTATTATGTGATTATATGTAATAAATGCATTCAATATTCACAATGGGGGCCCCAAGTGTTGCCTTCGGGGGGGGGGGGGGGGGCATAATTCCTCGCAACGGCTCTGAGTACACCCGTCTGGACGCTTACCTTCTTCCCAACTTAGATGAAATGGCATTCAGTTAAATTGTATTTTCTCTCGTCGATTACCTTGTCGCTTTATTGTATCATATTCTCAGTTAAAACGAATTTCTGTTACATTTTGTCATTGTGTCTATATGAATAAGGGGCATTACAAGCCGGAAACGGGTTTTCTGCCTCGCCTGTGTATTCTGTTTTTTCTCGTGTATTACTTGTGTCACTTATTTTCGTTAATATGACCAAATAAATGAATGAATTAATTAGAATTTCAATCCATCATCAACCTCGCTTGTCGCTTTTATTATTATTATTATTATTATTAATTACAGGCAAATCTAGTAGCATGGGAAGAGTGCAAGCACTATTACCACCCTAAGGTGGCCCCATGTACCGGAAGCGCCCAACAGATTCAGAGAGAAAGAGAGTTCGAAGAGAAAAAAAAGTCTAGAAAGAGAGTTGGAAAGAAAATAATAAATAAATAACAATAAGTAATTTTTCCTCAAACTTCCTCGGAAAACACCTACGTCTGTCCACATTCACAAGCTCAGCTGGCTTCCAACTCTTTTGTGAATTAGGTTCAAAATATGTTGTATGGTTTTCAAAATTCCTCACAATCACTCATCTCCTTCATAACTCCAGTCTGTCCTCCCTCCTCTGAAGCGAGCTAATTGTCGCCACCCTCGCCCACATTCTTGTCCTCCTGCAATTAATAGCTCAACTTGGTCGGCTAAATCTATTATTTCTCTGCACCCCGTATATACAATTATATCCCCGCTCATATACTCCGTTTGACTTCCTTCAGTTCATTTTGTTCTGAACTTCACAAACACTTTTTGAATGCCAGCTACCAGCTGCTAATCTGTTTGGACACGTTCTGTCTCTGCTACCTCATGTTTGATGTTTACTTTCTCTCGTGCTCATATTTATAGTTTACTATATGAGTTGTCCCATTGGTCTATCTTTTGTGACTGCTTATTTTTGTGCTGTATTTGCTACCGTTTGTCCATGATGTCTCTGCTATATGTATTGCATGCCATATTAAATACATGTTGTTGTTGTTGATGTATTTATCCACCAGAGGGAATTAGCCACTGATACACACCACTGGACTAGACACACGTTATAAAACTAGGGACTCCTAACTGAGGGAGTCCAATATCGAGCCTATTGAGCTCTCAAAGTCAACATACGTCTATATTCTACCTCATATATTCTTGTCTATTTTCCACTCAAACTCTTCGCTCTCCAAATAGCGGACTCGAAAAGAACGAAAATTTACCCTGTTTGTAAGTTCCCGCTGTTTGGGAGTGAGGTCTGCAACAACGTTATCAACAATATCAACCTCTTTCACTGTAAATCGTGAATTTTTCATAAAATGTTCATTGAATATTTACCAGTTTGTACCTTTCTCAAATAATTCTTCCAAAAAATTGCATTGTCCCAGAAAAGTATTCAGCTGCGCGGCGTTCTCCTCTAAACGCCATGATTTTGGTGGGCTGCATTTTGATAGGATACAATGGTTATCGGAATTGTCAATGTTATACCAAGGTGTAAATTCCTGCATGGTTCCTGTGCGAGATCCTCGCCAATCTGAGTTCCTAGACGGCCACCTAGCTTGCTTATACATAATAATATACCTGTGCCTATAGCCGGCCCTAATAAGTCACTCGTTTCTACCAATCAGCTTGCAATAGTCAACTGTTGTCAGTCGACAAGCTGCATTAAATATATTCAATACAAAATAAATTTAATATCAGAAATTATTCCAAATTTATGAAATTCAATAGAAAATTCAAAATTAATTTATATTCAATAAATATTTCAAAATTCATTTAAATTAAATAAAAAAATTCAAAATTCATTTAAATTTAATAAATATAGATCAAAATGCATTAAAATTGAATAATATAATCAAAATTCATTTAAATTCAATAAAATGCACTGCGCATTCCGCTATTCGTAAAATAAAATTCAATTCCGCTATAAAATTCACCTCGCATTCCGCTATTCGTCCTTTTGAATGCATTTTTCACAAGACTGACATCAACAAAAACACATACACACACAAAAACACACACACATACATATACACATACATACACACACAAAAACACACACACATACATATACACATACATACACACACAAAAACACACACACATACATACACACAAACACACATGCACACAAATTGGCCAATTATGGCAAGCCCAAAGCTGCACAGCTGAATATAATATACTCGTATATCCATACCAAGTGATATACAAGTGGCATAACACTCATACACATACACTCATAACAAGCATCGTGCACCAACGATAAGTCTCATTGAACAAATGCTAACGTTAATGAAAAACATTTCCATTTGTTCAATGAAGTATGTGATTGAATGTTATGAGTGGACCATTCAGACGAAATGTCAAATATTGCAAGACTGAAATAACGGGGAAATTGCCGTGCAACCTCCAAATAGCAGAATTCTGCAAATGTATGTGTGTCTGTGTGTGTGTGTGTGTGTGTGTGTGTGTGTGTATGTGTGTGTGTGTGTATGTGTATATGTGTATGTGTGTGTGTGTGTGTGTGTGTGTGTGTGTGTGTGTGTGTGTGTGTGTGTGTGTGTGTGTGTGTGTGTGTATGTATGTGTGTATATGTGTGTGTGTGTATGTGTGTGTATGTGTGTGTGTGTGTGTGTGTGTGTGTGTATGTGTGTGTGTGTGTGTGTGTGTGTGTGTGTGTGTGTGTGTGTGTGTGTGTCTGTGTGTGTGTATGTGTGTGTATGTGTGTGTGTGTGTGTGTGTATGTGTGTGTGTGTGTGTGTGTGTGTGTGTGTGTGTGTGTGTGTGTGTGTGTGTGTGTGTCTTAAGCAATAACACGCAGTTATTTAGAAGTTGAATGTCAAGATATTATCGCTCAGTGAGGCACTATTCTCCTATTGTTTGTGTATTAATATATTTTCCGAGTGATTGGGCCCATAATTTAATTACCCTTCGCACGTGGACTATATCATGTAAAACTTCCAATGTGCAATAGAATGCACATTTTATATATGTTACGAAGAAATTACAAGAAAAAATTTAATATATAAACATATTTTTATAGTATTTTAATATTAATTTATTTTATCAGTGTCTGTATCTGTGTGATTCGTGATTTGTATCTTTCTCTCTATCTTCCAGTTTCTCATCTTTTCCATGTGCAAAGTGCGTAGAGACTGTAGTTTGTCTCCTGACGACAATCAATTTGTTTGTCCTCCGAAATATTTTTGCTCAACTCCCCAAATTTATAATACTCTCTCTTCTTCCATACACACATATTCTTCCTTCAACGCATTTTAAACTGATCTACACAAACACCTGATGACCCCTGACACCGCGCGTTGAACTTTCCGTTGTCTGGTCAGGTCGTTGTCTGGTCAGGTTTAGCCCTGCTACTGGTAACCGTGTAATTCCAGTACTACCAGATTCATGGTCGAGTCGTCGGCGACTAAACCGGCTCCCCCACTGTTCTGCAGTGAGCAGGGTGGCTAGACACTCGACAGGAATAAAAACAAAACATGTTCCAAGGGCGGATGAGCTATCTGATAGCCAACAGCCATCTAGCAACGCTTGCACCTGTGCAAACTTGACTCTCGTTTTGTTAGCGTCATTTTTGCCGGTATATTCTATCTGTCTTCTATTCTCTTCTTCAATCTTACGCTTGCACTCTTCCTGCGTCACTTTGTTCATTTTGTGCTAGAAAAAAATATACTTCCGTTCTCCCAATTATAATCAGTTGTACGAAATGCGAAATCATTTTTATATTAAGAAATAATCGAAATGGCTTGAAAAAACAATCATTTTGTGTTAATACTTGTAATTAGTCCAATATGAGCCCATGTTGTCTATTAAATAGTATGCCTCAGGCAATATTTTTGTGATCTTACACAAAATTTACCACCAAATGGCATGGAGATGAGGAGAAGTCGGTGGGCGCAACAGCTGTTGAATGTGCTGGATTATCCTTCTATATGTTCCATATCTGCTGTTTTAATTTTTTATAACTCTACGAAGGCAGGATTGATTGAAAATAATGGTCTCCTATTAGGTGACTTGAAGCATGCTCCACAAGCATACATGATGGGAGGAGCAAACATTTATCCGCCCCGGATAACAGATAGCCTAGCTACGTCTCTGCATGTCGAGTAAGGATTATTGATACTCGTATTGATACTTGTTCGTGTAATTACGTCACGTCTGCTCGATTCATACTTCACAAGTGTCTCCGAAGTGCTTCTGAAGTGGATCCAGAAGTGAATCAAAGGCTATGCGTCAATCATGACGCATAGCAGACATTCATTTTGTTTGTGTTTGTTTTCCAAGCATGTGTTTCCAGCGCAATTCGTTCAGAACTGCAACAATACTTAAATGAATTTTAAAATATGACAAAAAAATTAAATGGTAAACAAAAATATTTACATGTGAGTGCACTGACTGATCCAGAGGGAGATTTCGGAGGCTAAAACCCCCAAATGTTTCCATCAACTTCTCATAACTAAGACGTTCACTAAAAGAGGTCAAGCAAAAGTAGTTTCGTAGAGTTTGTTGATATAAGCATTATCGCAAAGCATATTCCTGCATAATGCGTTTGTAAATGTTTGTATATATCATTGGAAAAATTGTCAGCCCCCCCTCGAAAATAATTCAGTCCCCCAAAATTGCACTCTGGGTCCGCCGTGGTGTGAGCGGAACAAACAACATCATAATTGGTTGATAAACGATGCCGCACTTCTGACCGAGTGTTCGATTACACACTTTCCTCTGAAGTCGTGATTCGAACGAGCCCTAGGTATCTTTACGTAGGTAGGTAGGTAGGTACGTTGTCTTTCAGAAAGTTGTTGTAGTCAACATTAGCTAGCATTCATCTAGCAACAATCTTGCATCTGTGCAAGAATTGCTGCTCAATGTTTCTTGTTGGCTTGCATCATTTTCTGTACATTCCGCGTTCTCTTCTCTCTTGTTTTCTCTCCAATTTTGCGCGTATTTGTTGATATTTGTGCGCCAGAGTAAATATACAGAGTTGTTGATGTTGTTATTGTTGTTGTTGGATTAAATTTGTGTTTAATTTTGGTTATTAATTATTTTTGCACAGTGGACATCTGAGGAGCCAGTCACACGACAATTTGACAACGGTCGGAAATGTGCAAATTTCATATTTGCCCCGATTTAATTGAACATTCCTGCAAGTCAATGTCATCAAAAACATATGCAACAAGCCCAGTCATCAAAAGGTGACGTAATCTTTCAAAATCATCAGCCTTTATTACACGCACACACACACACACACACAGACATACATACAGGCAGGTGCAATGGGCGGTGATCTATTGCAAGACCAGCATGTGACAGGTATTGCGGACGTTGGCGACCGCAAAACTACTAATATCTATTGCAATAGAAAGCACGGTGGTTTGTTAATCTGACAATCTGTGGTGAGCGCTTTGACAGGAGCTACAAAAGTCTGGTTGTCTGTCAAAAGTCCGTAGTCTGGCTGGATGTTCCGCAAGTGAAACGTGCATGAGCTGGCCAAAACGAGCCTCGCCTCACCCAGATATTCACCCAAATAGCGACTAATCGATGTTGAATAAGTGTGCAGCAGCTAGCAGCACGGACATGCACGAACTATCTGGCACCATATACTGGGAGATTCACAGAAAACAATGGGTGAGTGAGCAATTTCCTGTCAAGCTGGTTTGTAAGCATTTTGTTTACAAAAATTTATACATATATTCTGAGGTATTTGTATATATTTGTGTAAAACCAACAAAAATGCATTATGTACAAATAACGCACATAGAAAACACCAAAAACACTACATTTTTTATATGGCGTTCAAATAACACACATGGACGCAAACGAATACAAGAGATGAGTAACAGAGAGAATACAGGCTCAATATAATGAAAAAAACATAATGAAAAAGAGATAGATAGATAGAAAGAGGGAGCATGCATAAAATTCTGGAAAAAATATCAACTCGATGGCTTGAGTTGATGAAATATTATCTAAATGAAACAAGTTTGGCATGTTGGCTGACCGTGAGTCACTTGAATCACCTGGATTGGATAGGATTGGTGTAGGGCTTAAATGATTGCTGTAGATCATGGCTATTAAGTCCGCCTGATCATTAAGTCCATGCCACTAGTCAAGCCTAAAATACTAGGTTTTTAGTAGTACTGTCCAATAAGCCCATGCAAAATGTAACTTTTCTCCGGTAATAGTTTTCTATTGCTCTGTTTGTTCCACATATAGAATATTTTGAAAAAAATCCGTTCTTTTCTATCATTTACGTGTTAATTTACGTTTTTCATCAAACTATTGCACATATTTGTACTTTATCAACATTGATATAATACATCGTATAATGAAACTTGTTCTTTTTAATAAATAAAACTTTGGCAGATTGGATTGTTTACCCTGAGAAAAAGCTGTGATGTGATTGCAGATGTTGCAGATATTCTGGGTGATATCTTCGGTTTTATTGTGGTTTTCTGCTCAGTCGCCGGTGCACGCTAGAACGGCTCTGCAAGCAGATGCAACATTGCTCGCTTATCCGTCTATCTCGCAACCAAACAGTGACAACTATGCACACACAGCAAACAAAATAGTCTTTCGCAAGAAAAATAGCAAAGTGGACAAAATGACAGATTTTGACACCGGACAAAATGAACGTGATAGATCAAGAAATCGACTTATTCAACAATCACACTACAGCCCACAAGAAATATCAAAAGCGGTGAGACTGCATAAAATCATCCAAAAACAGGATAACAAGCGGAAACGAATTGGACTGTATCCATCGGGTGAGCTTTCAACGGTGTTTTCATCATTCTTTTCTCAATTTAACACATATCTATAAATATATATATGTTCGCTATCCTGTTTTACGTATGAATTGCTACGTATTAATTTACGTATTAAGTGCTATTAATTGTGGGATATTTTTTAATCAATTTCCTCATGGAATAGATAGACTTTGTTATATCCGAAAAGAAACGTTTATGTCAATACAAATGAGAACCTTACTAATCCACCGTTATATCAAACTGAAAATTGAAAAGTATTATATTTCGACTGTAATTAGCCGAAATAATAGGGCTGGTGACAAAACCGAATGGATCTAGACAAGTTGAGTTTGATGTCATTTACAAGTGGTCTCGTTGATGGCCAAGTTTCTTATGTGCACACATTCTGATGGTAATCACGCAGGTTTCAAATTGAAGCTGGGTGTGAACTCAAGAAATATGACTTTTTTTGGACTTGAGCGAGAACAGGAGAGGACACCGTACGTCGACTTGACAGCCGAATCATTAACACGCTACCAGCGTAAGATATTCACTCACCGCTCTGTGTGTGTATTTTGTTTTTTTGGGTATTCGATCCATGTATTGCCATAAACAAATAAACGATTTCAATACATGACATAGCATCATTTGGCAAAAAACCCGTCGAGCTAATGCTCATAGACGGGCTTACATTTCACATGCACAGATATAAATATAAACACATAACAAATATTAACAGTGAGGATATACATGTACAGATAAACACAGTCATATGTACAGATAAGCACAGTACAGATGTACATGTACATGTACAAATAAACACAGTCACATGTACAGATAAACACATATACAAGCTTGCACAATATGTACATATGTACACACACGTGTGTGTGTGTGTGTTTACATATATAGATGTGCATGTGTGTGTGTGTGTCTGTACAGGACGCACGGCCGAATGTCCGAGTGTGGACCCGGGTCGCTGTTACGTGCGTGCGACCGCAGGTCAAACAGCACAGGTCAATGACCTTCAAGACCACGTGCAGCATGATGGCGGCAGTGAGGGCGGGGTCGGTGGAGGTGACACGTGCAGTCATGACCTACAATGTGCCCGCGGGCGTTTGTGCTGCTATAACCCGTGTATTGTGCAGAGCCGATGCACACTGCCGCTGATAACATAGCAAGTCAATGCTGATGCAGCTCACTGTGAGAGGGCAGTGTGCATTGCAGCCAATTACACTGAATCCAAGTTAAAATGCAAAAACATTTGTAACAAGCAAGATATCAACATTACATGCAAATATTTAATCTATTTAATATTTATTTAATATTTCTATGAATAGTTTGCTTAATAAACAAGACGAGAGATATTGTTAGTGCCTTCACTTACAGCGAAAGATGAAACAGTTCCTTCGTGCGCAACATGTGACCGAATTTGCACGGGAATTTTTTCACCCGCCTCGTAGCCGGGGGACTAAGACACACGCTTTGTGTTGGAAGGTCCAGGGTTCGATTCCTTGGCGAGGTGAAACTGTTGAATTGTTTGTTGAAGATATAGCCCAATTGCCATATGGCAGGTAAACAGGCTCATGTAGCGTTACCTTATTGGAATATAAGGATTTCACAACCGAATGTATTTTGGTGTTTTTGGGAGTAATACTCAATACATTTCTTCGAGGGTGATATAATCCCCAAAACTCAGCGTATAATTAATTACCAAACTAATATATTTTTGCTGATTGCGCCATTTGTAAGTTACACGGCAAAAAAACACTTACGAAAGCAACACATGAAATTTACCTAGTCCATTCCCGACCCCTAAATATTCGTTAATGGTTATATTTTAATGTCACTGAAATCAGAATCATTCAAATTATGGGAAAAATTATACCCATAAAAATTCGATAATTTCGGGAGAAATTAGTCATCCTAGTGTTAAATTGTTCCACACAAGTATACATTGTAGTTCAATGTAATCAAGTTTCAAGCCCAGGAACCGGAAAACCAAAACGATTGCCCTATGATCTTCAACTGAATTTTAACTATATATTTCGTAGCTTACGTATTACGACAGATTTCACAGTTTTTTCATAGTGAATCATATATGCTGATTGGTGCTACGATTGAAGTCAATCATTGCAGATGGTTCATCCCAAGTGATTGGTCATTGGTGTTATGATTAACATGATTTTAGACATGATTGATTCATGACATGATTGGTTATCGTTGTTATGGTGATGATTTTCGTAACAAAATCATGGCACAATTCAAGAGCAGAGCCCAAATATATTAGACATGAATTACTTGCCTACGTAAATAAAAATTAACAACAACAGCAAATGTCAATGATCAAATGTGAAAAAATATACAAATTAGAACGAAACAAATTACAAAAAATTGTGTCATAAAATTTATGCCACCAAAAATCACAATTAACCAACTGTTTGTGAAATGAACGCACGTAATGCAACATTTTTTGTGTTGTCAAAAAACGCATTTGCAATTTCGCATGGCTTCGCGTCTTTCATTAAAATAATGACAGAATCAGATGTATCTCATGTTTGCACCGTCGTGTCCGGTTCATCTTGCGCTGGAGGATGATTGGCTGGTGCAGTGTTGGTTTTATTGCAGTCATTTTTCCGTTCATCACCGACAACATGAGTAAATATCTCCATGAGACCTTTTTGCAATATGCTGGCAAAATTCTGCACTTTTCCCTCAAAGAAGGACATATCGAAACCGCTTGGTGAATCAGTGACGTTCTCAACTGCCTTCTCTGCGGCATAACTTTGAACACAAAAACACAACCACTGGGCTCACATCCGAATATTGCAATAATGCATGACTAGGCGACAGGTGTGAAAAATAGAACGACATGCCGTTCTAGTAGGAGTTTTACGGTGTATAATAACAGTATAATGTTAATTTAAATATACAATATTTTAATTTAACATATATTTAAATATATGTATTAATTTTTATTTTAATATATGTATATTATGTATATATTAATTTTTATTTTAATATATGTATTAATTTTTATTTTTATTTATAGTTATATTTATATTTAAAGTAATAAAGTATTTAAAGTGATATTTAAATTTAAATTGTGTAATATTTTCTACTCCTTCTTCTCATATACATAATGAACGTATACAAAGATGATATAAAACAGACACAATCAGACTTCCGCCTGGTGAAAATATCCGAATACTGTCCGAATTTGAACATGTATATCTACCGCTAAGTGTTAATATACCGTACAATTCAAAAAATATATGTAAGACGATAAGCAAAAATTTTCAAGTTATATCAAAATGACAAAAATTAACAGTAAATACCACATATTGTAGACGAAAATATTGTTCTAACTTGTTCCGTTTGCTTTGCTTAGCTTTATAATTTTGGTGTATACTTTTTTGCTGAATCAATAATACATTTATTTATATTTTGTATAATTATGTATATTTTATACGTGTTTATACAATGGTCTTATACAAGTTATATGTGTTATGGCGGCACTTTATGAAATATTAATAAACAATGTCATGCTATCTATCTACCATTGCACGTGAAGAGCGAGAAGCACAGCTGTTATCAGAGCAATCTGTAAATAACACAACACAAAAATTCACCAACTTATTATACATTCATACAATCACCAACACACACACACACACTAGCTCCACTTTCCCCTAGTGCCTTAGATTAGAGCTCGCATCAGAATTATGGACGGGTCAAAAGAGGCTAATCTTGCAACTACGCATAACTACAGCAAAATGATGCATAATTTAATTCAATCAAAATATGCTCGTGAAAATTTGTCGCTACACGTACAATCAAGTACAGTTCATAATTGGATAAACCCATAACTCGTTGAGATAACAATTTGGAAAAAATGTGGTATAAAAACGTATTGTTCAATGATTGTAACTCACTAAATCAAATATGATAGACACGAAAAAATGCAAATATACAATTATAAAATTCAATTACTCATTTTAGTATTATTATTATTATTAATTAAAGTAAATCCAGTAGCATGGGAAGAGTGCAAGCACTATTACCACCCTACGGTGGCAGTTAAATGTTAGTTAAATGTTAGTGTCAAGATTAAATGTTAAATTTAACCTTTATACAACTTTGAACAGATTGAAAGAGTGTTCATAAAGTAAAACTTCCAGTCAGGAAGATGAAAGCTAATGAAGAAAGAAGCGATTCTAACAATCCGACACTTCTCTATTCCTAACCAAACTCCACTGCAAAAACAACAGAGCATCAACACAGTCAGTCGTACCTTCATTTTGCGATGATGTTTGATGCTGCTAGCCAGGTTTTCAGCCAGGTGAAAGTGACACTAGCACCAACAATCAACGCTGTTTTATAGGTCCGACCTATGCAGCCTATGCAGGTGGGAGTGGGGCACACAGGCGCTGACACTCCTCATCACGAGGTGTCCACCAGTGTACGACTGCATGATTGCAGGAAGGTTGAGGAGCAGGTGTTGCTTGCTAATAGCCCATGCAGAAGGCACGTGCGGTAAGCATGCTCGTGATTGTACACATGCAATGAGCAGTCACAAATGATCGTGCACTGGCACAATGTCGGCAGGAAAAAGAGTCGGCGGGAAAACCGGCCAGGAAAACAGGTAGATCTTGTGGAGGACAGGTGAGACTGGCGAAACAACAACAATGCAACTGGCTGCAACAAGCCGAACAATGTGCAATGTGCAAGAAATAAATATAAAATTAAAGTGATCTTTACTAGCAGAGGTGACGCCAAGTGGGGTCTGAGAGAGGATACAAAACAAAAATAACCCCCCCCCCCCCCTGAGCCCCCCACCCTAAATATACCGACTATGAACATTTCGAGTCTAGTTCCTCATGCTTCGCCAAGCCCCGGCATATTTTTTCTCACCCCCCTCCACCTCAGCCCCCCCAATCGGAAAATCCCGGCGCCGTCACTGTATAATAGTCAGAAGAGCATATCCAAATATGGGCATTGCCCTCTGCTGCTAGCTGACACCAGTAATATACTTATGCTCTAACCACTCTCCATTCTCCGTTCTCGATCAATTTTCCCTCCATCTCCTCTCCACTCGTTCACTTCTACTCTCTTAATTGTTCCATTCCTTTGCATTTTGAATTTAATTACAGAGCAGTGTAGAAAATCTGTCTATAACAAGTCGTGAATGAATGCCTGATATCCTAAATACAAAATATGTCAAATGTTCACGTTTTGTATAGATATATATATATATATACATGATACACACAATACACAACGAATATAAACAATTGTTCAAAATGTGGGCGAATATTTAAATACAATGATTATAGTCGCGCCTAGGTGCTAGCGACCAGGGATCACGCCAAGGTGTTATCATCAAGCGGATCATGTAATCATGTATTTATCAAAAGCATCCATTACAAATGGCTTTTCAGCTCTGTCGTTTAAGTACATAGTGAAATTCGAATAAAAAGTCGATGAATGAAATGTATAAAATTGGTGAATGTGCTAAAACACAATAGAACGCATGGAAATGGTAAGGTGAAATAAGTAAAAATCAGATAAAATCAGTCAATATGATGCTTCTTGGTGTTTTTGGCGTTAATTTGGTCACATTGGTTTCTGGTTTAATAGCTCTTTGTGCAGCTTGGTCTTGAATTCAACTCGCAGTTTGTCTGCCTTGACGTTGTTGTAAAGCTGTACACCACTGTACAGCAGCCTCCGCCTTCCAGTTTCGGTCGATATGCGCGGCAGCAGACACTGTGTCGAGCCTCGTGTGTTGTGCTCATGCTGTGCGTTTAACGTGACCTCGCTTGCGAGTTGATTAGGCACGCCGAAGACGTAAATGTTGTGCACAGCAATAACACGGTGATAATCAACAAGCTGTTCAGCAGTTAGCCAGCGGAGAGATCGGTATTGTTCTGCGATGCTGTCGTACTTCCTCCGCCCTGTGACTACTCTGGCGCAAAAATTCAACACTTTTTGAAGCTTGTTCAGTTCGGCTTTGCCACAGGTGCCGTACACTGAGACACAATAACGCAGTCTACTGATCACAAGACACTCGATTATTCTGCGCAGGCAATTTTTAGGAATGCTGCTCTTCGCGTGCGATATTCCGATGAGCATACCTGTGCATCCGCGGACGAGCTGGTCAATGTGATCAGTAAAACGCAGGTGTCGGTCAACAGTCAGTCCCAGTGTTTTGACTGTCCTGCTTTCATGTATCGCGCTGCCGTCGCACGAAACAGTCACAGGTGGAATGCCTTGAAGTTGCTGTTTCGTACCGACAAGTATGAATTTCGTTTTCGCCGAGTTGATCTTCATCCGGTTGGTTGAGCACCACCGGATTATATCGGAAAGTGCTTCCTCTACGGTCCGAATCAAGTGTGATAGGTCTTTTTTGTCGCCAGATATCGCCAGCTGTAGGTCGTCCGCGTATTGTACTGCAGTCATCCCGCTGTATTTGGCAAGACATGAAGTCAGGTCGTTTGAGTACACGGTGAACAGAATGCAGCTGAGTGCTCCGCCCTGGAACACCCCGAGACCGTTTTCCCTGATACTGGAGTACCGAGTCTGACCGGACGGATCCCTGAGCTGCACCTGCTGGGTGTGCGCCTTGAGGTAGTCTTCAAACCAGTCCGTTTCTAGTCCGGATGTGCGGGCGTCTGACTGTCGCAAGGGCGAGTCGAGTTTCGCTCAGATGGGGGGCTCGCTGAGTTGGAAGTACACCATTTTCTTCCTGCTGAACGTTTATTGATGGCCTCAGCTGGGTGATGTACACTGCTTCAAGCAGGCGCAGTCGACGTGCGTCGTTTTCATACGCCAACACCTCAGTACCGCGAACAATATCCTCACGTGTCAGTTTTTGTTTGTGAGCCGAGTTGAAATGTTTTTTGATGGCGCCGTTGCTCAGGTGGCAAGTCAGCCGCCGCGACAGCGTCGTCGTCGTCATACCAATATAACTTTGAGGTCCACACCCCTCAACATTGCATGTGAATTGGTAAACGACGTGATGCTGCTGCAGCTGCGCAGGCTTGTCACATTCTGGTTTGTTGCGGAGAACCAAGTTTGCCGTCTTCTGCGTTTTATAGTAAATAATCAATGTCACTACAGTGTTTTCTTCAGTGGCCTTCACGTTATTCTCGACAATGTTTTTCATCACACGTTCATCCACTCTGTGCGAGGTCGAAAATACGTTTTTGTAATAGAGCTCAATGCTTTTCGAGCTCAATGCTTTGCCAACTCAGCGAGCCCTCCCATCTGAGCGAAACTCGACTCGCCCTTGCGACAGTCAGACGCCCGCACATCCGCTTGATGATAACACCTTGGCGTGATCCCTGGTCGCTAGCACCTAGGCGCGACTATAATCATTGTATTTAAATATTCGCCCACATTTTGAACAATTGTTTATATTCGTTGTGTATTGTGTGTATCATGTGTAGTGTGTTTTTATGAATTGTCTGAAGATGGAGTCAGTAAACTCCGAAACGTTACAGAATATATATATATATATATTCAAGAAATTGATTGAGCAAATATCCTTACAAGTCACTTATGAAGACAAACCACGACCTTCCCTAGTTGCTCCTTGTCTTGTCTAGTCTTGAATGACACAAATGAAATCTTGCAACAATATTGCAGTGCAACTGCCCTAGATTGTCAATATGTGCCATTGTTTTCGCATCTTGATTAAGCTCAGGCAACACAAGCTATCCAGCTTCAACTCCCTTTTCAATTTCTATTCAATCAAATCAGGTGAATGAATCAAACACACGTTGGCGCACTGAGAAACATCCATAAATGTATTGCGCAGACGCAACAAGACAAACAAACACACACTCACACACACACACACACACACACACACACATACACACACACACACACGCATACACGCAGCAAATAGACACACGCACATACAAACAAGTAAATACGTACCGTGTACGTGAAACGATACGCAAATGTGTCAGGGAAAATGGAAATTGAAGAGATTTTTGTTTTCGAGGAGAAAACATCGAAATAACGTTGCAAATATATAAACACAACATATCACAAGATATCCGCGCAATCTGTATCAAATCTGTAACACAGTGGCTCTCAAACAAACCGACTACATAATCTCCAACTCGTAAAGTCAACTCTTCCTAAAACAAACACCACACACACAAACATCGCATATAATCACTCGAATAAAGCACGATAAACATACACACACACACGCACACACATATATATATACACTGACGAGTGCATTGTCGAAATTTATCAGAAACAAAAAATATAAGTCAAATATATATAAAATAAAAGCACGCGCATTAAAAACTGCATGACCGACATGCAAAATAGATCAGATAAACATCAACACTCATCACATTGCAACGATTGCACTAGATACACACATACACACACACACACATTCCATTCTCTACGAGACGAGCGCAAACACATACATACACACAAACAAGCATACACACAGACACACGTACACACAATTGGATAGCTAAACACATTGATATTGTACCTAATATAATCTTTATAGAAACACAAACACGCACATACACACACACACGAACTAACATTAACAGCAGCAAATGCATGCTAGACTACGCAAAAACAATTAATCCAAGTGTCAAAGCCATAACAGTGATAATACAATCAACACACACACACACGCAGACACACACACACACACACACAGACACACACACACACACAGACACGCACACACCACCTAACAGATAATGCACACATCACCCAGAATGCATACAAACATTGAATATATATATATATATATATATATATATATATATATATCACTACACAAAAACATCGTTTCCACACGCTATAACCAATACAGGGTGTAGTAAAAATGTACGCACATTTAAGCAGCTAATAACTCGATAATTGATTATTTATTTGCAGACTGTGATATCCCATTTAACCGAATGATTGCAGCCAGAATAAACTTTGAAGAAGATAAAATTATTTTTGAAATACTACTGAAAGTTAGTAGGTTCTTTTTACTCAAGCTTGAACTGAAATATTTGCGTTAACAATTTGCAGTCACAATAATTACACATGATCCTATAATCAACGATATCTAGTAGTATTCGCTTATTCTGTTCAGTGATCACCACTTTATGATCACTTTGTGCCCGGTCATAACATTCACTAAAACATACAAGCATAACATCTATTTGAATGCCAAAATTACATAGCCCACCTGCACGACATTCAAATTACTTGCACATAATCCCCGATAATGCAAATGTGTGCGCCTCTATGAGTGGACAAGTTGTAATCGTCTCTATACCACTTATCCCTGGAGGCCAAGCTGAGGATGTCAGCACACACACACGCACACACACACGCACACACACACGCACACACACACGCACACACACACGCATACACAAACATCGCAAACTAATGTTGGGTGCCTCTGGGACGAGCTAGTACGCCAGTTAAACCAGTTTATACTGGTAATCAAGTCACACCACACCAACACACACACACACACACACACACACACACACACACACACACACACATGCGCACATACACGCACATACACGCAGGATACAGTGAACTATCGCCTATCAACGACAAGAAATATTGAAGCAAATAGCGCATGAACGATTGCCCCTTCATCCCGCCATTAACAATATTGAACTCACAAACAGATAACACATACACACACAGACACGCATTCACGCAGAAAACATGCAGACGCACGTGCGTGCCAGTGCGAGAAATAACAGATGCCAAGGAAAAGAGCGTTGAGCAGAATTGTGAATTTGCTTCGTCAACGAAAACAAGAACAAGAGGTAATTTTTGGTCAAGCCACTTGATCGAAAAATCGAACAATCACCAATTCTATCCAATCCGCGCCAAACTCCATGAATATGACAGCAGCGCCACCTATAGTTGCACAAAATCAGTCGCAACTATCGCCACCTATACTTAATCAGGGCCGTCTGACCGTTTCAGCGCTGGCACAGTGCTGATATCTATACTGGCTGGCAGACGGGCTTCTAGCAGGTCGGCGTGACAGTCAGTTGAACCGTTGATTCTTGCTGACTCAACCAGTGCTGCCAAACTGGTCTTGTCCGTGTCGACCGTGGGACCGACACAAGGGTGCGCCTTCAACTCCTGCTGCTTGGCGAACCTGTGACACACACACACACACACACACACACACACACACACGAAACAGTGAACAGAGGTATCAATTATTATCAATGATATATACAGGAAGATGACAAAATGATCTCAAAATTTCGGTGTAAAAAAGATATAAAAACTAGAGCTTTCCCTTCAGGCGAGTTGATGTTTGGAATAAATTACACAAGGCCAGAAATATAGGAGAGTTCAAACACAAATTAGATACTCAGTAGGAAAGAGGACAGGACAGTCATAGTGTAGCTCATTTCCTCTGCCTCAACTAGCTGGATACAAACGCACATACTTGCATATACAAACGCACGCATAATACAAACAAACAGTATTTACAAATATTCACACACTGACACACATACACACACACTGACACACACTGACACACTGACACACTGTGTGAGTGTGTGTGTGTGTGTGTGTGTCAGTGTGTGTGTATGTCAGCGTGTGTGTGTGCGTTACACACACTGATACATACACTGATACACACACTGACACACACACACACTGACACACTGACACACTGACACACTGACACACACTGACACACTGACACACACACTGACACACACACACACACTGACACACACACACACTGATACATATACACACACACTGATACATATACACACACACACTGACACACTGACACACACACATACACACACACTGATACACTGACACACTGACACACCTGTGTTTGCAGACGACACATTGGAACGGCTTGCCGCCGGTGTGCAGGCGCATATGAACAGTCACGTGGTCCTGTCTGTTAAATCCTCGACCACAAATCACGCATTTGAATGGACGCTCTCCTGAAAGCGTCACAAAAATGTGCTCAAGGTCACGAGGTCACTACCAGGTCACTACCAGGTCAAATGTCGTGTTTCACAGGATACAAGAAATATAGATACCTCTATATGTTACTCATATCTCAAATCAAATTGAATTTATTAGCACTTTTTCTATCAAAATATTAGCTTTGATAACACAGAAAACAAATACACATGGACGAATCAGTTATAATCAGAATTAAGTTAGAATTAAGTAATATTACTCGTTACTCAGCGACTAGTTAGTGTCATGGTGGGCCGTGTAGATGGCGTTGTGATACCGGTGTGCAGTCGGAGATGAGCGAGGAAGCGGTCCCTGCGTCGATTGTTGAATGTTTTGCCGCACAAGTTGCACTCAAACATGCGAGGTAATGGCTGCGATCTGTGTTGCAAACATAATTTGTCTTCTTATACACTCGAAATTGCTGCATGTGATAAATAATAATTTTATCAATACCACGACGTAAAACTACAATGTTAATCATAGAGTGAATCATATTAATCATAGAGGAAATCATAGAACCCCAGAATGCGTGGCACAACACATGACTGATATCTGATATCAAAATCTGCTTCTCTTATTTCTGGTGTCCCTCAAGGTTCTATCTTGGGTCCTACTCTTTTCAATCTTTACATGTCTTCTCTCTGTCCTGTCCTTTGTAAATACAACATTCCTTTCCATATTTATGCCGATGATATACAACTCCTAATTCCTCGTCCTTTCTCTCACGCCACTCTTCTCAATGATATTCTCTCTGATATTACGTCCTGGACCACCTCTCGTCGCCTCATTCTCAACACTTCTAAGTCTGAATTTCTTATCCTTCACCCTCCGCGCATTTCTCCTCCATTACTCCCAATCGCTGTATCTTCCTCTGTTCGAAACTTGGGTGCTATCTTCGATTCCAACTTGTCCTTTTCAAACAATGTTGTCTCTATTTCGCGCACCTGTCGTTTGATTTTACGCAGTCTATACCCTATTCGATCCTGTTTAGACCAGCCTTCTTCTATTAAATTAATACAGTCTCTTGTTCTCTCTCGTCTTGATTATTGCAGCTCACTCCACTACATTCTTACCAACAAATCCCTGAAAATCCTTAAAAAAATAATTAATCAATCCTGTCGTTTTGTGCTCCATCCTACACCTTGCCGCCATACCTCTCAATTCTTGTTCCAATTCCACTGGCTTCCCATCATTCCTAGGATTCATTTTCGGCTGTGTTGTCTCATATATAAAATTCTGCACAATAGCTCTTCCCCGTCCTATCTTTCTGATCTTCTAGTTTCTTCTAATGACTTTAATTCTCGTGTTCATCGTCCTTTATCCTGTCCTCGCGCTATCAACGAGTCACCTTGGTCCGCAAAATCCTTTTCTTTCTATGCGCCTCGGGTCTACAATGATCTTCCTTCCTCAATCACTTCCTCTTCATCCTTTAGTAGATTTTCCTCCTCACTTCGTAAATATCTTTTTGCTAAATCTTTTGATCCCACTTCTCGCACTCTTACACCTTACGCTTCCCTATGACTCTAATTTACAATTACTTATGTTTTTACTTATTTTCATTTTATTTATCTCCATTATTATTGAAAAAAAATTCGTTTCTGTGAATTTTCTACTTCTTTTCTCACATCTTGATATCGTGTACTGTTGTTTCTAATTGTTGTCTCTTTCGCGCTTGTTTCTGTGTGAGCGCTATAAAAATACATTGTTGTTGTTGTTGTTGTTGTTGGTATCATTTACTGCTGGGTGGACAGGGGCTGTTGGATAATAGAATTCGCCCGAATAAATTCTCCCCCGCCGGGTTTCGAACCACGGACCTCCCGCTTGTGAGGCGGCTGTGAACCAGCCAGTTCTCACCTGGGCCTTCCGCGAGCCTGCGGGAATAACTGAGCTCTCTTCCAGCTAGATGGATGAACAGAAACCACCTGTCCTCACAATCAACACACACATGTCTGACTTAGCTCGCCAAACAACAACACAAACACCAATCATGTAAAATAAACCTATGTCTGTCTGTCTGTGTGTATGTGCGTCTGTGAATGGAAAATACACCACAAACTTTTCCATATTTCATGCCTTTTTTCACAGAGGATTTGAGACAATTTAAATATCGCCCACTAATAACTACAACTCATACAAAACTGCCAGACAAAACTTCTATACATGAATAGCATAAATTCATGAGTGAACCCGCAATAAACGTCTCAAATCATGTGCGTATTCACAGTCTCATCCTGCGCGAGTGTGACCTCAACACTGGTGACCTCTGCTGATGACCTCTGGGGTCACGAAAGCAAGGTCAAAACAACTGGAAAACTGTCCTCACAGCAGACCAATCACAAATAGCATAACCCACTATTCCAGTAGTAGGACACGCTAGACCCGAGAGCCGAGACAATGCGAAACGAAAGAATGAAGAGCAAAGAGCAGGGACAATAGATAGAGCATGACAACCAGCACACGTGGGAAAGAGCAAGTGAGCAAGAGAGGCAAATGAGGGGAGGAGGAAGCAAATATGCAAATTGTGCGAGTTCCGCGCAAGTCACAGTGTGAGAAAGCACGCAGACAGACACGCACACAAACACGCACAATCAAGCCAGTCATCCACTACAGACAGCAGCTATCACTAACAAAAATCTCGCGCACAAACAAACACACGCACGCAAACACAGCCACGCCACGTGCATTCACTGCTAGCTAGTGTTGTTGTGTTGAGCATTTCCACAACATGTATTTATCCATGTTGTAGCAACACCTCACTCTCTCACAGACAGACAGACATACAGACATACTCACATACACTGGTCATTGACAAGTATGCCTTCAGTAATGTCAAGTTGATGAGGTCACCAACCTCGCATACTAACTCAATCACTTTCATCACATTCACACACACAAACTCGTGGATCTCCGGAAACTCAGGAATTCATCAAAAACAAGAAGTGCGAATGAAAAACACGATATAAGGACATTGCGTCCCGGGTACGTTTGGTCTCGCTTTACACCCCTCTATCTCTCCCTCTCCTAACTGACCTAGTCTAACCACGCCTAGCCCAACATATAAAGCGAAAGAGAGGTGTGACTGAGGCGAGACCAAACGGCACTGGGGCGCAACCGCATTATTGTCGAAAAAACGAAAACCAATATTATGTGTGATGAATGTTTTCAAGATGAGATGAGACTGGACTGAACACGCCATCGTTCAAGTACATCGTTTAATCAACCAGCATCGAGACAAATACGTACACATAAAGCCCTCAAGTAGATTCCACACAAACACACACACACACACTGACAGTTCGGTCATTTAATCCGGTACTTGCCCGAGGCCTGCACCCCGGTCCACCAGCAATGCAACATGCAACATGCAACACAGCACTGGCGGCAGTCGGCACGTGCGAAGGTATCGTGTTGAAACACGGCCAGATGGACCTTAACGTCACGCGTCGCCGCCGTGTCCACGAGAGGCTCCACAACACACCCGTACACCCACACACAAGGGTCAACACACCCGCACACACACACGACCCACTTCCGCATTGCTGTCGGGGCAGGTAACGGCCCAATAGGGTTTCACACACACACACACACACACACACACAAACACACACACACACACACACACACACACACACATACACACAAACACACACACACACACACACACACACACACACACACATACATACATACACCAGGTGCTGATAGGACGGAGGATATTGAACAAGATACTGAACAGGGCAGGGTTGTGATAATAATAATAATTATAATAATAATAATAAGAAGAAGAATAATAGCAGCGAATGTGCATCTTTCATTTTCATCCCTTCTGTGCACGC
This sequence comes from Sacculina carcini, assembly GCA_916048095.2. Lineage (NCBI taxonomy): Eukaryota > Metazoa > Arthropoda > Thecostraca > Sacculinidae > Sacculina > Sacculina carcini. Next base: position 4,681,430 of record OU696588.1, read on the forward strand.
AACAATACAACACGAATATCAGTACAATTCACTAAGAACAAAATCAAACACAACAAGAAGTGACGAAACTATCAACTGTATTCTACCCAGACTGCTATCAAAACACATGTAATAAAAATATATAAAAACTAACTCTCACACATACACACGAACATACACCCGCAAGCACATACACACACGAACATAAACCTGCACACCAGATGTCAGTGTCACGGTTGACCAAACATACACACACACATACACACATACACACAAACACACACATACAGACACACAAACATTCACACACAGCAGGAAATGTGTCGTGTTATTGACCGCTGATGTTGTCTCATGCAAAGTCGCCAATATGGAATACACTTAAGAGAAGACGGTCAAACGAATCTCCAAATACAAATATAATAAGATACAATAACTTATTTCATTCATTGATGTAGTCTTTTCGACACTGGTGACAGAGATTTAGTCTGATTTAGTTCCTCTTGTTGTTGTGCAGCGATAACTAAAAAATACCGGTTTCAAAGATGAATATATTGTTCACCACACAGGCAATCCGAACAACTAATAGTGAAGAGGTATTAAAATGCTCACAAGCCACTATACTTGTGTCGCAAAGTCCTAGTCAGCCACTCCTCCTAACGCTGTATGTTTACATCTCGTATGTCTCTGTCTTAATCCCCCATGCCTAGTCGACACCGTCTTTTATACGGACCCTCGGGCCATTTCACGCAGTGTGGGTTGGCTCCACCGACAACACATTAAGCAATGTCAGCCACCTGGGTCCAAGGCTACCTCAAGCAGTAATGCCTAATCAGTAATTTACGATAGACTCTAGTTGTGTTTTTATTTCTAAGGAAACGCAGGTCTACGCCCTGTTTCAACTTATACTCTGTTAGTAGCAAGCGCTGAAAGCATGCTTGCTAGTACATATGTGCACCTATTCTAACATCAGCTCGACCCAAGTCGATTAATCATACCACATTGCAAATACACAACCTTTAAATCAGTCAAGCCAAAGCACGTAAAAGCAAGTAAAAGCACTTCACGATTCTGTACAATGTAACAAACGCACATACGCACATGCACGCACACACCTAACTACGAACTAACTACACCTATTGTTAATTTACACACTACCTTTGATGCAACACGCGCGTGAGCATATTTAGTGTAGCTGCTAAACTAAACTTATAGCAACGCAACACAAAACAAATGAAGAAACAAAATCTGGTCCGACTGAAACTTCGCTCCAATTAATTTATTGCGCGTGTGGGCACTTTCTTAATTCTAGTGATCAGTCAACATTGCAATGCAATGCAAATATTATATACAATTACAGTGGTTTGCAACTGATAGAAAAATATAAAAATCCTTTTGATCGTCCGCTTGTATCGCCTAGTGATGCAAAAAAAACGTTTTTTTTGGTTGCGGTTTTTTTTGCAAAAAAAACATGTTTTTTTTAGTTTTTTTTTGGTTTTTTTTGGTTTTTTTTAGAATTAGCCCCAATTGTCATCGGATTTTAGATTTTAGTACATAGAAATGAGTTCAATTGATGTTTTGTACATCTTTACGTGTCTTATTTCAAAGATAATTTGATAATAGTATAAAAAACCAGAATATTTATCAATAAATACCTCAGGAGACTGTTTGAAAGTGCATACGGGTCCGGTGGTTTAGGTTTTTTTCATTGAGAAAACCAATGTTTTTAAAGATGGTTTTAATTATGTGGATATTTGAAATAATTTGTCAGCATAACAAAACAAATTCATTGAATAATCTTGTTTTTTTTAAAAGAAACCATGTTTTTTATGAAAAAATGCAATGATGTTTTTCAAACTGGTTTTAAATTCGTTTTATTAATGTACAGGTCCAGAAAATGTTGGCAGCAGAACAAGACAAGCTAATTGGTTGGTCAAGTGTTTTTTTGACAAACGTTCATTTAAACTAACGCTTTTTTTAATGAAGCAATGTTTTCTAAAACAGTATCTATGTAAGATAGATTTGATTGATGTACGTTCAAATAACTTTTGTATAGCAAGTAGCCTGCTGGTACGTATAAGCGCTGGTTAAACCACTTATTTTAAACTGTTCTTTTAAACCATGTTTTTTCAAAATATATTTTTTGGAAAAACTGTTTTCGTAGATGTAGAGATTGGGAAAAAAATTGGCGGCAGATCAAGGAAAGTTTAACCAAATTAACTTTATTTTTATTAGTAACCTGTTTTTAAAACTGGTTTTATGGATGATGGTTTCTTTGATGTAGTTATTTGTGTTCAAATACTTTTTTGTACATCAAATATATTTCCTCAGTTGTTTTTTTTCCTACACGAAATTTTTTTCCGTTTTTCTGGTCCGTTGCCACTGCGACCCGCTTTTATTCGTAGTCTCATTAGGGACACTAAGTTTGTGTGCATATTCGTAGTATTTGTGTAAATATTTGCAGTGTTTGTACTCTTATATTTGCAAATAATTGATCTTCTGAATGAAATGATGAAACTTATTATAACCAACGTAGTTAATTTCTGGCAGAAAAAAGTTAAGGTGTAAAAAATAAAATAAAATTATGCCACCTGTTTTTTTTTAAACAGTTACACATTTTAGCATAAGAAACGGTTCTCAAACCCTGCTTTCTTACACAATGATTAACTCAATAATTGAATGCAAAACTGTACTGTACATAGAAGTGCCGCACAGTACCGTGCAAACAATGATATTAGGCCTTTCAGACACATTATAACAATTATATTGTGCATATTTAATGATAATTCAATTTGATAGGGTCACTAATAGCATGAATAACCCATGTGTTGATGAAAATAATTCATTTAACATCCCCAATATATCATTTCCATAATTTGAATTCTTTGCATGACTCTTCAAAAAAAACCAAAAAGAACGTGTTTTTTTTGGTCGCGGTTTTTTTTGGCAAAAAAAACGTTTTTTTTAAAAAAAAACGTCGGTTTTTTTTTAGGTCGCATCTCTAGTATCGCCTAATATGTAATATACATGTTTAACATCTAATAAATGTAATATACAATATAATATGTAACAAATGTAATATATGTTTAATGTTTAATATAGATATTGTATATACGTGTGCGCATACATTGTATTATTGCATTAATTTTCTGTATAATATATGTATATATATGTATATATATAATATATATATATATATATATATATATATATATATAAATAATTATACAGTATATATAATTTTCTTTATAAACGTGCAATATGCGATGTCTGCGTGCGTCTACGTGTTCTATCCGTGAACGAAATCAGCTGGGAACCCCAGCACAGGGACACACTGACACACTAACAAACAAACACACACACACACACGCACACACACACACACACGTGCGGAGGAGCAAAATGGCTTCCATTGCACGAGATCGCCGGCCGAGGAGGGATGAGGACGCACACGACACGGGAGACAGGGCACCACAACACAGCAGAGATGTCGACAACATGTGAGAAAGAGAAACGCACAATAATCGATAACTGGGTCCCTGCGAACACCACGCATGTGTGTGTGTGTGTGTGTGTGTGTCGAGGTGGAGTGGTTCAATACGATGCAACGTGGTGCCCCCCACACTCCCCCAGCATCCCTGTTGCAGCCCCAGTCATCTCCTACACATCTCTCTCTCTCTCTCTCTGCTTTTTGTCCCCGCCCCTGCGCTCTCTCTTGCAGTGTTTACACCAGCGAGCAGACCCCGTTGCACAGAACGTCACTGTGATCATCACCGTTGAGGCTATCAATCATGCACCCATCAAGTCCTTCTGCAGTGGTTCTCAAACTTGTTCATTGTTGGCACCCTTTTCAAATATCAGTTCTCTCACCATCTGTTGCTATTCTTGATAGCTATAAGACAAAATTGATAATACAAACGACAAAAAAACAAAACTTTTGTATTCAAAACAAAATTCAGTCAACTTAAAGTTCCTACAAGACGGTTAAGCATGAAACTTTCTTGCAGGGAAAACAAATAGTTTCTATAATTCTTCACAGGAATCTTCGCACCCCGGTTAAGAACCCCGGTTCTAGGTCGACTTTTGGCAGGCCAGCACAGTCGAAGACGCAGCCTACGCTACAAGTGAATGTTAACACAGGCTCCTTACTGGCTCATTGCTCACAGGGCTGATACTTTCACCATGCAACAGCACGAGCTTTTTGAGCGAGTCAGCGCCGTGGAGCCACAGAGCCCCCCTATCACCCCTCTGTGCACGAGCCCGCCCACACGCCCTCTCTCATACTGCGCCAGCATGCACAATCAATAGTGCGCAGAGATCAATGCGGGTGCGCGCACTCACCCAGCGTCGGGACCGACGGGGTCCACACCCCCACCACCCCACCACCCCACCACCCCACCACCTCTCCCGACCAGCGGCACGACTAGAGACCCCCAGGAGACGCACGAGAAGTGCATGTGTGTGTGTGTGTGTGTGTGTGTGTGTGTGTGTGTGTGTGTGTGTGTGTGTGTGTATGTTGTCTTCAGTACAGCAGGTATTTATAGTAGCCCCGAAGACGATTCAACTCACAGGCACACACACACACATATACACACAGAGACATACACACAAATACACACACACACACACACATACATACACAGACACACATATACACACACACATACATACACAGACACACGCGTGTGTAGATATTAAACTATAAATGTAATGTAATGAAATTAATGTAATGTTTCAATTGAAAAATATTACACTAAAACAACATATAACGGAAGCAAAAGTTTATTAGTTCTATTAATTCTACTACAGACTCAACCTAACACGCACTGAACCCAATAACAAGGCTCAAACAATTTAAATATAAAAATAAATATCAAACTAATCCGTTTAACTCACTTAAAAAAATCAAACCATTGGTGTAATTCACTAATTCCCCATTTTTCTGATTCACACCCTCTTCTCAATTGATTTTAATACAGTAGTCGAAAGCCGTACTTGTTCACACACAAAAACTAGCAACCAGAAGAGAACAGGATTGATACAACAAATTTCTCGACCGAATTAGCACTGTTCACATTCCTGGAACAGTCAACAGTCAACAGACAACCGTGTGGTCTGTCGTGACTGCGTAATCAGTCATTTCTGCCAAGATGCCACCAGACTGAAGAGAACGTGAATTAAGTCGAAGGCTAAATCTCACACTGTCCTTGACTAGGTACTAGAGGCAGCTGCAGTAGGCAATTGTCAGCCTTGTCATCACTGCATAAAACTGCCTCGGTACTGGCGTGCAACAGCAATTGTGCAACTGATTCGGCGAAAACGCGCACCAAAATCGGCTGATGTTAATACTGAACTAATACTGAGCCCGCTTCTGCTAACTTACACACACACACACACACACACACACACACACCTGATCATTAATGTGATTGTGCCCTGACTCATGTGCTCTGCCCTTCCCCCGCACACTTCCATCATTCATCCGTCATATCATCTCTCTTTATGGTAATGCGCACACACACACACACACACACACACACACGACCAACCACTGCGGTTCAGGGACACTCCTCAACTCTGTACTTCCTTACTCTCTCCCTCTCTCTCCTCCACGCTCCCACGCTCTGCAGTTCACAATGGCCCACCGTGCGCACAGGTGAATGCAAACAATGAAGGACCTCTAGTCAGTTAAATCCCGTCATCCGCACCAATGTGCTCGATGAGACCAATGTCCTCCATCGGCTCAGCCATCGGCTCGTGAATAAATGCTCGACGATTGAGCACTAGATATGTTTCATTACTAAGCTCCTCACTGAAAGATACTGCACAGAATATGGAAGGGGAAATATTGTCTACAATATCCAATTGTTGGCAGTCTGTCTGCCTAATATGGATGGACATCAGGGAGACATCGTCAGCTCCGCAATACTCGGCAATACCGCAGCTTCAATCCCCTGAACAGATTCCAACATCCACAAGTCGATTTGTTCCGATAGGATTGCCACACACAAGTACACACAGACACACAAACCAATGAAGAGCATTGGGTAGACTCGCCACGTACCCACGACACACACACACACACACACATTGCGAGGGTAGCGTGAGCGGACCTGGAGAAGGTGGTCAGGTCGCATTCCGCAGAGGTCGTTGGCGTATAAGAGACGATTGCACACACATACACACACACACACACACACACACATACACACACACATACACACACACATACACGTGCGAGTGTGTGCACATGACCCGACAAAACAGGTACACACACACACACATACATACACAGCAGGCAGTACGTGAGTGAAACGGTGCAACATGTTAGTAAGTTGCAGCGAAATTCTGAGAAAATTCCAAGAGCAAATGCAACGCCACCTAGATACTAGTATCTAGTATCTAGGTGGCGTTGAGCAAATGCTTGGACAGTGCCGCATACTGATGTCATATTCCTCGAACTTGCAGCAACACATGCTCATAATCACGATCTCCACACGCAGAGCTTCTAACTGAAGACGTTCGCACCCACAGGAGGTGCAAGCTTGGCTCCCAAGGGTGCAAAAATTCCATTAAAAATTAACGAAAACGTATGTTTTTACCTTTGCTTCACATATTTTTCCAGGGAAAAATGAAAGGAAAATCATGCTTTGTTATCACGTGGTATGTATTTATATATTTCTCATATAGCTATCGGGAATCCCGAGGGTGCCAGAACTGACTGCTGATTTGCGTAGGGTTCGAACACTGAAAAATGTTATACAAAACCCAGCCCACATGTCTCTAGTGAGACAAGAACAGTAGAAGACACCCATGACTCAGCATATGACATTCACCAAGAATATAAAATAAATTCACAAGAATAAATACTTGCACGTGACTCAAGCTGGATCCGGAGCGTGTCGAGGTAACCAGTTCAATAAACCACCAGTAACAAAAATATCACAACCTGTTGCATTCTTGTTCAACATTCGTGTGTGTGTATGAGTGTATGTGTGTATGAGTGTATGTGTGTGTGTGTGTGTGTGTGTGTGTGTGTGTGTGTGTGTGTGTGCGCGTATGAGTGTATGTGTGTGTGTATGATATCAAAAATATACCGACTATTTTAAGATTTTCACAATGTTTAGTGTCTGCTATATTTAAAAGTGTTCCTTGTGTTCTAGGATTGCATTCACATCCTGTAATAGTCTTATTCTTGATTACTTCATTCTGATAAAGAAAACGATATATAGCTATTTATATATGTATAACCGTATATGCATGTCACAGCCAGTGATGTACCGGTTCCAAGATGAAAGCAGTTGTACTCGCCGTAAAAGCGTGCAACATTCAAGAAGACACAGACGCACATGCAGGAAGCTCAAGGAAAATGTGATCAAAGAGAGAATATATGCGAGAATGTGAATATACCAGTGTTACCAGAACTATGAATAATTCTAGAAGAATGCAAATTCAAAACACACAAATTGTAAGCACCGTCATGATACGGCCCTGCTAACATCAGCGCATTAAGTTGAAATAAGAGGATTTCACCTCCAAGAACACACACATCACAAAACTAACAACGGACACTGCAAAAACATACATGTGTGTGTGTGAGTGTGTGTGTTTGTAAGTTTGTTGAAAACGTAGAATTAGCAACCGCAGATCACAGAAATATTCGGGCAAAGAAAGCTTAAAATTGTGGCCAGTGCGTTGGAAGTAATATGGCCGTTTTCATCACTTGTGTCGTGTTTTGGTGCGTGTATTTTCAGTGGGAATGCTCAACAGCAGCAAAAACAAAACAGTCAATGTAACCCACACGCATACACACACAAATACACACACGTACATATATATATATTTGGATCCAAAATGTATGGAGTACTCACGTGTCTGGTGGATAAATGATATAAGATGAAGTTGAACTTCTTCAGACACAAGTATTTATTTTTTACCACAAAAAATATAATAAATATAGTGGTAAAAAAATAAATACTTGTGTCTGAAGAAGTTCAACTTCATCTTATATATATATATATATATATATATATATATATATATATATATATATATATATATATCCAAACACATATAATACAGCACACATATGTCGATCATATCCCTGTTCACATATGTGTGCGTGTTGAGATATACAAACATACAAATGCCATTGTCGTACACATCCTTCAGCCCTCTTTCAAGATTGGACAACAGTTAAACAACAGGCAGACCGTTATGTCGGACATACACAAATCTGCCTGTGTGTGTGTGTGTGTGTGTGTGTGTGTGTGTGTGTGTGTGTGTGTGTGTGTGTGTGTGTGTGTGTGTGTGTGTGCGTGTATTTAGACGCATATTCGAATGTCTCTGTCTACACGAAGAGTATAACACCGTGAATATACCTGAGTGTATACAAATATATTTGTGTGTACGAATGTATGAGCGTATGTATGAGGTATGTGCGTGTGTGTGTGCGTGTGTGTGTGTGTGTGTGTGTGTGTGTGTGTGCGCGCACCTGGGAACTCAGGTCATCCACCCCTCACAACACACACACACATACACACACACACACACACATACACACACATACATGCTGCGCGTCATCTGTTGTCTTACTTTAAATAGCTGCAAGCACACACGCACATACAGACAGACAGACATACACACAGACGTGCATACACAGGTGTATCTGTCTGGACACCTGATGCTCAACGCCTGTGAGTGTGTGTGTGTGTGTGTGTTTGTGTGAGAAATTCCCAAGATGTTGCCATGTGGTGTTCCCAATGTTTCCGGTTATGTTTTTCCATCATGCACCACACAGACACATATACACACACAAACACATCACATCCAGACACACATACACACATTGGATGTATATATATATATATATATGCATTTGTGTGATCGTATTATTTTACGATTGCAACAATAAGGAGCGATAATCCACCTGGGTTGGCTCCTGTTTCAGTCGTTCGGTGGTTGAATTAAAAAAAAGAGCGTACTTCAGGAAAGAACACTGAATATATGAAAACACAACAAAACCAATTTGATATTAGATAGTTTGATCTCGTGATATTATCATTAAAGCGACTTCATTTTTTCTTCATTTTAAAATATGCACAAAGCCCGTTGCAGAAAGTGCAGAAATTGTGCACACCATATCTGGACGATATTCGCGCTAGAACAGGACAGAACTGACAAAAGAAGAGAATGGAAACAGAGTACCACTAGTAGTACGCGAGGACCTTCTAGGTGGTACACGAACACTTTCGAGGTTATGAACAATGTCACCAGGGCATGATTTTCGATGTGCTGTGAGCAAAGTAATGTCCCTCATTGACCAGCTGGTGGAGAAGAAGCAGTCCTCGCATTGAGTTGTTTTTATCAGTTGATTAGTGTCTTCTACTTGTGCAATTATGAAAATATAGTTATATCTGATCGAACTGAGTGTCTGCGGAACCAGGTAATACGCGACGACTGTACGGGACCTCCGAGTGGTATTTGATCACAAAAATGTTGGGAGCCACTGGACTAGTGAGCGAGATGTCAGCACTCACCCCTCTGTCTGTAGCAACGGAAGGATTATGTGACGTGTCGCACGTTTCTCCGTTCTCCGGACTTCGCTGCGGACTATCAGCCACAAGGCTCTCGTCCCGCGACCCGCCGCCCACCGCTGCCCAGTCGATTTCGGAGGCCACGAGATGACTGGCATCGCCAGACTGACCGTTCGGCAGCACTCCCATGCCGAACACAGGAAATATGCTGGCCAACGCAGGCGGCTAGAACAAACGCGCACAAGCATTAGAACACTTGCACGAGACCCGAGAAAAAATCAGGCACGAGGATGGAAGAAGACACAGAAAATTCTTCAACCAATCAATGATCCCCAGCTAGTGAGTTATCTAGAGCACAGAGTCGATGCGAGGCCTTATGTCCCCTAAAACACTGGGGGCCCCAAAAATACACGGGCAAAAATATAGCATTATATTTATATAGGTAAGGCCTTGGGGAAATGCAGTTACGATCAGCTTCTCGATCTCCTGGGAACTTACGGTACTTTTATACGCTATTTTATGATAAATTTCAGTATCATGCGTGAGACAAATCAACACTCTGGGCCGATGCTACAGCTCTGCTGGAGCGAATACAAACACAAACAAAAGCAATTACAAATACAATGGCATGTCCTACACATTTAGATATAGAAGGCATGAGAAAGTTGTGCACAGTGGCGGATCCAGAGTGTAATTTTAGAGGGGCCGAATTATGTATGAGTGACTAGGTAGCGTGTAAAAGTCATGACTTGGGACAATTTTCAATGATATATACACATTTACACACACAATAATGTGCGAATCTGATTTGAGATAATGTTTATATCAACAAATTATACATAAAGTTATTTTTTCTTGACCTCTAGTGAACCTCTGTTTATGAGGAGTTGATGGAAACATGTTGGGGGGGTTTCAGCCCCTGATTCCCTCCTCTCTAGATCCGCCAGCGGTTGTACAATCGTTTTAGACATCTCACCGATGTGGTAGAGGTTCGCGATGGTCCAGCAACCTCCATGTCACGTGATCCGGGAGACATTTTGATATCGGCAACACATCTGGCGCCATCTTTTGGTGACCTTTTCGCTTTCAGTTTGCCGAGAGCCGACGCCAGTAGACTGCGACTGGGATTGGCCAGCGAGGTGATGACGTCACTGCCAGTGGGCGGGGTGAAATTGATGTCAGAGCGTATTGTTATTGGATGCTCGATTACTTCTTCCTTCACGCGACCTGGCAAAAGAAGCGTTGTCGAGAGCCGACTTGTGTCCAAGTGATCCGACACGTCGAGGGCAGATTCCGTGGCACTGGTCTCGACCGGCACATCACAGTCCGAACCTTCAGCAGGATCTTCACTAGCGTCTGTCGAGCTGTCAGCCAATCCTTTGATTTGAAGGCTTTCGGCCGTGCGTAGGAACTGAGGCAGGTCGTCTTGCTGTACGTTGATCTCGCCTCGATACATGAATTGCAGCAGTGAAGACAAGTCGGCAGCCCTCACATCCTTCAGGAAAATGATCGGGTGCTTGCACGGGTTCTTGAGCAACAGCTCCTGGAAATACTGACTGCATGCCGACAGTACCACCTTGTGTGCCGAGAAACTCTGTCCGTCACATGCAAGAGTGACGTCAACAAACGCCTCCTGGTTGTACAACAAGTCAAGCACAGAAACCACGGTCGGTTGGTGATTGTTCCACTTGAGTAGAAACTGAGAGCTCTCCATGATGTGAGGTCGTGATGTTATGTTGCGATGTACTGGCGGCAGATTCAACCAGCAGTCAATACAGCACCGCGCATTTCACCTTTCTGCCAACAATAATGACAACATGTGATAATCCCTGCTTTTGACGGTGGTTCTTATACAACTTGTGATTAGTCAGTTACTGAGTTTGTAGTTAAGCCGCAGTGTGGTGAATCACAAATCTTTCGGCAGTCCAAAACTATTGTTTTGAGTCGCAACATATGTAATATATATATCACTGAACTTGAGCTTGCTGTCTGTGCTTGTTTTCGTGCCAGTGAAATCAAACTCTGTGAGCGTACTTTTAGCACGTCAAATACGAAAACTTGGAAAGACTCGATCTTGCTATTACTCGTCAATATTTCCAAAATTATGCGCCAAGTCAGCAACAACCCTGCCGCCTGGTCTGCCCTGTGGAATTATCACAATAAAAATATATTCTACGTTGATTAATTGTAACAGGATCCATGTATAAGCAGCAACGATACAACCGAGTTAACTTGACATCAAAACTAGACGGCATCTGACTAGAAGGATCAACCAAACCTCAGCACCAAACGCAAGAGCGTGAAAATAGACACCTTACCAGTGTCAAGGACACGAATCCATTAATATAATCAGCAGCACCGTAATATCGTACACAGGATAAAAAGCCTGGTACACACACGCTATTGCACAGCGTTGCAAAACAACAGTGCCGTTATGTCAATGTGAAATCGTGTTCATTGCAAACGTGAATATTTTCAACGAAAATTCTCATTGTGCGGGTTATGAAGTTCGGCTGGGTAGAAATGGCGCGTTAGACGGTAGGAAAGCGCGCCAAAGTCACGAGGTACATCAAATAATGTCAGATTATCAAGAAGTGATCGGTGTGAATCAAACAAACACTTCTGCGAACACACTGACAGAAACTGACACTGACACACTGACACTGACTCACTCACACACTGACACAACACACTGACACACACATTGACACACAACACACTGACACACACATTGACACACATACAAACACACATATACACATAGGCCTACACACACAGGCAATAAAAATGTAAAATATAAATAGTTTATAAAAAAGATTGATTAATAGTTCATTATGTATTATAAATTATAATTATTTATTTATTAATAAACAATTAACGGTAAATAATAAATTAACCGACAATATTCCACATCATCACCTCAAAACAACTATACTACCTCGAAACAACATTAACCCTATAGAAGCCATGTTGCACATGTTACATGAGTTGTTTCAAGAGTATAACATACTAAAAAATAATAACACAAAAAATATTCCAACTAAACCCAGAGTAACTCCAGTGCAACATTCAAATCCCATCTATTGATCAAATACGCCACTACAGCTTGCTGAGGGATGCAGGGAAACAGCTGATGCACAGGATACAGGATATCACCTTGCTTCTGGAGCATTTAGAGGCAGCAAACCAATCAATTGATGTATGTGTATGTCTGTCTGTCTGTGTGTGTACGTGTATGTATGTGTGTGTGTGTGTGTGTGTGTGTGTGTGTGTGTGTTTATGCGCAACGTCTGAAAACACTCGCTGTAAGCCTGTTGCAGTGCAACTTCGTTTTCCTGCAACTTTCCCAGCAAAGATAAGATATCTATGCAAAATGGCGCAAGGACGCGTGCACACACACACACACACACACACACACGCACACACACACGCACACACACACACATACACATAAGCGTACACACAAGCACACAAACACATACATGAGAACACGACACAACACAGGAGCAACAAGCCCGTGCAATACTCGTGTCTTTGAAAGATGCAAGGTGCACGACCACAATTGCAATTTGAGTAGTGTTTTTAATGTGCTGGCATTGTCTCGATAGAAAAAAAACATGCAAATAAGTAAAACACTAGCAAATTCGCTGTGCGACTCAATTTCAATGCGTGGACTAATTAGCAGAAATTTTTATGAACAAGTAACCTCGCACGAACGAAAAATTAAGCAATTAGAAAAATTGATCAATTCGTTTGATGCCTTCGATGTTGACACCACATTTGCCACTCGCTAAGGCATTGGTTCCCGACCTGGGGTAATTTACCCCTAGGGTAATTGAGCCATAAATCGGGGTTAATAAGGGGGAATTAGTCATATATAACCACAGTTTAGCCATATGTATCACTGTTGACATTTAGTGACATGTCTGGTGCGGCAGGCTAAATTGGGTAACAAGCTGAAAAGAGGGTTTGAACCAGGTTTCAGGGGTTTTGTACCAGGGGTGCGAGACTAGTTCATAATGGGTGCCAAGAATCCTGTGAAAATTAAACATTATTGTTTTTACCTATGCTGGTAAAAACCTACCTACCTAACTGTTTCCTTGAAAAAAAACTAGTTCATTAATGTCACGACAGTCAGCAATGCGTCCTTAAAATTGCGATATTAAAAGTGTATTGTGCTGCTATACAAGGTACATACCTCGATGCCCGAGTGTTGCAAGTACTGCAAGGCAAGTATTGCAAGAAGATGATGACTCAGTAGAACATGCAAGTGCATTCGGTCGTCGTGTTGATGAAACAATGAATGGATGAAGGTCAAGTGTATATGTGTCATGAAGTCACCACATATACAGTGATGAGAGAGTTGTTGGGAGTGAAGAAAAAGTCTCTTATATACGGGGAAATAACATGTAAATCATAGAAGACGGGTCCGAAGAAATACTCTCTTATAACCGGGGTTCTCTTATAACCGGTGTTCTCATATAACCGGGGTTCTCTTATAACCGGGGTTCTCTTATAACCGAGGTACACTGTAGAAGCTTGGCTCAATGCAGGCAAGCTTTGCTACTCTTTTGCTATGCTGATTTTGATGACAATATGGCCAATGAACTCAATTCATCGCTCGTGTATGAAATGTGATATCGGCGTGTGAAATGGCATATTCATCTTAGCCAGTGAATTAGTAGACGGGTACGCCCATGACAGGGTCAGATAAAACAGCAGTAGGGACCTGTTGGGATGGTGGGATGATGAGGAACAGAGCTAATCTCATAAAACCCGGCGTGGTCAGTGGTGGAGCAGAGGATATTACGCCTCGGGTACGTTCGGTCTCGCCTCATTCCCGACTCTTTCTCCTGACTAGCCTAGTCTAACAAGTCTAACTCCACGTAACCCAGGGGTCCTCAATCGGGGATGACAGCATGGTTATTGGGGGGTGCGAAGATGCGAAGACTGTATTTTTTAAAGAAATGATATGTTTAACCTATTCATTTTATTTTTCCTGAAAAACGTAAAGGAGTTGTATGAATAAATATGGGATAATGAGTTGTATTACATCGTTTGAATTTATAAATTTTAGTATAGCTATCACGAATGCAGGTGATACAGTGAGATAGGTCAATAAACACCGACTTAACCCAACATAGAAAGAAGAGAGCCGATATCGAGGCGTATCATCTTGTTGCCGTCAATGGTCCCTGCTCCATCACTGAACAACGTAGCTGTAACGTTGTTAGCACAGCATTCATCAACACACTCACCTGCAGACGACTGTTGAAACAATTAGCAGCACAGCACCGATATGAACTTGCAAGGATACACACACACATACACACTCACTAATTCGAGGCAGATAAACGGACAATCGGGCAAACAGGGTGGCACGGGCTCAGAACTGCTAACAAAACACCTGACACCACTCGACGCGCGCGCACAACACAGGCGACACCACCTTCTAGACTGGCCCGCAATCCACCTGTCTACCCCCGACTGCCGCACGCTTGTATGTCCGTCTGCTGCAGCGTGTGTGTGTGTGTGTGTGTGTGTGTGTGTGTGTGTGTGTGTGTGTGTGTGTGTGTGTGTGTGTGTGTGTGTGTGTGTGTGTGTGTGTGTGTGTTTTCACATCGGTCGATAGAGGCGCGGGACCTGCACTGCAGTCTTCTGCTGCACGATCCTCTCTCTTCCTCTCTGTCTCCCCTGCTCTCCCCGGTGGCGAGAAAGGGTGAAAGACCTGGCTGGTCGTCACACACGCGCGTCACGCCGCGTGGCTGCCGTCTGTTTGTTGGCGAGGGGAGCGGCCGATACAGAGCCCCGGCGTGCCCGGGACAGAGCACCTCGCAGGCGCAGTTGTGTGTCTGTTTTGTTGCAACCGTCTGCCCGGTTGACGCTAAATGTGTAAGGATTCAATAACATTAGATTGCGAACATTTGATTTAACGAATTTCTTCCAGTCCCTCGCCTCCTGCAAAGGCAGCACATTTCATTAGAACGCTAAACCTAACCTAACCTAAAATATATGAAAAATATAGAAACGTTTTTGCGCGTTTTTTTAAATTAGCTCAATTTAATGTTTTTGAATCCTTACACATTCAGCCTAGACCCCATTTAGTCCTTACCCTAACATCGCAGGCATATCGAGCCAGCGTAGGAGCCGCCTGTCGCTCCCTAGCGACGCCCCTGATTAACAGGTGTGCCTGGACGAAGACACAGGTGCGTCGTTGATCGCCAGTGTTGAACTCGCGACGCCACACTGCCCAGGGCGGGTGCTTCTCAGAAGCGTAATCCCCCGCTTGCACCATGCCAGGGTCCTGTTATTTCACAAGAAAATGGAGGGCGTATGTGTATGTGCGTGTGTGGGTGTGTTGCGCGTCAATGCAACTTGCAAGATGTGCATTCCAGGTTGAAGATGGCGCAATTGACGGGGTGCGTGCGTGATGTTCTGCTCCCACCTCGTGAAAAATGATGCTGTTTGCACGTCATCAGCATCCACAAGTGCCCTGGTCGTTTCGCAAGAAAGCCGTACTCGCACAATCAAGTCTAATTTAACTCACTGATCGCTTGCTTGTAATCCGTGCAATTGTCTGTCAGTGGTAGTTAACCTTATTGAGGATACTGAACCCATTAATTTCCATACATGCATTCAACGAACCCTTCGTGTTTGAAATATTATGATAAAAATCACAATCAACATATGCTCAAGACAGTCACACAAGTAGGCTACTATTGACTGGACCGAGTTGCTTGTCGCACAGATATCAAGGCCAAGCGATGGGGCGTGATTAGCTGCAGCCAATGATGACCAAGCAGAGCTTGACGTCACGAATCACTCGAGTAGGTAATCTACACCGCCAAACCCTTGAAACTGACACACCGAACCTCTGGGGTTTGAAGTAAGGAAATCAATGTAATCTTCCCTGTAAGGAAATCACTCTTCCATTCATTTGCCATGTTCTCTTGTACCCAAAAAAATCACACCAATTATTTAGCACACAAGTTGCTTGCAACATAACACAACTTCAACAATACCAACACTCAGTAGAAAAATTGTCGAAAATTTCAACGTATATTTGAAACAAAAGCGATAAGGAGTTACAAAGTACAATACAGCAAGTTTTAGCTTGTGAATTCTATTAACATTTTGTGTTGAACTGCAGGTAATATAAGCGAGTAGTTGCAACGTTTATTGAAATCACTGGAGGATCCAGAAAGGGGGCTCAGGGGTTGAAGCCCCCCAATGTTTCCATCAACTCCTCATAACCAAGAGGTTCACTAAAAGAGGTCAAGAAAAATATATTTCTGTAGAATTTGTTGATATAAGCATTATCGCAAAGACGTTGCATAATGATGCATGCACATGACTGGTTGCCCCCGAAGATTCAGCCCCCCAAAATTAATTCAGCCCCTTCCAAAATTGCACTCTGGATCCACCACTGTTTAAGAGTTAGAAAACTTCAGTGGTTGTTGTACACAGAGGTGGTGATATTTAGCAAAGCAAAGCAGCATTTTTCTCTAATCTCGATCACTGTGTACGGGGCACAAGTGTACCTCTGCGGAAACACAAGCACACACACACACACACAAACACACACAGACACACATAAATACAGACACACACACGCATACACACACACAAAGCACAAACAAGCAAGTGTTTTTATGTTATTGATCATCGTGTGTTCATTGAAAAACTGGAAGCACATACTATTGTTTTACACAATACTGTTTTCGGCACAAAGTATTTACTGAAATATTTCACCGAAATAACAATACAATTCATTGGAACCAGTTTGGTCGAACAGCCGACAATCAGGTTACCAGAAGTGACTTTGGATAAACATCTTCATTATAGTGACCATGTCGAGCAAGTTATGAGAAAATCTACGGGGATATTATTGGCCATAAACAGAGCAAAATCATCATTGCCTGAATCAACACATAGACCAATCATCAACGCATTCATCCTGTCTTTCTTATCTTATTGTATTTCCATATACGGCACAGCTGGAAAAAACAATTAAATTAGCTACAAAAAGTTTTGAATTTCAAAGTAATCAATATTGACTAGGACAAAACATACATAAAATATAATGAAATCAAACAGTATAATATTTAACGATTACACAATCAATTTGTCAGCCAATCATTCACATAATTAAATGCTTTGCTAACTGTTCAATATCTCAATTGTTCTCAGTGCAGTTAAAATGTCTAATATTCTCAAAAACCAGTGTCGTAGCTAGGTTATCTGCCGCCTGGGAGGTAATTTTTGCCCCCTCACTATGATTGCGAGTCGACTACCAGCAAGAAACTGTGCGCATCAACACGACTGTTACAGGGAATCAGCAAGTCCATATGTCAATATACTCGGAGCTGAAAAGACGA
Organism: Sacculina carcini; assembly: GCA_916048095.2. NCBI lineage: Eukaryota > Metazoa > Arthropoda > Thecostraca > Sacculinidae > Sacculina > Sacculina carcini. The sequence continues at coordinate 4,699,320 of OU696588.1, forward strand.
ACCTCTTATAATAGTGCATGCTTCCAGTCAACTAATCGGAGATAATTATTTTCAATCGATTTTGTCTTCATTCAGTTATTTGAGATTAAAACAGCCAATATGAAATGGTGTATTCAGAAATGCGACTCAGATATAAAGATAATTCAACGTATTCGGCATTGTTTGTGCCGCCCCCTAAAACATGTTTGCAAAAACATGTTTGTTTTAGTTTTTTTAGGATTAGCACCAATTGTCCTCGGATGTTGGATTTTAGTAAATATAAATGAGTTTCATTGAAGTTGTGTACCTCTTTACGTGTGTTATTTCAAAGATAATTTGATAATAGTGTAAGAACGAACATATTTATTGATAAATATCCCAATAGACTGTTTGAAAGTGCATCCGGGTCCGGTCGCTAAGGTTTTTTTCATTGAAAAAATCAATGTTACTTTGAAAAATGGCTGTAATGATGTGGATATTTGAAATACTTTGTTAGCAGAACAAAACAAATTCATTGATTGATCAAGTATTTTTTTCTTCAAGGAAACAATGTTTTATATATAAAAAGAAGCCGTGATGTTTTTAAAACTGGTTTTAAATTCCATTTTTGATGTACAGATTCGGAAAAAGTCTTCAGTAGAACATGACAAGTAAATTAGTTGGTCAAGTATTTTTTAAGAAACGTTTTTTAAAACTAATTTTTTAATAAAACCATGTTTTTTTAAGACAGGCTCTATGGAAGATAGATTTGATTGATGTAGGAGAGATTTGTATGTTCAAATACCTTTTGTGTATGAAATAATTGGTAATAATGGCTGGTTAAACCACTTGATTTAAACTGTTTTTTTTAACCTTTGATTTTCAAAATCAAATTTTTGAAAGACGTTTTTATTAGATGCAGAAATTTTGAAACAAATTCCATCCTAACAAGGCAAGTTGACAAAATTATACCAAATGTTTTATATTAACCTGTTTCTTGAGAACTGATTTTAAGGATGGTGATTTCTTTGATGTAGTTATTTGTGTTCAAATACCTTTTTGTACATTAAATATATTTCGTCAGTCGTTATTTTCCTACACGGAAAAAATGCCCGTTTTTCTGGTCAGGTTTGCCACTCTGATTAATGCGACCCGCTTTTATTCGTAGTCTCATTAGGCACACTAAGTTTGTGTGTATATTTGTAGTCTTTGTGTAAATATTTGCAGTGCTTGTACATATATATTTGCAAATAATTGATCCGTTGAATGAAATGATTAAAGTTATTATAATCAACGTATTTCATTTCTGGGAGGAAAAGGGTAATATGTAGAAAAAAATAATACAAATTATGCAACCTGTTGTTGTTTTTTTAAACAGTTTCAGCTTTTTAGCAGAAAAAACGGTTCTCAAACCCTGCTTTCTTACACAATGATTAACTCAATAATTGAATGCTAAGCTGTACTGTATATAGGAGTGCCGCACAGTACCATGCAAACAATGATACTAGGGCTTACAGACACATTAGAACAATTGTATTGTGCATATTTAATGGTAATTCAATTTGATAGGGTCACTAATAGCATGAATAACTTGTATGTTGATAACAATAACTTATTTAACATCCCAAACTACATCAGTTCTATAATTTGAATTATTTGCATGACTCTTAAGAAAAACCTAAAAAACGTGTTTTTTTGGTCGAGGTTTTTTGCCAACCAAAACGTTTTTTATATAAAAAACCGTCTGTTTTCTGAGGTGGCATCTCTAGTGGTGTGATTGTCAGCTCGTTGCTGATTGGCTGCGGTCTTGATGTTGCAATGTGTGCACGTTGCCGGGAATAATATGTGTGTGAGGAGTCGTGTTCGGGCGTGGCTGTTCAGTGGTGCGCTCTTGTAGGCGCGCGTGGGACAACCATGTCCTACGCGCGCCTGTCCATTAATACATCATTATTTTGTTTTTCTCCAAATTGTGTTTATGCTGTTGCGTGAATGTAAGTGTGAGTACCACGTGCACATCAGAGCCGTTGCAAAGTCTTATGCCCCCCCCCCCCCCCCCCCGAAGGCAATTGGGACCCCCGTTACATGTAAAGCACCATTATAATAAAGGTCCCACTTTGGAAAATAGCAGCTACTCGGTCTCCATTAAGCTGTGGAGCCCTGTGCACTATTTTATGATAAATTTCAGTATCATGCGTGAAGCAACGGGGTCCCTCAACACTCGGGCCCAGACGGTCGGGGGATTCGTGAGGCGGTTGTTACGGCTCCACTTGTGTTATTACTGGCTGTTCACACGTGTGCGTGTGTCTCACCTGCACATAACAGTTGGACAGACACTCTACTAGCAAGACGAGCTATCAGGTAGGGCAGATAAGACTGAACTGCCGCCTCACACTGCAGCCACACAACAACAACAACAACATATATTTAATATAGCGCACATATTTATACACAGGCGCGAAAAGACACAACCGACAGGAACAACACAGCGAGCAGGGAGTAGGCACAAATAGAAAAATGAAAACACGTTTGCAAAAATGGGAGCTTGCTAGATGGCCGTTGGCTATCAGATAGCTCATCCGCCCTTGAAACAGGCTTTGTTTGTATCCCTGTCGGGTGTTTAGCCACCCTCCTCACTGCAGAACAGTGGGGGAGCCGGTTTAGTCGCCGACGACTCGACCATGAATCTGGTAGTACTGGAATTACACGGTTACCAGTAGCAGGACTAAACCTGACCAGACACCTGATTTGACCTCATATTTGCAAGTGTCATCTTGGACACTCCACATTATAATTATAATTATTACTATTATTCAAGAAGTGGAGGCCATTCTTCCAATGGGGGCTGAGGGGGCTAAGGAAAAAGATACGGGGGCTTGGCGAAACAAGTTAGGCTAGGTTAGACTAGGAATTAGTTGGAATAGGAATAGAATTAGGACTAAGTTAGGGTGAGCGTATTTCCAACCTCTAAAATGAGTACAATATTGTGCGCGCGCGAAAATTGAGCTATTTCTTGAAAAAAAATATTTTTGTTGAAAATTTGACCATTTTATAGGCCAATGTTTTTATGTTTGACCAATGTTTTTATTGGGGTTTTATTTAGCCACCGAGCAAACCGGCAAGCACTCGCAGAGGGAAAATGTCGAATTTAACTACTCTAACTATACAAACCCCGGACATTTGAGGATTTTTACAAGAATAACCCGGACAGACCGCACATCACACAAAAACAGGACATGTCCGGGAAAAAGAAGATGCATGATCACCCTAGCACATGAACACTCGAAATGTTCAGGGTCAGGAGTTTTGGGGGCTCGAGAGGGGGGTCTTGGTACATTTTTCAGAGATTCAGCACCTGCAAGCCCTTCCTTGGCGTCGCCACTGTTGTGATGTTTTCACGTTATTAGCTCCTGCACGCATCACTCACTATTCATGCGTCTTCTCCGTTCCAAACACTCGTACATATAATGCGTCCTAATTAGCACAGATATGAGTTGACTGTCTGAGAAACATAGACTTTTGATAGAGTAAAACTGCACAGACACATGTCATGACCTGACACTGCCGGGTCACTGACCTGCTGCAAAAGGTCAGCCGAAAGACCCAACAAGCGACACAGCAGCGCCACCTCGCGGGCAAAATCGTAACCAAGCTCTCCTTCGACGTATTGTTGCAACAAATGAAGTGCACGCACGCACGAAGAACACACCGGATAATACGATACTTGACCGCTAGAGGCGCCACCGTCTACGCAAACAGCAACGACCGAATCCCGCACCAACATCTTTCAACTCTAACAGAGCTTATTGATCAAATTAAGAATTAAGATTACTGCATGTGATTCAAATAATAATAAAATATCAAACACTGAATCCCACTAGAGAGCGAGTATATTGAGAAAAACGTGATTTTCTGTTGCGATTCGTGTATATACTCAGTACAACGACGTCTACACAATGGAACTGTCGGCCTAGTTGGATAGAATGAGTACTGGAGTCATGTTCGAGTATAGAGGTTGATGGTTCGAAACCCACGCAGGGCCAAAACTTTGTCGACGGCGTCCTGAATGTATGTAGCAACTTAGTTGGCGCAAAACACGTGAAAAGTGTAGACAGAAACCTCCACTGTGTATTTCGGCCATAAACATTCGTGATGCGATATATCGGCAAGTATTGATAAAAAATCGATCTCTTGAGCATAAACACCATTTAATCGTGTACAAAGCAAAAAATGCACCAGTATGAAAGAAACCAGCACCAGCACAAAATAAACACAGCAAAGCAGCAGTAGAAAACTGGTGCGACCAATTTAACACGATAATTGCGCTGCTGGACAATTGCCACCATATACAGCGGATCTACAAGCACCGAGCAAACAATACCAAGCGATTACACACAAACATTTCCCACCAGATACATCGGAAAATACATCAGCGACGAAAAAAACACTGACCAACACACACACACACAAACCCAAACTGCTAAAACCTTGTGCATGAATGTGAGTGTGTTTGTATGTACGTCTGTGTGTATGTTAAGTAGCGGTGCAGTAGTTTCACAGTGTAACATCCAGCAAGTGATGATTAGCACCTGCCAGAATTGCTGGCTCGTGATAATCCTCCTCTGCCGGACACAGATTCAGCTCGTGACACACGTGACCCGGGTCATCGACCTCTGACCTCAGCTCGACCAGCAGGGCGCGACCATAGTCGGTCACCAGCTGGCGACACTCCCCCTGCCACGCATGAGGCACGTGCTCACACAAACCACTCACCTCGGCCAATATCTCGTCCTTATACACAAACACACATACACACAAGCCACGACTTAGCTATACAAAAAGCCGGCTAGAAAAAAGACAATTCATAAATATAGATTCTCAAATGTAGCATTGGAAAGCCCGGGATTAAATTACCAAACGACATTAAATATCAATCAACAAGCAAGTTCAATAAGAAATACATGGCAGGAAGGCAGGAGCCTCCAACTCATTACTGCCAATACAACTAGTAAGAACATGGACATGCAAAGAAATAAGTGAATTTAATCGACATTTTCGCGTATCAAACAAATGTGTCAATAGCACTTGACAGAACGCGCGAATATGTTAGTCAATGAGTGGGAAGCATATTTTGTGAAATATCCAACTATAAGTCTGAAATGGTTTAGATAACGTGACTATTGTTCAAGAAAGCCACTGGGCATGTGAAACATCCCCTCCAGAAATCATACATCAATGTGTGCATTTTGTGCTTGTTTATCATTCAGATTGTGACACACGTGACAAATACACACACTCGCAATATTTGCTCATATAATTGCAACAGTTGAAAGGCCGGTGATATGATATGATAAAATAAAACTAACAACAATCAGCAACAATTGTCCACAGTAACAAGTCAAGCACTCTATCATCGACCATACAGATACAGATACAGATGATATACACTATGTTACAAACACCACCATACCACTGACTATAGACATGCTTCCTTGTGTGATGTGTGTGTGTGTGTAAATGTGTATGAGTGTGTGTGTGTGTATGAGCGTGTGTGTGGGTGCGTGTGTGTATATGATGTATATATGTGTATGAGTGTGTGTGATGTGATGTGTGTGTCTGTCTGTATGTGATGTGTATGTGTGTGAGCGTGTGTATTTGTATGAGCGTGTGTGCGTGTCAGTCTACGAAAGTGCAGGTGGAATAGTTACGTCAGTTTTATCGTCGTCCAGTTTTTCTTTCAGTTGATCAATGACGAACTGACATACCACACACAACGAGCCATCCACCTCACCATCACCACGCTGAACACACAAACACAAACACACATTGAAACACCTTGATACCAGGTTACACATATGTATTGCGTCCTGTGAAATAACAACAGCCCTACATATATTGCGCCTCAACTAAATTAGCTCACACATTTACAATCATAAGTAATAGAACACTGCTTACATTGGCACAAATGAAAAACTAACGTATTTACCCGTGTATAAGTGACCCCTCCATTTGTTTTAGGCAAAAAGTCTGGAAAAAAGTTTTTTAGTAATGAATAATTATATTTATTATAGAAGTCATTGAAATTCTCGTCACCTCGTCACATCCTATTTTAAAGTGAAAATCTACACCAAAAAGAGCCTGTTGTACACGAGAATACACGACAGTGGATCGTAAATGACATTGTTTGGTTATTTCAGTAATGATAACAAAAGACGACTGACTTCTCAATATAATCAGCCAATAGACAGGCGCAACACATACACAGACAAGCGGTGCTGAAATATACACCAGACAGGAGCATGACAAGCACGAGACAAGACTCACGCCATATAGCAGCGTGATATTCAATGTTCTAACTGCAGGTTCCACATCACACGTGACTCAAACATCACACCGTTACGATAAACATGCTCAAGAGAGAGAGAGTGACCTGCGAGACGGAAGACAGAGGGGGTGAGGACCGCACACCAGGCAACTTGTTCACATCTGCACAACAACAACATCGCATATTAACAACAGTCACAATAATAGCCAGCCTTTTAGCGCCACCGCATGTATGTGTGTACTCACAGTTGTAGTTTACAGGAAATGAGCAGGGCTCAGGCTGTCCTGTCTCCATACCCACATTCATCTAACCTATGCTTGAACTGTGCTATACTGTTTGATTGAACTATTTCTTTACCCAGACGGTTCCATATATCTATACACCTACTTGGGAAACTGTACTTCTTTATATCCCTTAATACCCGGGTCTGCTGTAGACATTTATTGTGTCCCCTATGGTCCCTCGTACTCCAAACCACCCAATCTTTCCTATCCAATCGTTCCATACCAATGCTGTGCTTGAAAACGTTTATTAAATCCCCCCTTAACCTTCTCTTTTCCAGTGACGACAACCCAATTTTCTCTAACCTTTTTTCATAATTTAACGAACTCAATGATGTATGTGTGTGTGTGTATGTATGTATGTGTGTATGTATGTGTGTGTGTGTGTGTGTATGAGTGTGTGTGTGTGTGCGTATGTATGTGTGTATATATATATATATGTGTGTGTATGTGTGTCAGTGTCGTGCTAAACGATTATTATTATTGTTGTTAATTACAAGCAAATACAGTAGCATGGGAAAGAGTGCAAGTGCACTATTACCACCCTGCCGTGGTCTCATGTACTGGAAACGTTCAAAAGCTGTACAGAGATAAAGAAAGTTAGAAAAGTAATAGTTTTAGTCAGGAAGATGAAAAAAGAAACACAATAAATTATCAAATCAATAGGCTAAATATAAGTGTATATACACAATCGTCCAACAAACTGAATAAGATAATATAGTAACGCAAAATTAACTAGAAACTTATAATGTTAATGCGCAGAATATAAATCAATGTATGTGTGTGTGTGTGTATGTGTGTGTGTGCAGTGGTACCTGGATGAGGCGTGGTCAAGCAAAGTTGCAGCGCGCGACACACCTCATCAGCGGTCATACCCGACACGATATAGTCAATTATCTGCTCGGCGAATGTGTTGACCAGTTCGCGACATTCCTTCTCGACCGAGCGAGGCAGCAGGTCGACACACAACACGTCCAGGCCGTCGCGAATCTCCTCCTGCGTGTCAGTGTAATCCACACATCAACATACATGAGTATCAGTGAGCGTGTGTGTGTTTGTGCGTTACGAGATATGAGCTCACGCTCGAGCTGTCCCGTCTCCAAATCATCATTCATCTATTGGCTTTCCTTGAACGATTGAATTGTTCTCGTCTGTACTATTCTGAGTTGTCTGAACTATTTCACTCTTCTATGCTCCTCCTATAAGTCAGAATGTCCTGTCTGCTCTTCTCTCTGTATCTTGTTATTCTCAGTCTTCATGTCCTCTTTGATCGCTCTCATTCCAAACAATCCAGCCTTACCGATCCATGTTTTGGATCCTCCCGTATCTGTGTGTGTATGTCTGTGTATGCCTGTGTGTCAGTGTGAGTGTGTGTATGTGTGTGTGTGTCTGCATGTGTGTGTGTGTGTATGTGTGTGTGTGTATCAAATACGGACCGCAGTTTTGTGCTGCTCCAGATAACCTAGCAGTGCGTGCATGCCGTACTCGCACATAACACAGCCGGGAGTGTGAGCAGCGACATCTATAGTCGCCTGCGGTAATCTCTCATTGTCCAATTGCTCACCAGGTGGCGCTGGCGACGGACATACATGCAATGCCGGACATATCTGACCAGAATCAACAGCAAACACACATATTCAGCATTGTGCTAATATTAACAAACTAATGCGGTGAAACTAGCGTCGAATAGTGACGATTACTAAACCTCTAGTGGTCCAGTGGTTCTCAACCCAGGCTCGCCAACCAAAGTAGGATGGACAAGTCATTTTATCGGGTCGCTAATTGTTCGTAGAAAATAATTATATTCCTACTAAAATATATTATAATTAGATACTGCAATAATAAAAATACACGATGCCTAGTCTTACGATTCAAGTAGAATATGATTAAATCAAATTATGATTAAAATAATAATAATTACATATAAACACTAATCGTATATATCTGCATATAGACTTGGTGCTTTATTTGTGCACAATTTCAGCTCACTGTAAAAAAACATCAACAACCACTGCTCTAGTTGTCTTGTTGGTTATGTGAGCTTGTACACACTGTTTTCTCATATTAAAACAACACTCCAAAACACACAAACACACACACACACATACACACATCCATGTACACATGCATATATAAAAACACACACATCTTCATTTTATCACTTGTATAAGGATATGATAAAGAAATTTATGATGATTATTATTAGGCCACCATTAGAATACGCTGTAGTTATATGGGCTCAGTACAAGAAAAATCATATAGCAAGAATAGAGAAAGTACAACGAGTAGCAACCAAGTTAGCAGGAAAATTGAGGACATTAACTTATGAGGAGAGGCTAGAGAGAGTTGGGTTACCTACACTAGCGATCAAAAGATTAAGGGGTGATTTAATCAACGTTTTTAAGCATAGCATTGGCAAAGACAAACTGGATAGAAAAGGTTGGGTAGTTTGATTAGTGAAAGATTGGAGACACAATAAATGCCTTGGAGGCAGAACACAGGGGTTACAGGGATATAGAGAAGTATAGTTTCTCTCAAATATGTGTATGGACATTTGCAATAGTCTGTAGAAGGATGTAGTGAAATCAAGAAATATTGGGGCAATTAAAGCATAGATTAGACAAGACAGTGGGTTTGGAGACAGCACAGTCTGACAGTCTTGCTCATCTCCTATACACAACAACTAGTGAGTACATACAAACACACATACACAGAGAGAGAGAAGATGAGAGGCCCCAGCTCGTGCATGAGAGAGTGAGAGTGGCACCTGATGAGCGTTGATTTGTTCAGCCAGCAATGTGATGACAAACTCGCCATACATGGCAACATAGTGACGACACTGATGTACCAATACTGATGGTAACAGGTGGCAGGAATTCTCCACGGCACGGGCTATTTCATCCTGCCATTTCCCAGCCACACACACACACACACACACACACACACATACACACACACACACACACATACACACACACACACACGCGCGCGCGTTGCTGTAATATAATGTGTACATTTATGTATCATGTGCGTCCAAGAGCGATGCTCGATTGGCATTTTCAGTTATGTTAGTCGTGAAGTTATGAAGTCGCGATATGTATATTCAATCAACTCTTCAATATGGTTCTTAACATTATTCAGTTATCGAGCCATTTTCAAATAATCAGTTAGTTCCCGCACCCCCTGCAGTATTGATAGCTATGATGAAAAAGACAAAATACAAATGAAGGAATAACAAACCTTTTTTATCAATATTCATCCATACAACTTAAATATCCTATAAGAAAACTGTTTTAAGGAAGTATATAGATGATAGGCAAAACAGATATATTCTCTAATTTTCACAGGAATCCTCGCACCCCTTGATGACTTGTCTCGCACCCCTTGATAACTTATCTCACACCCCTTGATAACTTATCTCGCACCCCTTGATAACTTGTCTCACACCCCTTGATAACTTGTCTCGCACCCCTTGATAACTTGTCTCACACCCCTTGATAACTTATCTCGCACCCCTTGATAACTTATCTCACACCCCTTGATAACTTATCTCGCACCCCTTGATAACTTGTCTCACACCCCTTGATAACTTGTCTCGCACCCCTTGATAACTTGTCTCACACCCCTTGATAACTTGTCTCGCACCCCTTGATAACTTGTCTCGCACCCCTTGATAACTTGTCTCACACCCCTTGATAACTTGTCTCGCACCCCTTGATAACTTGTCTCGCACCCCTTGATAACTTGTCTCACACCCCTTGATAACTTGTCTCGCACCCCTTGAGAACTTGTATCGCACCCCTTGATAACTTGTATCGCACCTCTTGATAACTTGTATCGCACCCCCGGTTAAGAACCCCTGCTTCAATATCACACGATCTTCTCAAATTGTATGAATTCATCTACGGGAGCTCTCATAAGCAGTTCATTGGTTTCTCCTCTTTGCAATCTGAATGCGTGTGAGTATGTGTGTGTGTGTCTTGGTTTAGTTTGAATGGGTGCAATACGCCTCCCTACCAATAAGCAGGCGAATAATTAGCCAGCATGAAACATTACTTACTAAACATTACCCTACGGCAGATTTCAATCCCACCACAAACACACAAATACGTACACACACACGCACACACAGACCTCAGTGGAGTCATTGAGAAGCACTTTCTGCAGTTCTTCCAGACTGAATTCGCACAGAGCACATAGTTCAGCGTTTGGCCGCAAGATGGCGCCAACATCTGGCAGCATCATTCTGCGCAGAGGCAGCTGCACGAGCTCAACATCCTCGGGCCGGTGATCCTTGTCCAGCGGGTTCGGCCGCGCGACTAACAAACAAACACACACATAAGCATTGATCTAGAACAGCGGTTATTAACCTGTGGGGAATTCCCCGCTGGTGGAGAATGGAAGAGATGTCAGGTGGGAAGCTAAAGGTCGGACAGAACAGGACAAATGTGTGTATTTTCATCAATTCAAATTCGTTTATTTTTGTTTCTAATTACCTCTTGACATTTACTTTGATGTAACAACTGAACATGTTGGAATTTATCAGCGCTGTTGTGGAAAATGAAGAGATGGCTCATTAAGAAGCGGGGAATCTGGGGAAAAAGATTACAAACCACTGATATAAAACAACAGGCTTCATTAGCCTCATTCAGCAGAAAACTTTTCAAAACTACTAATCGCCTGAGTTGAAATATATAATTTCTCTAAGGCGGAGGACTTTTTCATAGAGGGGAATTGTTCACATATGGCGGCGAAATAATGATGCTGAACACATTCAATGAAACAGACACAGTGTATATACGACAACACATTGCTGCACATTATTGCAACCTGCAACATGACTTGCAACATTATTTGTTGAGAGTATGAAAGGTGGATTGCACGGGAAGCTGATGAGAACGGGATTTTGCTGAGCCGAACTTCACAGATGAGATTGTTGAAAAATGGCACACACTGGCAAACAATTATATAGTTAGAACGGGTGGCAGTTTGATTGTGCGCGTGTACATTACACCTCCACCACACTAACACACGGTGCCCCCCCCCACCCGGGGGGAGGGGGTGATTAATCTCACTCACTGCCATCGTCGCCAAAACTGACAGCAGAGGCCGGCGCGGAAGAAAGAGTGGGGGTCTTTTTGAGAGAGACGCGATGCAGAGTGCGGGAGTTGAGGTCTTGTTCGGTGACAGTCGGACGGAATAGCTCGACCATCGGTACGGACTCCGGCGCGCCCGGAGAAGACAGCAGAGGTTTGAGAGATTTCAGCACACGCTCACTGCTCGAACCAGCCACAACGTTGGCCCACAATGGCTTCACGTCCTACACCAAGCACGCGCGCACACACACACACACGGAGAAGACATGTCAGTAGCAAGTAGCAAGCGTATATGATGAACACCCAGACCAGATCCCCACACCGGCAATTGATATCAACGAAGACACTTGCGTGGTGTGGCTGATAGAACGTTGACCACATTGACAAGCAGAACAACAAGAACATGCATGCCGTCTGAGTCAGGCAAACACACACACACACACACACAAGCACACACATTACATTACATTAAGATATTTATATAGCGCCCTAAACATAGAGGGTCTCTAAGGCGCTGCACACACACACACACACAAGCAAAGGACATACACATTCACAATCACACACACACATACACACAGACACAAAGAAGACAGACGAGTGCACATACGCTGAAAATCACACTTCCATACATAAAAGACAAAAACACACGCACACACATACCTATTGAAGATGACAGCATATCAGACAGACAGCACTGAAGACAACACAGCAGACAATCAGGGACATACACTCAGATAGGCAAGAAACATCATACAATAGACACACAGATATAAATAACACAACTCAACACCACAGACACACATAGACATAGATTCGGATTAGCATACAGAAACCACAACACAACAGTGACAGAAAAAAACACACACACACATTCACCTGTGGAGGGGTAGAGCATAGTCCGACGGCTTGGCAGAGAGAGTGCGGTTTCATGTCGTTGACGAGATATTCGTAGATGACGTCGAAATAGCGGTCCACCAGATCCATGCACTGCATAATTACAACACAATTCAACTCAGCTCTAACAAACACACACATGCACAAATATATCTTGGAAGCAGGCAATTTGTAATACATGTTCTGTTGAAGTCTACAGCGTGTTTGGCTACAGTTTTATGTTCTGTAACGCTTTCTGTAGCCGAAAACGCTGTAGAATTCAACATAACATGTTTTACAAATGGCCTACGTCCAATACATACCCTGCGTCGAAAGGCTAACAGCAGAAACTCTCCAGATGTGCACATACCTCAAGGAAGAACTCAGCAAGAAACAAGAACAGCTTACACAGCATTAGTATGAACTCCAAAGACTACGGGATGAGTGGACAGAAACGACTGTCGAATTCAACAGAACACACAAATATGTGCGCATAGGTATGCCGTTTGATGTGAGTGTATATATATATATATATATATATATGCGTGTATGTGTATGAGAGTTGGTATAATAGGTATATCCCTGCAATCGTGCATATAATCATGTGTGTGTATCTGTGTGTAGCATGACAAGGTGATATTCGTGTACAACATTACAAATGGGTCTTCTAGTACTACTTCTAAGGATCCTTTTCTACTAGTTGAACCTTCCTCTCCTAGGCATTATCATTACAGTCGCTGCTTCTCTATCTTAAGACCTCGTATCTACCATAGGTTTTCTCCCTCAATACGCTCAATCAAATCCCTCCCTCTTTTCAGGAAACATACCAAGCATTTTTTCTAATCAAGTCTTATTACAATCTTAATAATGTACGAGTATATATTAGTAATGAATATAAGATCTAACGGTTTTATGTGTGTGTGTGTGTGTGTGTGTGTATTTGTGTTAATTAGTTTGTCCGTGCGTATTTAAATGTGTGCTGGTCTGTTTCGTGCTTGTGTGCGTGTAAGTGGTCGCGTAGCGATATCGCGGACAGTCTGCCAGCAGACACTGAATGCAGTCTCTATGCGGACTACCTCGCCATCTATTGCAGAGGCCACACACACTCACCGGTGCTGCGAACAAGCTCCAAGTTGCCTTTCATAGACTAAATCGGAAGTAGCAAAGTTCTACCTAGGAAGCGACGTCCATGCCGGTCCTGGACCTCCCGTCTAACTGAACAAACAGCCAATGAACTCCACTGACACACCAAAACTGCTCGGTGTCACCCTAGACTGCCGACTGATGTACCGACAAAGCATCGTCAAGTACAGTCAAGGCCTGTATGCAGAAACGGCTACAACTACCAAGTCTGTGAACTGTGAACATGTCATACATAAGATCAGTGGCCGACTACTGCGCATCAGGCTATCTCACTGGTGCTTCTGGCACATCGGCGCAGAAACTGCAGGTTGTACAGAGGAGAGCGGCTCGTGTCATCACGGGCTGCACGCAAAACACTCTTATCGGGGCGCTAGAAAGGGAGGCAAACCTGATGCCGGCGGAGCGCGAATGTCTCAGATCGACGTGCCTGTTGACCGTTCCGCCGCTGCCGCCTGCCTAAACCGCCTGGCCAAAAAGATGTGGTTCAGTAGCCCACAACCTGTGTGGCGCCTCAGGACCGCTGGCCACATTCCACAAAATATATGACCAGCAAATCAGCTAAGCCGCAAAGACTGCGTCCTCGCTGAACAGGTGCAGCACTCTCCTGCAACACTTCATGTGGAAGATTGGCATTGCCGACACTCCAAACTGTCCAGACTGCAGCGCGGACGACACTGCAGAACATCTACTACAGTGCCCCGCTCAGCGTGTAGCGCGGCACAAGCACCTCCAGGACTTCATTGACAACCCGGACAGTCATACGAATGTGGCACAACTGGCGGGGTTCCTGCGGGCATCGGGCCGATCTCAGTCTCGAATATGAGTGTACAACTCGTTTGTCAGAAAGAAGAAGTGTGTACATGAGGTGTGTGTGTGTGTGAGCGCTTTTGAGATCCTCGGGTAAAAGACACTATATAAAAGTCGTAATGTAATGCGTCTGTATATATATATATATATATGTGTGTGTATGAAGGAGACAGTAAGAGCGATTGAGAGAGATTGGGAGATTAGGAGAGTAGTGGATGGTTTGTGTGAGAGAGATTGGGAAAGTAGTGGATGTTTGTGAGCGAGAGCGAGGTGCGTCACACATACCTCTTTCTGATGGTCACTCTTGTGACAAATTCCATCGAGAATTTTCTTGAATTCCTCGCGTGTCGTGTTAGCCACCATGATGTCACGCCAGTGCTTCACCACGTGGATGCAGAAGTCACAGTCTATGGCCGGGGAACTAGTGTCTAGCACACCAAGACTCTAACAAACACACACACACGTAGAATTATTACTAATAGCAAAATCACCCAACAAAACTAAAAGGGAAAACAGCGTAAACGATCAATAAATTGCATGACTGAAATATCCATGCACCTTGATCATACAAACAGATACACAGGAATAATAGCAATAACATAAGAAAGTAAAATCACACAGTGTGGAAATAACACAAGGTTGGAACGGACTCAGTACGACTTACAAACACCTACACACATCACAGAACATATACTATCTGCTCTATTTAATTTTCAATGTGTTCTTGCTCTTCTCTCTGTCTGCTGATGATCAAGAAGTGTACATGATAGCCTGCATGTTTGTCAATGATTGATTACAGAAAATAATTTGCAATGTTCACTTCAAGTGACGGAGAATCGCTTCACATGATACATATATCATATACGTCAATACATGCTTGAAGTCCTGACATATTCAATCACTAATTTCCCGGATAAACTCTGCCTGTAGCGAGTAATACAGACAGACAGACAGACAGACAGACAGACAGACAGTACCTGGGCACTATGGAAGCCGGGACACAGTGCCGACACTTGACATAGTCCTAGTGAGTCGATTGAGACAAGTAGTTGATGAAACATGTCCACGTGGTCCACCACATCAGCCACACATGCGTCACTCAGCGAACCCAGCTCACGACACAACTGTACACACACACACACATTACATTAGGCAGGTACTTATATAGCACCCTACAAATATAGTTTATCTAGGGCACTGCACATACATACCGAGTGAAAGATGGAGAGAGCAGAAATAAAATGAGACCTAATATTCATTGCTAGTATAAACCATATTATCTAAAGTATTATAGGACTTTTTGAAAACAGGGATAGAATTGATAGAACGTAGTGTTGGGGAGAGCTTGTTGTAAACACGGGGTCCTAAGATAGAGAGAGAGCGATTATAGTGAGAATGTCTATACCATTTGCAATTTGATTTGAGAAAAGTGAAAATAGAATTGAGAAAAGTGAAAATAGATTTGAGAAAAGTGAAATTAGATTTGAGAAAAGTGAAATTAGACTTGAGAAAAGTGAAATTAGAATTGAGAAAAGTGAAATTAGAATTGAGAAAAGTGAAAATAGAATTGATCCATGTTATTTCAAACATATAAATTATCGTTATAACCCGAAAATGCAAATTTATTTCATATATTTGTTTAAAAAATAAAAAACTGAGAATCTTGTAACATCTCTAATATCTTTATTGAACAGAAATTCATTGAAATATCATAATCAGACATCAGACATTAGCAGTGATTCCACAATACGTGTAAACAGCCATTAAGTACAACAAAATCAGTTTAAATAATCGCAAACGAATTATGGATGCGTGTAGAAACGAAAGGGATTGGAAGAATGTAGCTAAAACACTCGGTGTTAACATAAAACGGTCTTTTACTGGCTGAAATCCAACGAGGATTGCCCAAAACACCGGGGAGGCAATCGCGTGAAAAAAACGCCACAAATGATTAACACAATAATATCAGCGGTTGAAAAAACGCCTTCACTCACTCTGACAGACCTGCAGCTCATCATCCACTCGCAGCATGTATATCAGGTGTGCCTAAACACAATCAGGAACTGGCTTGACTGGGAGTTGTTGTCGCTGAAAGCCTTGCGACCGACGAATGATCGCATGAGCAACGCCGACAATAAGCGAAAAAGGGCCGAATACATGGAGGAACTCTTCCGTATTCGGTCCGATGGTCGCACGCCAGTGTGGGTGGATGAGACGAACTTCAATTTGTTCTGCAAGCGCAGCCAAGGACGGTCAAAAGTGGGGACCAGAGCTGCTGTGGTTCTCCCGGCCAGCAAAGGCACTAATCTGCACATCATTGGCACCATGGCAACAACAATACTCGTCCTCATGTCCACCAGGCGGGGCTCGTTCAACAAGGAGAGCTGTGCTGAATGCTTTCAGTGTCTGGTGGAGCAGTGTCGCCAAGCTGGAATCGATCGCCCCACGGTAATTTTTGACAACGCCCCAGCACACAGTCCACTGGAGGCAGTGTTTGAGGAGCAGCAGGACATTTAGCTGCTCAGAAAGACCCCCTACTCGTACCTACTCAGTCCTATCGAGCTTTCATGGAGCTCAATAAAGAGCCACGTGAAAAGAAGTTTAAGGGAGAAAATGCCCGATGTGCTGGCCATGACTCGGGACAACGCCGGCCCGTCCATTACCGAGCAGCGGATGCAACTGCTGGAGACGGTCGCTCTCGAGGCGATCAGCCACGTGGATACAAGTCGTATCCAGTGCATTGTATCATACAACGCACCTGCAGAGCTACGCCAATCGGGTAGAGCGTTACTACGCTGCAGCGTTCCGCGGAGAAGACCTCGTCGAGATTTCTTGTTTAATTAATTTTGTACTGCTTGTGTCTGCTTGTTCCCTTGATTATTTTCCGTTCATCAGCTGGCGTGACGTTTCAATGCTATTTGAATTCAAACAACGCGTGTACTTAAATTCAAGCGAAAAGGCAAGATATCACCACTCAACACAATCACAACGCAGCATGGCCCACTAAAACACCTTCACTAACAAACACACACGAACGTTGTGCGCAAACAACTGCCCTATGGCGCGCACTGCCCCAGTGGCGCGCACTGCCCCACCCCCTGCATCCCCACACCAGCGAGTTCACTCCTTGGAAATGCTGCGCTCGCTCATAACACGTGCATACAACATACATACACTCACACTACCTCGCACACACAAATAGACACCATACACAAAAATATACTGTACAATATTAAACATAGTAAAGATGGCTAGCAACGACAAGCGCTATTCGCACGTGATGCCTTAACACTTGCCATAAGCTGGATTGTACCGTCTCTGAAATTGTTGTTTCTGTAGATGTGTGTGTGTGTGTGTGTGTGTGTGTGTGTGTGTGTGTGTGTGTGTGTGTGTGTGTGTGTGTGTGTCTGTGTGTGTGTGTGTGTGTGCGCGCGTATGTGTACACGTGTGTGCACGCTTTGCTTGCGAGTGCTCTCCGAGAACAGTGGCTCTATGCAAAATCGCTGACAATGATATATTGGCTGATAGAATTCCTCATAAAGTAAGCACATGTACGGTACATATATGTATTAAAATTGTAGTACATAGTACATATCATTGCACATAATTGTATAGTACATATTAAGTAGTACATATCTGTATTGTAATTGAATTGAATATAATTAAATAATTTGTTATACATATTTAAATGCACTGGAGAGCACAATAGTGACCTTATAGCTTAAATAATTAATATATCACTTAATTTTATGTAACACTTCTAAACATTTCAAATGAATACTCATAATGTGTAAAATAACATGGATCAATTCTATTTTCACTTTTCTCAATTCTAATTTCACTTTTCTCAATTCTAATTTCACTTTTCTCAAATCTAATTTCACTTTTCTCAAATCTAATTTCACTTTTCCCAAATCTATTTTCACTTTTCTCAATTCTATTTTCACTTTTCTCAAATCAAATTGCAAATGGTATAGAAGGAAAATCAGGTTCTAATAAGAGATGATAATCATTAGATGACTTAAGTGTAGGAGCAGATTTGAAAAAAATAAACACGCACGATATCACTAAATTTGTCAGGCGGGTGCAATGTCGCTAGGGGCACCTCCAAAAACACCACATTTCACCAGTTTTAACCACGCCACCATACTGCCTCGACATTAGTGGTCGTCTTGACTCAACGACAACTGCAGACGTCCAGAAATATCTGTCCCTGGAGTATGGGGGAGCAAGGGGATGTTTGTATAGGCCAGGGGTTCTCAACCTTTTTCTTGCCAAGGCCCCTTCAACACAATGTGAGTTCTTGCGGCCCCCAGAAACAGTCAGTGAAGCCGCTAGAAGTCCTTGTGGCCCCATATACACATGCATTGTTGCGTCACGACTTCTACAGAACTCATATACGTCGGTGAATATTTCCACCGACCATCAAAACAACACTATAGCCTTGCGTACAGGTGGGGTGATCACACAGACATCGGCGGATCACACGATTCAAATGTACAATATCGAAAATATTTATGGAATAAACTATTTCAACAATTTGAATTTTTTGTGGCCCCCATTTTTAAAATCTGGTACTATGGCCCCTCAAATGAGTCCCATGGCTCCCAGGGGAAATACTGTTGGGGTTGGGTTGATAAACACTGGTATAGACCATAACATGTATATTGAAGAGATGCAATACATCCTGCACTGAAACAGGTGATATGCCGAAATTAGATTCAGTGGTTGAGACAGGAGATATTATGCTTACACCCGGAAAATGTGCAACTGTTTTGTCTTCTGCTATTCCATGTTCGTGGTATGATATACTTGTTCAAATGTCAACAAGTCTTCTAGCTAGGCAATCAGTCTGTGTGTACTAAGCCACAGTCACTGTGTCACAGTAGACCAGTGACATCAAGACAGACATACAGATACAGACAGACAGACACTCACAGGCAGAAGACGCCCAATGAGGTCATGTCTTCCTGCCTCAGACACGTGTGTCTTCATGCGGTCACTGCTGTCACGACATGATGTACACGTAGCCTCCTGTACACACAAACACATAAATGAAGCAATAACAACAGTTTAATGCTGTTTACATACTGGGTATATTTTGTTAAGTGAAAACTGTCTTCTACTTAATACTAGTGTTGGTATTAAAATATTAAACACGTAGATGCCTGAGAGAAGCTTCCTTTATATCAAAAGACATTATCAAGAATAATATATGAATTATATATGATAAATGAGAAATTGTTGTTGACAAAATATACGTCTTACACACACAAACACACACACACACACATTTGAAACAGTGATAGAACCGAATTTCAAGTCACACTTCGCGATGTCTTTTTTCGTCTAGTTAGTAAAACGTGAAAATGTCGACTAGCAATCAGCGTGTATCCACTGTGAAACACGTTGAAAAAACGAGCCTGAAAAACTCAGCTAAACGCCAAGTTGTTGTTCGGCACATATGACCGCTCACAAGCGATAGGTCCGGGGTTCGAAACCCGGCGGAGGAGAATTACATTGGGCTAATTATATAATTTAACAGCCCCTGTCCACCCAGCAGTAAATGATGGTACCAGATATCAGTCATGTGTTGTGTCATGCATTCTGGGGATGTGGCCCTCTCTAATACGTCTTCCGTCCTTGTGGCGTCATAGCGTGGAGAGGGTCGGTTCTGCGGTGGCAGCGAGCTGCACGGGACACACCTGTGTGTGTTCATAAACTTTGGCTTCTTCCCGTGTAGCAGCTGCCACTTGAGCTTGCCTTTAGCCTTTAACGCAATAATAAACAAGTGATCAGGTTTGAGCGAGTGAGCGCACAGTGCAGTTCAGTTAACCTGTTGTTGTTGACGTTGTTGCGACCGTGTGGCCTGCTGTAGTTGGTCTATTTGTTGTTGTTGTTGTTCAGCCAGCAATTTGTCGACGTGCTCAGAATTGCACAGACCGGCCGTATGACATACAACCTGACACACACACACACACACGCATGCATGCATGCGTATATAGGCAGCATACTTGTGTGTTAGTGTCAGTATGCATGTGTAGGTTAGTTTGAATGTTATCGCCAGTAATCTAGAAATAGCATTAGGAATAAAAATACAATTAAAAATGGGAAGAGTAATAGAAACAGTAGCACGAGCAGTGAAATCATTCTAATAAGTTGAAAACATAAACATATCTCGAACATAATGCATGTTTCTCAATCTCTCTACATAGGTGTCAGTCGTGCGAACTATGTATAGCTAGCACGTGATGTTGAAAGCGAGGCTCTTCCAGTTTATCACCAATTTACATGTATGATATCAACACTCGTGCGTGCTAACTGTTGACGGCTACTGTAGACATATATTTTGGACACTTCCGGTCTATTTTTCCATCATTCTATCTATATAATCATTCTATCTGTGTTAGCCACCTGTGGGTCCATTTCCGAAGACAGAATTTCAACCAGTTCGGGAATGAAGTCGTCCACGAGCGTGTCACATTCCTTGGCAACCATCTTGACAGGAATCAAGTTGCAAGATCCCTCAAGAACCTCACGTAACTCCTCCTAAACACACACAAACACACATATAAATGTTTAAATATATGAGAAGGTTTCAAACACCGAATCGGTAAGGCTGAATTGTTGGGAATGAGAGCGATGAAAGAGGATATGAAAACTGAGAATAACTTCAATCGTTCAAAGAAAGCCAATAGATAAATGATGATTTGAGACGGGACAGCTCGAGCGTAAGCTCATATCTCGTAACGCACACATGAGAGACAATGAATAATGAGGTGAACAATCAAGATCACATGGACAAGAGAGGATGCATCAGACAAATATCACGTGATACTTGTCACTTTCTTCACCTGGACAAAACAATAAACACAAATCACCTACCAATATACACACACACATTGTGTGTGTGTGTGTGTGTGTAGGCGTGCTTGTATATGTGCATCGGTGCATATGTATATGTACTTGTATAGATGATATTCAGAAATGAAGTGAAAACAAAACAAAACAATCAATATATGTATTTTGGAAAACCAGACAGAAAAAAAGGCGAGAAATGTTTGGGAACAGAAGATAGAAGAGGGAAAGGCACAGGAACAATGAAGAGGACATGATCTAGTTGAACAAGACAGCGCTGATGTGAAGGCTGTACTCCTGATATGAAACCAGAATCTGTATGTGGTAGTGCTCATACTGTATGTCTCGGTCATCAAGCCCATGCCACTTATCAGGCCTGAAATACTAGGTTTTTAGTAGTACTGCAGTCCAATAAGCCCATGCAAAATGTGAACTTTTCTCCGGTAGTATTTTTATATTGCTCTGTTTGTTCCATACATATACAATATGTTGACAAAAAATCCGTTCTTTTCTATCATTTACGTGTTAATTTACGTTTTTCATCAAACCATTGCACATATTTGTACTTTATCAACATTGATATAATGCATACTATAATGAAACTCGTTTATATAAATAAAACTTTAGCAGGCTGAATATTATTACCCTGTGAAATAGCTGTCTGGCCCTTCAGCCAAGCATGGAAAATATACAGTAGAATATTGGATAAAAACACGGGAATAATGTGTGTGTGTATGTGTGTGTGTGTGTGTGTGTGTCGGCGGGCTGGACACCTGGGTCTGGTTATTGCGCAGTGTGTCACGTGCTTGTTGCACCATATCGAGACAAATATGACACACATCATCGTGATCGGGAGGCAGTTGCAGTGATGACCACGTGCCATCAATACAGTAACCGGTGGCCTCACATTCCGACGACTTCCTGCCACACATACCCACACACACACACACACAAGTGTGATAATTTACATCAAAGTAGTGATATGCATACATATCCATGTTTGATTCACAATATTAACGCTAACACACATATAAGTCACAGGAATGGCAAACACGAGGCGTAAAGACGGCGGAAAAATCAACACTGAATAAACACAATGGAAACACTAAGATCTTACAAGTTTGCGCCAAATAACTGCGCGTTCTACGAAAAACAGCAGTGTATGAAACAAAAACAACACACACACATACACGCAGTGAAATTTAAGATAGAAGAAAAAGTACAGAAATACTGTAAAGATATAATATAAAGATAAATATAAACAAATAAAAAATACGTAATATATAGTGTGATAATAATGTGATATATATATACAGGATATAAACAGACATAATACAGCTGTGATTCAATCATTAATTGACACAACTACAATGATAGAACAACAATAAATGATATCGTGACGTCACTGTGACGTCACAGCAGCCGCGAATGACGTGTGAAGAGAGAGAGAAAGAGAATGGGTATAATATTGCACAATACTGATACCGCTACTCTCTCATTGACACATGCACCGGACATACAGACAGACAGACAGACAACGAAGTAGGACAAGTGAACGAATTGTGAGTAATCAACTGAATCAGACACGATATGCACAACACACGCTGACGCTATCAACATGATGGCGGGTGAAACACGAGTGAAACAGAGTGATATGTGATATGTGGTTTGAACGAGATTCGTGTTAGTGTAAAACCTTCTAACTAGTTGAACATGAAAACGTATAACATTAAATATAAATAAGAAAATTTAAATACTGAGCAGAAAACGTGACGATAAAACTTTATAACTGATAACAATAAAAATTATATAAAAAAAAATTACATGAGCACAAAACTTAACAATAAACCATCAAACTGATTAAACTTGAGAACTTATAAAAAAAATTACAACATGACAACAATAACAATGACAACAAGACATACAACCATTAACAACAACAATTAAAGACATAGTCACAAATTGCACGACACAACCGCACAGTACGAGTTCACAACACCGAGACCAAAGGTAATGGATATCAAACAGAACATAAGAACATGTCAACATACAGATAGCATATACTAACACGACTATGAGAGCAATTGTATTTAGCATGAACATAATTAATATTGGTCATCAAGAAAATGTTTTCGTATCATCTTCTTGAACCTATGCGTGTTGCTACATTTTAGTAGAGCTTATATTTCAGTAGGCAAGCAGTTGAACAATTCCGGTCCGTAACTCACCACACTCATTTTAAACAGTGTGGTCCTAAACTTCGGTAAAGACAAGTTCAAGTTATTGTTTCTAGTATTACAGGCGTGATCATATATTCCGAAGTATATGAGTATATGTGTGTGTATTTGAGTGTGTGCAAGTGTATGTGTGTATGTCTGTATGTATGTAATATCTTCCGTGGAGTCGAATTTTTTCCTCTGGAAAATGCAGCGCAAAAATGTTCTCTGTGCAACATTAACTTGAGTTAAAAATGAACTATAAGTACTGGCCCAGACTGATACGCAATATATTAAGTGAGGGTAGAAGAGAGCATAATATACATTAATTTTTGCTGCTTGTGTTAAACTGTGTCGAACCCGATATATAATCCCCGTATTTGTGTGTGTGTGTGTGTGTGTGTGTGTGTGTATTTGAGTGTGTGAAAGTGTGAGTGTGTGCATGTTTTTTCTCACATACTTTATTATATAGCAAGCAAACATACATAAACATGAACATGAACAAGCATTATAAACAAACAGCAGCAGCATTGCCGCGTACCACCGCCAGGCTCACACGCTGTCGCAGCCAGGCGGTCTCCCGAACCTCGCCAGATCGTTCCCTCATCCGACGACCGAGCGCAGTCAGCAGCTCGCTGAAGGCGGCCCCAACAACTCCTGTCGTTTCTACAGCGAGAGGGACGAATTCGTAATGACGGCTGAGAGCGGCGTATTTTCTGCGTTTGCGCTGCTCGGCCGCTTGAGCGGCAGCCCCCGGACTCAAAGCATATTCAATCAGATGTGACCTGCCGAATGTGTTGCTGCACGTCGCATCCCAGCACAGCATCCGACCTCTCCTGAAAGGGAAGCATGTGAGAGTGTGTGCATCTGTATGTGAGTGTGTACATCTGAATTTGAGTGTGTGCATGTGTGAGTGTGTGCATGTGTGAGTGTCTGCAAGTGTATGTGTGTGTGTGTGTGTATGTAGTGTGAGTGAGTGTATTTGTGTGTATGTGTATGAGTGTGTGTGTATGTTTGTGTGTGCGTGTATTTGCACATTACACTGTTTGCAAGGTATGACAAGTGGTGGTGATGTGTTCGGTGTCGTGTTGAAATGTGACGGTGTGTGTGTGTGTGTGTGTGATTGTCCTGTGCGGATGTGTTTTTGTGTCGCCACGGCTATTTGCGTTTTCGTGGTGATTTGTGCTGCTGATAGTGGTTGAGGTTTTTCGCAGCTAGATGCTAAATTCTGTGCCTGGCCCGACTCTCCGTGTGTGTGTGTGCGTGTGTGCCTGGCGCGTCCCCCTGTGTTGAGGAGGGCCTCAGTGCTCGGGTCGCGTGTGTGTGCGCGTGTGCCTGTGTTTGTACGTGTGCGAACCGTGTGTCTGTGTGTGCGTGTGTGTGAGCGTTTGCCTGTGATCTTATCGCGCTCGTCATGGTCGCGATGACCAAGCCGGGCTTCAACCCTCCCGCGCTGCTCCCCCTCCTGACGGCTCAACTTGTGCCATGTGCAAAATGGCCGTTACCACCTGTGCGTTGTTCACAATGCACTAAGTACGTGCATGTGAGATGCAGCCGAATGCCGAAATATTTGGCGATGACCTATTTCACAACCAGAGCTTCCTTCACTTGTGAGGATTGCTCTCTTGCTCGTCAATGCAACACTGCAGAAATACAAGAGTGGCTGGACAGCCTTGTCGGCATAACAACCGCCAACAAAAAAACCATGGTTGACATGGTCCAATCTTCATCGACCGAGAACCAATCTCTGGTGCAGCTGACTAAGACCGTCAGCGAAATCAAGGCCCAGCTGCAACGAATGACTTGCCCAAAGCCTCCGCTGCTGTCATCAACTCCGCCACTGATGCCGACTCCGCCACTGCTGCCGACTCCGCCATTGTTGCCGACTCCGCCACTGTTGCCGACTCCGCCACTGCTGCCGAAGCCGCCACTGGTGCCGACTCGGCCTCTGATGCCTGTTCAACATCCGCGGTCATACGCGCAGGCAGTGACACGTGAAATAATCGTTCACTCCCAAGACAGTGCTCCAGTCGACAAAAAGCGTGTGTCTGAGGCCCTCAAATCTGTTCCTGTCATCAAGATGCGAACAACAAAACGTGGCGCCATCAAAGTGAGTCTTCCTGACTCTGAAGCTGCCGACAATGCCATGCTGGTCATGAAAACTGACACCCAGCTCAATGCCTCCTGCCGTGGCAAAATGGTTCCAAAACTGACCATAACATCGGTCAGTTCTAACATCGCTGATAGCGAGATCTTCGACTGTGTGTGCCGCAAAAATGACGGAGTTAAAGCGGCTATGAAGCACCCATCCAACTTCAAGGTGCTGTTCTCGAGAAAGTCTGCTGGTCACACCAAGACTGTTGTTGTTGCCGTCTCTCCTGCCATCCGGGATACCGTGATGAAGTCAGGATATCTGTACCTGGGTGACCTTCGGTGTGTGGTGCACGACCGCTACTGGGTCACACGCTGTGCCAAGTGCCAGCGCCACGGCCACATGGCTGACAAGTGCCAGGCCCGCGAGAACACTTGTGGCTGGTGTGCTGGCAAACACGCCACCAAATCGTGTTCTCTGAAGGATGCGCGCAAATGCGCTAACTGTGTCCGAGCTGGTTGTAGCAACGACAGCCACTCATCCTTCGACCCGGCGTGCCCGTGCCCCGCATCTCAAATCGTGTTCTTCTTCGTTTCTTGAATTAATTTCTTCCTATGGTTCAGCAAATGTATGCTGTTCAACTCATGAACATGGTCACACCCTCGACATAGTGCTCTCATTCAGTGACTCCCCTATTCATATCAAGGATTTGACTGTCTTCCCTATTGATTCCTCTGTTTCAGATCACTCCTTAATTGAATTTTCCGCGCTTATTCCTCTCAGCCTAAGATCGCATGAAACTGTCACATTTCTAGATTATCTTACTGTTGACTACGACTCTATGTAACCAGGTATTTTCTTCTTTCAATGATGATTCATTTTGTTTCTTACCCCCTATGATCTCTGTAAATATTTCAACTCATGTCTTGAATTTCTTAAAGATCAATTTGTTCCTGTTGAGAAGTTCCGTCCTCTTCATCTCTTCATAGTCCCTGGTTCAATAGTGAAATTCGTAGCTCCAAAACTTCTCTTAGACGACTTGAGCGCCATTGGCTACGTCTGAAAAATGATGCATCATGGCAATCTTATTGTGTTGCACGGCGTCACCATCATATCTTGTGTGAGGACGCCAAAAAATCCTATTATAATAATAAAATTTCCTCCTGTCTCAACAGCAAATCCCTCAGGAACATTTTCAATAAACTCATAGGAAAATCTAATACCCTTGACCCAACTCGTTTACCTTCCATATTCTCTCATTTCTTTGAGAAAAAAATTTCGAATATATGCTGTCGTTTCCTTCCTGCTACATTGTCTTATTCTCCCACCACCTCCGCCATTTTTAATTCTTTCCTTCCTATTTCCATCTCTGATTGCAGGCTACTACTGAGGCGTGTGCACACTCGTTCTTCCTCCCTGGACCCTATTAACCTTGCTCGAATCCCCAACTGTATTGAGTTACTTATTCCTTTCATCACCTTTTTTATCAATTTGCCTTTCTCTCTCGGTGAATTCCTTGCGTCTAAAAGCGCAAGTATTCTCCCTATCCTGAAAAAACCTAACCTTGATCCCAATTGTTTGTCTAACTATCGTCCCATGTCTAGAATTCCTTGGCTATGCAAATCGCTTGAAATGGCCGCTTATGTCCAGATTTCGGACTACCTTGAGCGCCATGATCTATTTCTCCCTGAACAATCAGGCTTCCGTAGTTTTCACTCAACAGAAACCTCGCTTCTCTTCCTCTATGACTCTATTCTTAAGTCTACTCTTGCTTGTAAGGATGTTCTTCTCATTCAACTGGACTTCTCTGCGGCTTTTGACACAGTAGATCATCTAATTCTACTCAACATTCTGTCGAGCCTAGGTATTAGTGGCACTGCACTATCATTCTTCCGCTCTTATCTTCTTTCACGATATCAGCTTGTTTATACCAGTGATTCTTGTAATGAGTCTTTCCCACTCTCATACGGTGTCCCACAGGAGTCCGTCCTAGGCCCTCTCCTCTTCAATATATACTTAACTTCCATAGGTGAAATCCTACATCGTCATGATGTCCCTTTCCAAATCGTTGCGGATGACATCCAAATTATTATCTCGTCTGATACTATTTCCTAATCTTCTGTTTTTTCTCTCTTGAATGATATTGAAACCTGGTCTTTGTCCCACCATCTCAAGCTCAATCTGGAAAAGACGAAACTTATCCTTTTTAAATCTTCTAGAAGTTTAACTTGTCTATCTGTTCCTCTCTCTAAATCTGTTTGTAGCTTAGGTGTCTTGCTAGATGATTCTCTTTCTTTTGAACTATACATCTCTGATATAAGTAGGGTAAGTTAC
The DNA here is from genome assembly GCA_916048095.2 of Sacculina carcini. Taxonomy (NCBI): domain Eukaryota; kingdom Metazoa; phylum Arthropoda; class Thecostraca; family Sacculinidae; genus Sacculina; species Sacculina carcini. The sequence continues at coordinate 4,727,303 of OU696588.1, forward strand.
TTTCACATTAGGCGAATCTATTCTATCCGTAGATATTTAACTGTATCTGCTGCTTTCAAACTAGCTAATTCTTTCATTCTCAGTAGGGTACAATACTGTTGCTCGCTCTTTCTTTCTCTGAACGACCGCCAGCTTCGCAAACTTCAATCTGTTATTAGTAAAGCCTGTCGTCTAATCTACAATCTCCCTGCTGGCTCTCATGTCTCTCGCTTTCTAGAAAAATTAGGACTTCTCCCTATTAAGGCGCTTATTGACTACCGCATCTGTTTGATCATCCATTCCACTCTTATTCTCCGTAAGCCCTCGTATTTATTTGAACTTCTATCCTTCAAGAAATCTACTCGTACACTTAGGTCAACTGATGATTCTCGTATCTTACTGGAGACCCTAGAGACCCTCTAGGTGTAGGGCGCTATATAAATATATACCTAATGTAAATGTAATGTGTGAGTGTGTGTGTGTGTGTGTGTGTGTGTGTGTGTGTTTGCATACTTTGCACTCGGCGGATTGGAAGTCATTTTACACGATACATACGTGGAAACGTGCATCGATGCTTAAACAAGCCATTGTTTTCAGTCAGCGAATAAACACTGGACATTGTCTGCGACCATACTTGACCAACACAACCAGTAGTACAAACAATTGCGTCGTACACGGCACACACACACACACACATATATGTGCCAAAACAAAAACCAGATGACCACATGCACCCACAAGGATTCATAAACAAAGCCGCACCCCAGCACACACACACACACACATACACGCACGCGCAGGTAGAGCACAACTGTGTTGTGATGGATGACTCACAGAAATACTCACCATCACTAACCAGTCAGGTCATTGTGGCGCTGGTGCGTTATCCAAAAAACCGCACGCATTAAAACACCAGTCAATGTATGTCACGTGAATACGACGACACATAAGCCAGTATTGAAAAAAACACCAAGAAAACGTGCCACAGTTACACTGGGAGCATCCAGAAAACGTGCCACTGTATCACAAGAAACTGCAGTACGCTTCTGTCAGAATCTGTTCTTGATAAATCTCTGCTGATAAGCGGGCACGTTGGTAAATGAGAACGGCTGAGAAACAACCCATATCCGTGTCCCAGAATTGATCTAGCAACCTCCAAACAGAAAACAATATGACCCCTCATCAGGCAGCCATATCAACTGTGTGTGTATGTGTGTGTTTTTAAGATATACAAGCTGTCATACAAGAGAAGAAAGATTAACATTAAAGTCGACATGTACGACCAAATATATTATATAAAATGCACGAGCTATATCAGCCTTTAGCATAAACACCGAGTAAGCACTTATTATGTGGATTAAAATTGCTTGAGCATGTGCCGGTGAGTCATACACACCTGATGTTATCGCACCAATAGGAGGGGCCCCATGTACACGAACTGGCCCCGAGCAGCGCCCTGGGCGCACGAGCCCGGAACGTCGCACCCAGGGTGCAACCTGACAAATGTGTACACGCACACAAAAATATTAGCCGCGAAAAAATGGTAACAAAATACGAAATACGCAACCAGACACAAAAAAGGACTCAAATGAACAGAAATCAACGGACGACCAAAGATAAATGATAAAGAAACACGTCTTCGCTGGTCAACTGGGATTAAAAGCCACAGACATTGCAAATACTGGATAATTTTATTAGCTACTGCATCCCAACCGCGTCAAGCTTGGCTGTACCTGTCTGGAAAGAAACTGGAATAAAGAAATAACATTTAAATATTGCAGTATAAAATTCTCACCTGCAAGCAGGACAGCCACCCAAAGCAGCTTCATCATGGTTCAATTCCAAACAGACAAGCGAGAGACAAAGACACAAAACCGCACCGTAACAAACAACCACTCAAGCCTTAGCAACCAGCTATGCGAGCAACCAGTGAGCAATTATTCAATGCGTAGTATTGCGTATACGTATACGGAGTATACTCTAAAGAAAATTGTAACGCCATTAAATGTGCCTCGCATGGCTTTCAAAAACAAAACTTGGAAAAATTTCCAATATTGCATATTTTTATTGAGTTATCGATATTTTATGAAGTGCTCAGTGTAAGCAAATTACGCAGGCGCCTCAACACGCTGATTTGGCTGGTTCGTGTTGCGTTTTGTTATTTCCTCGTTGTTCGTTGTTTTTAGTCGGTTCGAGTTTTTCTGTGGTGCGTTGATGGAGGGTTGATCTCATGTTTTTGTTGGCTTCATATATCTAGAGTGCTTGAATATGTGTTACTTGTTGCGTGGAGCATGTAAACACGTTTATACTTCGATTTCATTTCACTTATTCCAATTCTGTCATTATTTACATAACATAAATGGTGAAAAGGAGTCGACAGAAGCTAGAGTTTTTATAAGTGATTTGTTTTTGGTTTTTGTCATTATTTAGGAATTATGATCGTGTCAATACATGTTGTTCGCTCATCTAGTTTTGAATCGATTCGTAGCTTTTCATTTGGTCATGTGTGTATTTTTGCTATATTTCATAGCGTATAGTTTATACAAGCATAGCTCATAGTTTTTGTCATTATTTTGATGCTAGAGTGATTTGTTTCAGTGTGTATTGTTGTGTGAGAGCGCACACGGCAATATGTCTTCGTCGGACAATGTTCCTCCGTCCGTGGGTCGCGGTGGCAGGGGCGAGCTGATGCGTCGGGCCATGCAGAAGTACGCCCGCCGGCCTCAGGTGCAGCACGAGGTCACCCCACCTGCCGAGGTACTGGTCGCTTCTGAACTTCTAGATGCCTTTTCATCAGTGGTCCTTCATTAAAAACTATATCGAGAAAATATACTAGAGTTTGGCGTTCTGAACAAATGTTCGCGATTTACATTTATTCACCAAAATACAAGAACCGAAAATATGTTAAACGTTTGTATTCGTATCCTAATTCAATAATATATGTTAATTGCATAATTAATCCGACATATATGAGCCCAGTATAAGCTGGAGTAATTACCCAGGTTTTGTTTTGAATTCATATCCGTTCATCCAAATTAGCTCGATTTATACCCATTGAAATTAGGTGGAATACATGTAAATTTTATATCTCTTTTCTCACACATCTCGCTATCGTGAACTGTTGTGGTTTCACTGTCACTGTTTCATTCACGCTTGTGTTCTTTATATGAGCGCTGTTGTATCTACAAGCGCGCCTTCAGTCATTCATATATGCGCATATACAGGGTGTCCACAAAGTTTCGTTACAATTTGAAAAAAATATTACAAAACCAGTTAATGAGATATCTTCACCATATTTGTTTTATTTTATTAATTATCTATTGGAGTTTTTTAAATGTAAAACTTTTGTATTTCAGATACTCTGCTGATGGAAGAGAACTGATTTCAAATTGTTGAGGTTTTGTGGACACCCTGTATTTTACAGCACACACACACACACCGCGTCTTTTAAACCTGTATTGCGATGAGCCCTAATTTCCTCCCCGTGATTTCATGTGAGATCAATTAATATGACCATATTTTTGTAGTTTTTTGCTATATCAACACATATTTACTCATTAGTCTATATTTAGTAGGAGGATTTATTTCATATCAACGCAATGGTTTTAAAAACTTTGATTGAAATCGATAGGTATACAAATAAGAAAAGATTTTGTTGTACTGCGTGAGTGCATCGTGTGCGTACTTTATGATGGCATAATGTGTGCAGTCACTGTCCAATTGAACAATTACTTGGGCTGTTATCAGCTTAATTAATATATTCTTTCAATTGTATACATATAGTTATTGTTCATATATTTTATTTGCGCATTTCTTTATATATTGTTAATACATAGGAAACGCTTATGCTTGTATGTGAATTATCAATACAATTTAATTATAAAAAGCATGAACCTATGTGTATGTGTGTGTGTGTATGTGTGTGTGTATGTGTGTCAGTGTTCGTCAGTGCCCGATCATCCTGGTATTCAGCCGCAGCCGCAGTCGGCGGCGGTGTTGCGTAATGGAGGGGGATCTGCCCCTCCCCCACCAGTGTCTCATATCAACGGCACTGCGGGGGGAGCCGGAGATAATGCAGCCACCACAACACAGTCTGCCACCGCCCCGGCCTCTCAGTCTCAGTCTGCCAGAATGCGCGCGCTCATCATGAAACAACGGCGTGCACGTCAGATGACACACACACACACACACACACACATGAACAACATGGACATTACCTGTCCTGCGTTTAGAACAATATTGTTTAAAAATAGTCTTTTTTATTTTGGTCCGAATCTGTTCAATAGTCTTCCTCATCGTCTGAAATCTCTTCCAGCTACAAATAAATCACTGATCAAAAAGTATATAAAGAAATATTTGTTGGATTTACAGTGTACTCAGTATCCTTAGGAGATTGAATTCGCAGTTTTGCTTGAGCGATTTTCTGCTTATTGTGTGTGTGTATGCTTCTGACAATTGTGTTTCTACTTTTGGATGAATGATATATAATCCCACTTTGCATAGTATTGTCTTTTTCAATTGTCACATTGTCCAAAACCTTCATGTCTGCTATTGTACTAACTTTCATGTCCGCTAAGGAGCTCATGCTTGGCGGACATTTGTCACCTTGATTTGTTCTTATTTTCTTATTATTGTATTGTTTGTGTGTGACAATAAACTTACAATTTACACACACACACACACATCACACACACAGACACACACACACACACACGCACCTCTGTGTGTATAGTTTGATTCTGGCAGATTATAATGTGGTGTACACTTAATAAATAATGTTCTTGATGTTTCGATGATTTGTGTTTTATTTCTGCTGTCGCTGTTTTTCTAGTTCAAGTTTGTTTTGTGGCGAACAAGTGTGTGTCCTAAGTAAGCAAGTATAAATAGTATAAGTATAAGTATGTAAGTAATAGCAAGTATGTTCTTGCTAGTAGTGTTGGCAGTAATGAGTGAGTTAGGCTCGTGACTGCCGCCTTCCAGTCATGTCGTATTTCTTCTTGAACATGATTGTTGCTTGATTAAAATAATTCTGCTTGGTAATTTAATCCAGAGCTTTCTATTGTTCTATTTGCGAATCTATATTTATGAATTGTCTTTTTTTATTCTGTGTGTGTGTATGTGTGTGAGAGTAGAAATGATGTCACATGGAGAAATGGTTACTCCCGGTCCGCGCCCTGTCGAGTCTGCACCCCCACAACAGCCCGACACTGCCTCCGCCCCATCAGTGGGGGGTCGCGGCAGTGCCATGAACCAACGGCTCCAATCCTACCACAATAGAACGTGAGTTCATCACGCCATTGCTAGTCTCGCTACTTGAAAAGTATGTGCCTCTGTGTGCGCATAATTTATTTTGCATGTGTGGATTTGTATGTGTGTTTGTGTGTTGTAGGGGCGTGTGCACACAATAATTGTATTTATAACCTGCACAATACACACACATGTGTATTTGGTGTGTGTATTTATTGAGTTCATGTGTGTGAGTGTGTAGTGAATTTGTATGTATATGTTGTGTGTGTGTGTGTGTGTGTGTGTGTAAATTGTAAATTGTAAATGTATTGCCAGGAAAAAAAACAGTTCACACGAAAATCATCAGAAAAAAAACAGACATACGGCTATGTTCGTCGAGCAACTGCTCTTAGACGAACATGTAATAATGAATGAAACGGATTCAATTAACAATCAATTATCACGCGACAGAGTATTTACACATGCATACATATACACACACATATACACATATATATACACATATGCATACATATACATACATACATATATGCACATACATACACATGCATACACTCATACATACACACATACATACGTACATACATGCATACATATGCCCAGATCGCATTAAACGCTGAAAAAGATAAACAATCAATACGCGGGAAAATATGAAAATGAATCCGTTATCATTGCAGGAAAATTTTAATGGTCGGCGTCAGTTTTATTCAGGAAGTGATTTTTCAGTTTCTTTTTGAGCTGTTTTAGTGAGGTAGATGTTTCTAAGAAATCTATTTCCGAAGATAAATTATTCCAAATGTCTGCTCCTTGATATAATAGGCTGTTTTGAAGAAGTTTTGTTCTGAACTTTGGAACCGCAAGGTCATTATTGTTTCTGATATTGTGATAACGGTTGTCCAAGCGATAGAAAATTTTATTGATCTCCTTATGTTCGTATAGTAGCCGATAGACAAAAAGGATTATGAAGTACTCGCGTATAGAGCCGAAACGTAGTAATTTCATTGCTGAGTAAGAATTTGTTGTTGAGTCAAACTTTTTTAGCTTCATAATACATCTAATAATTTTGTTTTGTGCAACTTTTATTCGTTTTAAATAAGATGGCCACGTGCATGACCAGATTGGTACACAATATATGAGGTGGGGGTAAATGAGAGTGAAGTATATACTACGCATGCATTCCTGTGTAAGTGAACGTTTAACTTTGTGTAATATACCACATGTTCTTGAAATTTTATTTGAGACGTTTTCAATATGTGCATACCAATTCATATTTTCATCAATAGTGACTCCAAGAAATTTTGTTATTTGAACTTGCTTCAGCAATCTACCGTCCAGTGTTAAAGGAGGAAATGTCAATTTTCTCGATCTGTTTTGGAAGAAAATATATTGAGTCTTGTTCAAGTTTAATTTGAGCTTATTTGAAGAAATCCACTGATAGATATTATTGAGTTCGTTTTCTGCGACAGAATGTAAATTGTGTAAATTTGGATCGGTTAATGTGAGTGTCGTGTCATCTGCGTATATTGTGAATTTGAATTTGGAACTGGCTCTCACAATGTCATTGATATAAATAAGGAATAAAATTGGACCAAGCACTGACCCCTGTGGAACACCATTGCTTATTGATTTAGATGAAGAAAATTCGTTGTCATAAAAAACAGATTGAGTTCTATTATCAAGGTAGCTTTTGAATAAATCAAGACATACCCCTCTTATACCAAGTTTTTCAAGTTTTTTGAAGAGAATATAGTGATCCAGTGAGTCGAACGCCTTGGAAAGGTCCAAAAAGATACCAAGTATGTGATTGCCGTCATCTAGTTGCTGGTAAACTTCAGTAACAAAATTAAAGACCGCATCCTCTGTAGATCTATTGGTTCTGAAACCGAATTGATTGGGGATTATTAATTTATTCGTTTCCAAGTACGAACTTAAACGCGAACATATACATTTTTCAAATATCTTATTGAAGGCGGGTAAGAGTGAGATAGGCCGAAAATTATTGATGTCATTGAGATCGCCAGATTTGTGAATGGGAATAATTTTAGCTTTCTTAAGTAAATCAGGGTATGAACCGTTTGCGAAAGATAAATTGATAATATGAACGAGTGGAATGGCTACTTGCAAACTGACTTTTTTTATGAGTTGCGGAGGAATATCATCATACCCAGGAGAATTTGATGTGGTATTATTCAGGTAACTAATAACTTCGCTACTGTCTACTGATTTAAGAAACATAGAATCAGGAACACTCTCTGTGAGATAACTATCAAACAGGATATGGCTATCAGGTTTATCAACAGGTGAGCTAAGTTTTATGAAATTATTATTGAAAACATTTGCGCGGCTGACATTTCCTTGTTTTAAGTGTGGGAGATATTCAGGATTATTTGTTTTCCTACCCAGAATAGAATTGATTATGTTCCAATGAGATTTAGGATTCCCTTGGTTTTCACCCAGTTTTACCTTCAGATAATTTTATTTTGCTTGACGGATTGTAAGATTCAATTTATTCCGAAATTTTTTATACGAGTCTCTGTACGTTATCGGCCATTTCTGAGCTAGCCTTTCCAGACGGTGTTTTTCTCTGATATCTTTTTTTATTTCTTCCGTAATATATGGCTTATCCAATCGTTTTCTGTTGAACTTGACGTTGGTGCATGGAAAATATTTCTCAAATAAATTGTGGAAGAGATTGAAGAAACAGTTATATGCATGATTAGGACAGCTTGATGCCATCACCGGCTCCCAGTCCAAGGTTCCGAGTTCATCGCTGAATAATTCAATATTTTCATCTTTCATAATTCTTTTGCGAACAAATCGTTGGGCTTTTTTATCCATTTTAATGCCAGGTTTTATTTCGAATCGTGAAATTGTTAGATAGTGGTCCGAGATGTCATTTTTCACTACGAGATTTGCAATATTGTGTTCGAAATCGGTAGTCCAAATGTGATCTATCAAAGAAGATGATGTTTCTGTCACGCGAGTAGGAAGACATATTAGAGGCATAAATGAATATATACTCATCAGGTTGTATAAATCATTTTTGGTGCGGCTGGTTTTTAATAGGTCTATATTTAAATCACCGAAGAGATATATTTTTTTGAATTTTTTGCTTGCTAAATCCAAAATATCTTGAAATGTTTCGAAAAATGTGTTCAAGTTTGCATTGGGTGGTCTGTAAATACACATTAGGAGTGATGAATCACCAGAGTGTGAAATTTCAACACCGAGACATTCCATTGCATCATGCAAGCAAGACAGTTCATTTAACGATTGTGCGCTAAATTTGTCCGATACATAAATAGCCAGTCCTCCACCTGATCTGTTTCTATTCTTGGTGAATAACGTGTAGCCGGGGAGCTGGTAAAGGTTGAAAATATCTTCATCAAGTCTTGTTTCAACAAAACCAATGACTTCAAGGTCAATTCCGATATTCAACATTATATAGTCCTGGAAAAGTTGAAAATTAGCTGGGATACTACGAATATTCATACTGCAGATATTGAATGTGGAAGGGATTTTATCGAGAGGAAAATCATCAGCAAATACATATTTAGATTGAGGAATTTTTAACTTTCTTAATTTTTCATAAAAGTAAATGTCATCGTAATTAAATTGTTTTTCGTTATCCTCTATATCGGATGTCGATATGCCAGATATCATTATGGGGCAGGAAACTGGGAGAAACTTACAGATTTTAGGGTTCTACCGCTTTCTTGACGGCTTCTTTTGCTGCTTGATTGGCGATCCGACAGATCCTCCAACAGCTCCCCGTGTTTCTGTTATCTGTTCGACGCCAGCCGACTGGACGCGATTTTGTGACGCCAGGGCAACGCCAGGGTCGTGTGACGTCAGAGCAACGTCGCGTTCACGTGACGGAGCCGAGTCCGTATGACCTTGTTGTGACTTCACAGTAGTGCGACCAGTCGAAGCAGGCGGATCTAGAGAGGTTGATTGGGAAGCAACATGCGGCGTGCGGTCCTTGATGATTAACTTGGTGTGGCGAAAATATGCCACCTTACCCTCAAGTCTGGCTTGTTTCAGTTTCGGTAACTGTTCTTGTCGTTTTGCGTTTGACGCCGCACAGAGGTCCTCATTGACGAAAATCTTTGTCCCTCTGAGCTTCCTGACGTTTCTCATTACGGTGTCCCGATCCCCCAGCTTGTCGAATCTTACGATGATGTTCCTTGCGCGAGAAGATCCGGTACCAACTCGGTGTGCTTTGTCGATTTTCAGCTCAGGCAATTCCATTACGTCCTTCATGACATTGGTAACCAGCTCCGTGGTTTGCTCAGCAGTTTCATGAGGTTTTTCATCAATACCTGAGAAACGCAGATTTTTACGCCGGCTGAAATCTTCCTGGGCATCAGTTCTCTCCTGCAGCTTGAAGTAATCTTGATGCAGCGAGTCAAAATTCTTCTTATGATGAGACTCACTCTCCTGCAGGGACTTGACTTGCGCTTTTAGATCAAGCACCTCCGCCTGTGTGAACTCGAGACTCACACGAAGATCGCTCACTGTTTTTTCCAGGTATTCGATTCTTGATCGGGTGTTAGTCTCTATCACATCTAGCGCTTGTTTGAAGGCGACATTTTGTGAATCTAGTAACGCTTTGATGACTCCTTCACACTCCATAATACACTTCACTTCACACCACACGAGCAAGCAATTGGGCTGTTAACACGTCAACGACTCGACACAAACTGTGTGTGTGTGTGTGTGTGTGTGAGTGAAGCGCTAGTGACAAGAGTGACACACGTGCTGGTTCGTCGCAGCGTAACGGTGGCGGTGATGATGGTGTGAGTGTTGCTTCCTCTTGCAAGCAGCGCTCGGCTGACAATGACGGCCGGGTGGTTGCCGAGTTGTCGGAGAACATGGACCGCATGATGGGCGAGCTGAGTCAGGCGCCAGTCAACTGTCGTGGCAAGAGCGGCCGGCCCATCAGCGTGTTCGCCAACTACATCGAGCTGCGACTGGGACCGGGCCGCGCCGTGCACGAGTATGAGCTCAAGTTTGAGCCGCAGCAGGATTCGATGACCGTGCGTTACCGCCTGCTAGCGCACGAGTCAGTCAAGCAGGTGATCGGCCGCGCCAGCGTGCATGACGGCGGCAAGTACTACCTGCCTCATCAACTGAATCAACAGGTGCAACACAGGCTCTCTCTCTCTCTCTCTCTGCTGCTCTCTTGCTTCTGTTGCACGCGTATTCTGTCACTTTGCAACAGTGAATACACACTGTAACACACACACACACACACGCCAGGGAACAAATAGACTGGCATCGTGAGAAGTAGTGAATGAGACGGTGGTTAAGATTCAGTCACACAGTGGAAAACGCAGCATAATTGACACACCCGATACTTGATTACAGCTGGCTTATTTGTGTGAACGATCTCTTGAACACAGTAGCCGATCCAGAGTGCAATTTGGGGGGTTGAAAAAAATTATCTTATGTTATATACATACATTTACAAACGCATTATGCGCGAATATGCTTTGCGATATTGTTTGTATCAACAAAGTCCACAAAAAGACACTTTTCCTTGATCACTTTTAGTGAACCTCTTAGTTGTGAGGAGTTGATGGAAACATTTTAGGGGGGCTTCAGTCTCCGAGCCCCCCACTGGATCCGCCAGACCTCTTCGTAGTTCAATTGTTCTTAACTTTGGTTCGATTGAACCCCATAGGTTTGGTGAGTCAGTGTCTGGAATTGGGAGGTTTGGTTCAGCCACTCGCGTATAATTCGTGACGTCAAGCTCTGTTTGGTCATCATTGGCTGCAGTTAATCACGACACATCGCTTGGTCTTGATATCTGTGCTGCAAGCAACTCGGTCCACTCAGTAGTAGCCTACTTGTGTGACTGTCTTGATCGTACGCGATTTGTGATTTATATATGATACTTCAAACACAAATGGTTCGACGAACGTGTGTGTGGGGGTGTGTGCGTGTGTATGTGGGTGTGTGCGTGTGTGTGTGTGTGTGTGTAGGTGACGAGCATTGACGTGCCTCACCCCAGCGGTGAGTGTGACTCAGTGAAGGTCAGTTTCATTCACAAGAAACAGGTGCCACTTGAGACTTGCATGCACTTGTTGAATGTGTGCATGAAGCGTGTGATGAGTCGTCTGCAAATGACTCAGATGAAACGCTGCTATTACGACAGTCACAGCGCCTTCAATATCGACCAGCACCAGTCAGTCACACCGCTCTCTCTCTCTCTCTCTCTCTCCTTGTCCTCTTTCTTCATGACTCTATTTTCTGTTGCTTCTCATGTGTATCTTGTTTGTTTCTCTGTTTCTCCATCTATTTCTCTTGCTTTCTCTCTCTGTGTGTGTGTGTGTTAGGGTTTCATGCTTGGTGTCAGTTTTGTCGTCCTATATGGTTGTTTTCTATGTCCCAAGTTTGCTGTGTGTGTGTGTGTATATATGTTTTTGAGAGGTCACCTTGGCATTGTGATGTGTTTGGTCTCACCTATCTGTGTGTGTGTGTGTGTGTGTGTGTGTGTGTGTGTGTGTGTGTGTGTGTGTGTGACAGGATGGAGGTATGGCCTGGTTTCATCACTGCCGTTCATTGCTACGACGGAGGAGTCAAGCTCAATGTGGACGTCGTTCATCGCGTGCTGCACAAACGCACTGTCCTCGACGTCATGTCAGAACGACTCACCTCATCTCACCTCAAATAATCTCACCTCACCTCATCTCACCTCATCGCACCTCACCTCATCTCACTTCGTCCATCTCTCGCACTCGTTCTTGAGTCTCGTCTGGCTTCACACACTAACTCAACTAGTTTTTCTCAAACTGTCTATATGTGTTTGGGCGCTTGCGGTATACATGAGGCCACCGCATGGTGGTAATAGTGCACTTGCACTCTTTCCATGCTACTGGATTTGCCTGTAATTAATAATGGTAATTATGATTTGCCCAAAAATTTATATTGTATTTATCTGAGGTAAGTATTAAATATTTTTTAAATGCAACTTTTTGTTTTAGCGCAACGCTTGTAACTTTATGAATTTTAAGCGTAACTATTTGGATTTAGTGCAATTTTTGACCTTTAGAACAATTATTCCACACTATCAGGAAAAAGTTTAAGGTGTAAAGTTGTACAATGCAGCATATGTTCATGGGTTGTCAACATAAACTCGGTAAACATCCGGAAGATGTGTGAACATTGTGTTAGTGTGTGGTGCTAGACATCCTGCGTATGTACGTTCCCATAGACGTAATATAGACATAGACAATATAATAGAGGCATATCACTCTGATATAGACAGGTGCATTTGTGCATTACTTTTCGAGCAGCCTTGGAGCAACTAGTTAGATCAACAGCACTTGAATATAATTACCGCATAATCCGATGATGTTTTATCTGTAAAATCCATTTAGACCTTGGAACATTAAAAATATATTAGCATCCAGTGAATCTGTCAAATTATATTGCATATTTAAATGTCACTACCAGGCATCAGTGCGACAGACTGGACAGACTAGACAAGCATGTGAAACACAATCTTAACGCAACCGCGAATGTTCAAAATGCATTGAGTAGAAACAAAAACTGTTTGAATTTTATTTCCTTATTTAAAATTGACGATATTTATCGAAACATTGAACTCAACTTATTAGCGCAACTATTTGCGATTTTTAGCGCATCCAAATGTCACCCTTGTCGCCAGTGAGGTGACAGTTGAAGCTAATGAAGCATGTAATCCTAGCACAACCGCGAAAGATCAAAACTTATTGTAGTAATAATTATGGAATGTAAAATGAACAAATTTTTCTCATGAAATGTATGTTAATTCATAATTAAATTCTTTCCACAACCCTTTTGCGGTTTTTGTGAAGTATCTGCAAAAATTTCAGTGCAACTTTCTAGCGCAACTTTTGGTGTTTTAGAGCAAGTTTTCTTGGTTTTAACTGTTTGCTCGTATATTATGTCACAAACTTTCTCTGTTTTTGTTATATATTTCTTTTTCTCCACCATGTGTTGTTGTTTTGTGGTAATCTGTTTCTCCTGTCTACGTTAAAGTTGGTGTTATTTGAGTCGACTGGCTGTTGAAGCATTCCGCTTGTGTTTGCCAGTCTTTTTTACCCATATCAATGCGGTCAATTATTGGCTGGCATCAATTATTGTTTTTCCACCGCTTCTGTCGCGTGCTGTTTTGCTGTGGTTACCGCCTTCGTTAACTGTTGAGCGCTTGTGTGTACGTGTTAAATTATTATTCACTACAATGAGAACAAATGAACGTACCTAAAGTCTGTCTAGCATGATCTGCTGAGCGGACATGAAAGTAAGCACAGTATGGCAATTGAGAAAATGACTAGCATTAGCAATTGGCATTACAAACAATTCCTCCGCAAAAATACACACACACACAGCAAACAGAAATCACTCGCGCAAAAGTATGCGAATTAAATATATTATATGATGGCTTAATACACGGGGTATCTTATGAACGGTGATGTGTGTGTGTGTGTGTGTGTGTGTGTGTGGCAGTGTTGAGGCGGTGAACTCAAAGAAAGACGGCTGGTATCGCGATGTGTGTCATCAAATTATAGGCAGTGTTGTGTTGACTCGCTACAATAAGCGCACCTACCGTGTCGACGATATCGACTGTGAAACGTCCCCTCTCAGCACGTTCACGCTGAAAAACGGCCAGGAGGTGCCTCAAACACACACACACATACATTCACGTGCACACACACACACATTCACGTGCACACACACACATTCACGTGCACACACACACATTCACGTGCACACACACACATTCACTTGCACACACACATTCACGTGCACACACACACACACATTCACGTGCACACACACACATTCACTTGCACACACACATTCACGTGCACACACACACATTCACTTGCACACACACATTCACGTGCACACACACATTCACGTGCACACACACACACACACACACACATTCACGTGCACACACACACACATTCACTTGCACACACACATTCACGTGCACACACACATTCACGTGCACACACACACATTCACTTGCACACACACATTCACGTGCACACACACACATTCACTTGCACACACACATTCACGTGCACACACACACATTCACTTGCACACACACATTCACGTGCACACACATACATTCACTTGCACACAGACATTCACTTGCACACACACATTCACGTGCACACACACAAACACGTGCACACACACAAACATGTGCACGCACACACACATCCACGTGCACACACACACACAAACACGTACGCACACACACATACATATACATACAATCATGTGTGTATGTGTGATTTATGGACCACGGAGGCTTGGGTGGACATGACATGAGTTTTTATGGTTGCTGTTTTCATTGATGAATGTGCTTGTATTTGCCGTATTGTCGTGTATAAGGGACGTTTTCGATATTTAGGCCCAAATTCTGGCAAAAGTATATGCTGCTACTAGAAGACTTACTCACGTGTTTAAGACGCTCATTATTTTAAATTAAAAATTAAGACCAGAAAGCCTGGGGTCTCTCATACACGGGAAAATACTTGATGCGTAAACACGTATAAATATGCGTATTTATACGTAATAAATACGGTATTTGACTAATAATCTCACAGGCACACACACACACAGAGACAGACACACATGAACACACACACACACAGTCACATACACAAGCAGAAACACGCAGAAACAAACTTGTCGGCTGAGATGGACCAGAGCTGGTGTATTTTATGCGTCTAGCTGTAATAGTGGCATTATTGTGCAGTTTGTCAGTTCTACGTGGTTGTGTGTTGTGTTCACGATACGATACATACACACACACACACACACACACACATACTCTTGCTGCGTGTTTGACATGTGTTTTCTGCGCTGGCGTCGTCTATTTGGCCAGCCGATATGCATGAATACCAGCATAGTAACGCTATGTTTCACCATCTGATCATTGAACAAATGCCAATTTGTCTTTGTTTATTGTATTTCAATTTCCTGTACGTTTCGCCTTTCAAATTGCTATTTTTATATAGCCGTTACAGGGAAATGCAATTGTGCGTGTTGCAGACCACGTTCAAGCAGTACTACAAAAACACACACATGATCGACATTGAGAACGAGTCGCAGCCGATGCTCATAACGCGCATGAAACGGGCCGGCAGTCTCGGCAAGGTAATAGTCATTATTATTATTATTATTATTATTATATTGTTATTATGGTGTTCAGCTGTTTGTAAGGCTTACATGCAAACCCTGTCACACAATGTCTAATTGATATATAGGACAGGGTTTCTTAACCGTACGGGAATTCGTGTGAAGAATCAAATAAAATATATATTTCTCCTATGCTGTATATTTTCCACGGACAAAAATTGTTTGCTTAATCGTGTTTAGCAGTGTTTGAGGAGGTATATCTAGGTCTAGTTGACTATTGAACGGGTCAATTTGCATAACAACTCGATAATACAGGTGACTGCCAATTTGAGAATTTAGCGCCAACATTGAACCATATAGACAAATACTGATCTATAGGAGGTTATTTTGCGCGTGGGTGGTGATATTTGTACTGGTTGTGTTGTTGTGCTCATTTCGTACTCAGGAAGCTTATTTCAGGCATCTACGTGTTTAATATTTTAATACCAACACTAGTGTTAAGTAGAAGACAGTTTTCACTTAACAAAACATACCCCGTATGTAAACAGCATTAAACTGTTGTTATTGTTTCGTTTTATACATTGTGTGTGTGTGTGTGTGTGAAGGAGTTGGATGTGCGTATTTGTCTGGTGCCCGAGTTATGCACGCTGACTGGTCTGACTGATCCTCAACGAGCCGATCATCGTCTCATGAAGAGTCTGGTTTCCATGACAGCCGTACGTCCTGATGACAGAGTACGCAAACTGCAGCTATTTGTGCGACGTATCAGAGGTAACCCCTCTCTCTCTCTCATACCATTGTTTAGCACGTCCAAGCCTGCCAACACCACAACATACTGCAACACACAATCAAGCACTGTGTCGTGTAGCCGTGTGGCTAATGAAGGGTTGTCTAGTGGGCAATTAAAGGTCGCACAGAACAGGACCAATGGGACAAACGCGTGCGCCTGTGTGTATGTGTGTGTGTGTGTGTGTGTGTGTATTTATCAATCTTAATTGGTTTATATTGATTTCTGGTGCTTTGCTGGCTATTTATTTGGTGCAACAACTGAGTTAGTTGGATTTATCAGCGCTGTGTGTGGTGGAAAATAGTGAGTTGACCGGTTAGAAAGATGGAAATCAGTGTTAAAAAGAGACCACTGATCCAGGATATATGACAGCCACTAATCTATGGTCATGTTATCAGATGATGACATGCACACACTGTGATTTGATTGCCTGCTAACACTCGACTGTGTGTGTCAGAATGCCCCGAGGCGATGGCGGTGTTGGAAGAGTGGGGGTTGTCCCTGGACGACGGGCCATCACGTGTTGACGCTCGCCAACTCAACCCTGAAAGACTGGTGTTTGGCGGCGATGCGTGTGTTGTACCAGACTCTCGCGACCTCTCCTGGGACCGCGCCGTCAAGTAAGTACTGTTCCTCCTGTCCTCTGTCTCCTAGTATCATAGTGTCAAGTAAGTACTGTTCCTCCCGTCCTCTGTCTCCTAGTATCATAGTGTCAAGTAAGTACTGTTCCTCCTGTCCTCTGTCTCCTAGTATCATAGTGTCAAGTAAGTACTGATCCTCCCGTCCTCTGTCTCCTAGTATCATAGTGTCAAGTAAGTACTGATCCTCCCGTCCTCTGTCTCCTAGTATCATAGTGTCAAGTAAGTACTGTTCCTCCTGTCCTCTGTCTCCTAGTATCATAGTGTCAAGTAAGTACTGATCCTCCTGTCCTCTGTCTCCTAGTATCATAGTGTCAAGTAAGTACTGTTCCTCCAGTCCTCTGTCTCCTAGTATCATAGTGTCAAGTAAGTACTGTTCCTCCCGTCCTCTGTCTCCTAGTATCATAGTGTCAAGTAAGTACTGTTCCTCCAGTCCTCTGTCTCCTAGTATCATAGTGTCAAGTAAGTACTGTTCCTCCAGTCCTCTGTCTCCTAGTATCATAGTGTCAAGTAAGTACTGTTCCTCCAGTCCTCTGTCTCCTAGTATCATAGTGTCAAGTAAGTACTGTTCCTCCAGTCCTCTGTCTCCTGGTATCATAGTGTCAAGTAAGTACTGTTCCTCCCGTCCTCTGTCTCCTAGTATCATAGTGTCAAGTAAGTACTGTTCCTCCTGTCCTCTGTCTCCTAGTATCATAGTGTCAAGTAAGTACTGTTCCTCCAGTCCTCTGTCTCCTAGTATCATAGTGTCAAGTAAGTACTGATCCTCCTGTCCTCTGTCTCCTAGTATCATAGTGTCAAGTAAGTACTGTTCCTCCAGTCCTCTGTCTCCTGGTATCATAGTGTCAAGTAAGTACTGTTCCTCCCGTCCTCTGTCTCCTAGTATCATAGTGTCAAGTAAGTACTGTTCCTCCAGTCCTCTGTCTCCTGGTATCATAGTGTCAAGTAAGTACTGTTCCTCCAGTCCTCTGTCTCCTGGTATCATAGTGTCAAGTAAGTACTGTTCCTCCCGTCCTCTGTCTCCTAGTATCATAGTGTCAAGTAAGTACTGTTCCTCCTGTCCTCTGTCTCCTAGTATCATAGTGTCAAGTAAGTACTGATCCTCCCGTCCTCTGTCTCCTGGTATCATAGTGTCAAGTAAGTACTGTTCCTCCTGTCCTCTGTCTCCTAGTATCATAGTGTCAAGTAAGTACTGTTCCTCCAGTCCTCTGTCTTCTGGTATTATAGTGTCAAGTAAGTACTGTTCCTCCTGTCCTCTGTATCCTGGTATCATAGTGTCAAGTAAGTACTGTTCCTCCCGTCCTCTGTCTCCTAGTATCATAGTGTCAAGTAAGTACTGTTCCTCCAGTCCTCTGTCTCCTAGTATCATAGTGTCAAGTAAGTACTGATCCTCCAGTCCTCTGTCTCCTAGTATCATAGTGTCAAGTAAGTACTGATCCTCCAGTCCTCTGTCTCCTAGTATCATAGTGTCAAGTAAGTACTGTTCCTCCTGTCCTCTGTCTCCTAGTATCATAGTGTCAAGTAAGTACTGATCCTCCTGTCCTCTGTCTCCTGGTATCATAGTGTCAAGTAAGTACTGTTCCTCCAGTCCTCTGTCTCCTGGTATCATAGTGTCAAGTAAGTACTGTTCCTCCCGTCCTCTGTCTCCTAGTATCATAGTGTCAAGTAAGTACTGTTCCTCCTGTCCTCTGTCTCCTAGTATCATAGTGTCAAGTAAGTACTGATCCTCCCGTCCTCTGTCTCCTAGTATCATAGTGTCAAGTAAGTACTGTTCCTCCTGTCCTCTGTCTCCTAGTATCATAGTGTCAAGTAAGTACTGTTCCTCCTGTCCTCTGTCTCCTGGTATCATAGTGTCAAGTAAGTACTGATCCTCCCGTCCTCTGTCTCCTAGTATCATAGTGTCAAGTAAGTACTGATCCTCCCGTCCTCTGTCTCCTAGTATCATAGTGTCAAGTAAGTACTGATCCTCCAGTCCTCTGTCTCCTAGTATCATAGTGTCAAGTAAGTACTGATCCTCCCGTCCTCTGTCTCCTAGTATCATAGTGTCAAGTAAGTACTGTTCCTCCTGTCCTCTGTCTCCTAGTATCATAGTGTCAAGTAAGTACTGTTCCTCCAGTCCTCTGTCTCCTGGTATCATAGTGTCAAGTAAGTACTGATCCTCCTGTCCTCTGTCTCCTAGTATCATAGTGTCAAGTAAGTACTGATCCTCCCGTCCTCTGTCTCCTAGTATCATAGTGTCAAGTAAGTACTGTTCCTCCTGTCCTCTGTCTCCTGGTATCATAGTGTCAAGTACTGTTCCTCCTGTCCTCTGTCTTCTGGTATCATAGTGTCAAGTAAGTACTGTTCCTCCTGTCCTCTGTCTCCTGGTATCATAGTGTCAAGTAAGTACTGTTCCTCCTGTCCTCTGTCTCCTAGTATCATAGTGTCAAGTAAGTACTGTTCCTCCTGTCCTCTGTCTCCTAGTATCATAGTGTCAAGTAAGTACTGTTCCTCCAGTCCTCTGTCTCCTAGTATCATAGTGTCAAGTAAGTACTGTTCCTCCTGTCCTCTGTCTCCTAGTATCATAGTGTCAAGTAAGTACTGTTCCTCCTGTCCTCTGTCTCCTAGTATCATAGTGTCAAGTAAGTACTGTTCCTCCTGTCCTCTGTCTCCTGGTATCATAGTGTCAAGTACTGTTCCTCCTGTCCTCTGTCTTCTGGTATCATAGTGTCAAGTAAGTACTGTTCCTCCTGTCCTCTGTCTCCTGGTATCATAGTGTCAAGTAAGTACTGTTCCTCCTGTCCTCTGTCTCCTAGTATCATAGTGTCAAGTAAGTACTGTTCCTCCTGTCCTCTGTCTCCTAGTATCATAGTGTCAAGTAAGTACTGTTCCTCCAGTCCTCTGTCTCCTAGTATCATAGTGTCAAGTAAGTACTGTTCCTCCTGTCCTCTGTCTCCTAGTATCATAGTGTCAAGTAAGTACTGTTCCTCCTGTCCTCTGTCTCCTAGTATCATAGTGTCAAGTAAGTACTGATCCTCCCGTCCTCTGTCTCCTAGTATCATAGTGTCAAGTAAGTACTGTTCCTCCTGTCCTCTGTCTCCTAGTATCATAGTGTCAAGTAAGTACTGTTCCTCCAGTCCTCTGTCTTCTGGTATTATAGTGTCAAGTAAGTACTGTTCCTCCTGTCCTCTGTCTCCTAGTATCATAGTGTCAAGTAAGTACTGTTCCTCCAGTCCTCTGTCTCCTAGTATCATAGTGTCAAGTAAGTACTGTTCCTCCTGTCCTCTGTCTCCTAGTATCATAGTGTCAAGTAAGTACTGTTCCTCCTGTCCTCTGTCTCCTGGTATCATAGTGTCAAGTAAGTACTGTTCCTCCCGTCCTCTGTCTCCTAGTATCATAGTGTCAAGTAAGTACTGATCCTCCAGTCCTCTGTCTCCTGGTATCATAGTGTCAAGTAAGTACTGTTCCTCCAGTCCTCTGTCTCCTAGTATCATAGTGTCAAGTAAGTACTGATCCTCCCGTCCTCTGTCTCCTAGTATCATAGTGTCAAGTAAGTACTGTTCCTCCTGTCCTCTGTCTCCTAGTATCATAGTGTCAAGTAAGTACTGTTCCTCCAGTCCTCTGTCTCCTAGTATCATAGTGTCAAGTAAGTACTGTTCCTCCAGTCCTCTGTCTCCTGGTATCATAGTGTCAAGTAAGTACTGTTCCTCCAGTCCTCTGTCTCCTGGTATCATAGTGTCAAGTAAGTACTGATCCTCCCGTCCTCTGTCTCCTAGTATCATAGTGTCAAGTAAGTACTGTTCCTCCAGTCCTCTGTCTCCTGGTATCATAGTGTCAAGTAAGTACTGTTCCTCCTGTCCTCTGTCTCCTGGTATCATAGTGTCAAGTAAGTACTGTTCCTCCCGTCCTCTGTCTCCTAGTATCATAGTGTCAAGTAAGTACTGTTCCTCCAGTCCTCTGTCTCCTGGTATCATAGTGTCAAGTAAGTACTGTTCCTCCAGTCCTCTGTCTCCTGGTATCATAGTGTCAAGTAAGTACTGATCCTCCAGTCCTCTGTCTCCTGGTATCATAGTGTCAAGTAAGTACTGTTCCTCCCGTCCTCTGTCTCCTAGTATCATAGTGTCAAGTAAGTACTGTTCCTCCTGTCCTCTGTCTCCTAGTATCATAGTGTCAAGTAAGTACTGATCCTCCCGTCCTCTGTCTCCTAGTATCATAGTGTCAAGTAAGTACTGTTCCTCCTGTCCTCTGTCTCCTAGTATCATAGTGTCAAGTAAGTACTGTTCCTCCAGTCCTCTGTCTTCTGGTATTATAGTGTCAAGTAAGTACTGTTTCTCCTGTCCTCTGTCTCCTAGTATCATTGTGTCATAGGATGTATATACGGGTTCAAATATATCGACACCAATCACCCAAGGTGTGCATGTATTTGCCGAGTTTTGATACAGGTTATGAGCTTAGTGTTGAAGTGTCCTCTCTTCTTTCCCATCAAGCTGTCATTCAGGTATTAGTTTACATTATGTAAGATTGTTACATGGCTTGTTCCACTCGTCGATGCTTATGTGTAGGCAAAACTGTCCACTTATTAATGTCTCGTATGTCAGGAGTTTTGTTCTGTTTGTAGTCATGTGTATCTCGACTCTGTACTTGTATATGATGATGTGTGTGTGTGTGTGTGTGTGAATATTTCTTGGTAAATAAATGTTAATAGTTCATACTTTTGATGAATATTAAGTATAATATTCTTTTGCTCTCGTTCTCCGTCTTTCACTCTATATATATATATATATATATATATATATATATATATATATATATATATATATATATATATATATATGTATATGTGTGTCTGTGTGTGTGTGTGTGTGTGTGTGTGTGTGTGTGTGTGTGTGTGTGTGTGTCAGGAGTAACAAGATGTTGAATATGTGTGTGTGTGTGTGTGTGTGTGTGTTCCAGGAGTAACAAGATGTTGACTGTGTGTGTGTGTGTGTGTGTGTCAGGAGTAACAAGATGTTGACTGTGTGTGTGTGTGTGTCCAGGAGTAACAAGATGTTGACTGTGTGTGTGTGTGTGTCAGGAGTAACAAGATGTTGACTGTGTGTGTGTGTGTGTGTGTCCAGGAGTAACAAGATGTTGACTGTGTGTGTGTGTGTGTCAGGAGTAACAAGATGTTGACTGTTTGTGTGTGTGTGTTCCAGGAGTAACAAGATGTTGACGGCAGTTAATCTGCAGCGCTGGGTGTTGGTTTTTCTCAACCGCAACGCGCACGTGGCGCGCCAGTTTGTCGACTGTTTGTTGCAGTGTGGGCCGGCGCTCGGCATGCAGGTGGCGCCACCTATCATGGTCGAACTGGCCAACGAACGCACCGAAACGTTCATCTCCGAGCTGCGACGTCGCATCAAGCCAGATGTCAGTCTCTCTGTCTGTCTGTCTGTGTTTCTGTCTGTCATTTATAGCAGTGATATCTCTTTTGTCGGCTGGTCTGGTGATTATCAGTTTGCAAGTGGGTCATTTGTGATGCATATTCTGCTGAAGTTGCAACGTTTCCTGCTTTGTTAAATTCAGTTTCTCAATTCAGATTAATTTCTTAATTATTAATTTTCAAAATTCAGTTTCTTACAAAAAAACAACTTTCTTCTCTTTCATACAAAAGAAACAAAATAGAAAACGCTGTAGACTTGAACAGAACGTGTACTACTATTATTATAATATTATTATTATTATTATTAACTAGAGAGTGAGACGATGTCATGAGACAAATACAGCATTCAACCACTCACTCACACACACTGTCTTTCATATTATTTCTATTATTCCTCGGGTACACAAACGTCTTCATTCATCAGTCAGTTTCCACTTGTGTTTGTCTTGTACGAAGAACAGCGAACACTGAAAACAATGGCCTTTGTCAGTGTTTGTTATTGAAATTGGTGGTCAGTGAGACAGTGACAGTACTGGTATCATTGATACTGTCATGTTTCACCACTAGTATATCCTCTCATGCTTGCAGCGTCGACATGACCGTGTTGCAAGTGTTGATTGCATGATGCACATGCAATCTTGATAATCAAGCACACTGCTGATAACACACAACACGACGGTGCTTGTTCTTGTGCGACAGCCACCCATCATTTTACACAAGTCAAGCTGCGCGATTCAAGCCTACATAAATCACAGATTCATATATTCATAGATCATACTACTTCAACCAACCTACACACACATATATATAGAATATATAGATAACGTTTTATATGCAAATATAGATACATAGAAGCGAAATGTATATTTTCTACCGAGCCTTAGCGAGGCAATACAATATCTTTGCCAGCCAGCGTTATGTGGAGAGCCAAGGGCTAAATCCCACTGACACACACGCGCATGTGTGTGTGTGTGTGTGTGTTGACAGGTACAGCTACTGGTCACTCTGATGCCATCTCAGCGCGAGGACAGATACGCGGCCATCAAGCGCCTGTGCTATGTTGAAATGCCCGTCGCCAACCAGGTGCGTCTCGGTGTGGCCGCGCTGTGTGCTGATGTGTGTTTGTACGTGGACGTGCTGCTGTGTGTGTATGTGTGTTTGATGTTGTTGTGTGTGTGTGTGTGTGTTGTTGTGTATGTGTGTTTGTTGTTGTTGTGTGTGTGTGTGTGTGTTGCTGTATGTCGGCGTGTTTGTGTGTGCTTGTTTGTATGTCGATGTGTTTGTGTGTGTTTGTGTCAGGTGGTGAATTTTCGCACGTTAAACAAGGACTTTGGCAAGTTGCGTCCGATCGTCTTCAAGATCGCCATGCAGATCAACTGCAAACTGGGCGGCGAACTGTGGGCGTGCAAGTCTCCGCTGGTAATAATTCACTCTCTCTCTCATCCTCTCTGGTTCTTCATGAACTGTGGGTGTGCAAGTCTCCACTGGTAATAATTCTCTCTGTCTCTCTCTCTCTCTCTCTGGTTCTTCATGAACTGTGGGCGTGCAAGTCTCCACTGGTAATAATTCACTCTCTCTCTCTCTGTTTCTCTCTCTCTGGCTCTTCATGTTCTCATGCACCACACAATTAGCTGTGTTTGTTGGCTTCACTCTGACACGCTCGGCACACCAGTCCACTCTTATCTGTGTGTGTGTGTGTGTGTGTGTGTGTGTGTGTGTGTGTGCAGTTCTTGAAGTTATTCACATCTGATGTGTGAATGTCGTTGAATCCACACACAGCAAACACACACACACACCGGCACACACGGGCGGGTAGTGTTTAATGAGTTATGTGTTGTGTTGTGTTGTCAGCGAGGCACGATGGTGTGTGGAGTGGACGTGTATCACCCGGGCACTGGCGCCACAGCTTCCAACAAGTCTGTGTTGGCGTTCGTGTCGGCTCTCAACTGCGATCAGACCAGGTACTGTCGGCCAGGCTGGACGGGGCTTAGTTCTGCTGTCAATATGTGATCGATGTGTGTGTGTGTAGTCACCCAGTTGTTCTACAGCAGTAGTTGCCAACCTTTTCCAGCTTACTGCCCAGTGTAGCATGTTACACCTTTCACAAAATGTAGTCAACATTGATATGTGTGGATAAACTGAAACACTAGACAGGATTACCTCTCGTTACCCCCTAGAATTGCTAAATACCCCAGGTTGGAACCCAATGTTCCACAGGATATCATGAGCTAGGCTCGCTCCAGCCTATCTTCCACTTTTCACCAAGCTTATACTTGAAGGCGCCCAAAGTCTCAGCTTCAACTATTTTGCCATCCAATTGATTCCATTTTTCAGCAATCCTAATTGGAAAACTATACTTTGTGTGTGTCAGGTTTTACTCGCAGGCTCGCTATCATCGTGCAGGCCAGGAGATGGGCGACACTTTGTCCACGTGTCTTCTGCAAGCCGCTCGCCAATGGCTCAACGTGAGAGACTCACATCGACTCACTAATCATTCACTCACTAATCATTCACTCACACACCTCAGCTGTGTGGTTTTGGCTGTATGTTATGTTAGCTAGGGCAGTATGTTATGTTAGCTAGGACAGTATGTTATGTTAGCTAGGGCAGTATATTATGTTAGCGAGGACAGTATGTTATGTTAGCGAGGACAGTATGTTATGTTAGCGAGGATAGTATGTTATGTTAGCGAGGATAGTATGTTATGTTAGCGAGGATAGTATGTTATGTTAGCGAGGATAGTTTGTTATGTTAGCGAGGATAGTTTGTTATGTTAGCGAGGACAGTATGTTATGTTAGCGAGGATAGTATGTTATGTTAGCGAGGATAGTATGTTATGTTAGCTAGGATAGTATGTTATGTTAGCTAGGACAGTATGTTATGTTAGCTAGGATATTATGTTATGTTAGCGAGGATAGTATGTTATGTTAGCTAGGATAGTATGTTATGTTAGCTAGGACATTATGTTATGTTAGCAAGCATAGTATGTAATGTTAGCTAGGACAGTATGTTATGTTAGCGAGGATATTATGTTATGTTAGCGAGGACATTATGTTATGTTAGCGAGGATAGTATGTTATGTTAGCTAGGATAGTATGTTATGTTAGCTAGGACATTATGTTATGTTAGCTAGGACATTATGTTATGTTAGCGAGGATAGTATGTTATGTTAGCTAGGACATTATGTTATGTTAGCGAGGACAGTATGTTGTGTTAGCGAGGGAGGGTTCAGTTTATTCTTGGCTGGTGATTTCTCCTCGAGCTTGATTACTGGCTTGTTCTCGTGTTTCTTTCTGCATCCCAACACAACATTGTTGCTATCAACCAACCGTTCACTCATCTTTGACACGTGTGTTTGTGTGAATTATATACATGAATTATCTGCAATATTGGTACGTTTGTATTTATATCTGTTTGTGTGTTTGTGCGTGTGAGCATTTTTGAGGTACTCGGGTGAAGAGCGCGATATAAATGTTTTAATGTAATATAATATGTGTGTGTGTGTGTGTGTGTGTGTCAGTCGAACGGTTCGTTGCCACAGAATATTGTGGTGTTTCGTGACGGAGTGGGAGATGGTCAATTACGCGGCGCCATCATACTGGAGGTGCTCTCTCTCACTCTCTCACTCACTCTCTCACTCTGCCACTCTTCCTTCCTCCTGTCCTCCTGTCCGTGCTGTCAACTACCAACTGTGTTTGTGTGTGTTTTTTTCTTTTCACCGAGTTGATTTTAACAGCAATCAGTCAAGAGCTCGTCTTTCCCGCATTCCAGTTGTGATGACTATTTTGTCAAGCTTTTCATTGTGTTCTGGTTTGTTATGTGGACCGGAATTTTGTTGATGCTTCTGTTTGGAAGGCTATATTTCTCTATATCTTCTTTAATTCTTAAATTCGATTCTGTTTAAGTTTTTGTTAATACCTCGTATAGATGTTGGTGATTTTCAATAACTATTCTTGTCCAATTTTTTGTTTTCCAGTCAGGCATTTGAATAGCATAATTATGTCTTCCTTTTGTCTTGTTTGTTCCAGTGTGGTTAATTTTAGTGTGTGTGTGTGTGTTGTGTAGGTGAGTCAGTATGAGTCTGTGTTGAGTTCGCTGGGTGACGAGTACAAGCCCAACTTGTACGTGGTTGTCGTTCAGAAGCGAATCAACGCGCGTTTCTTCCAGGAACAAGTGAGATGTCCTCTCTCACTCTCCTCACATACACACACGCACACACACATACACACGAACTACCAGGTGATTGTGTTCTTCACTACGAGATCATTTCTTGTCACCTGTGGTGTGTGTGTATTTATAAATTTCAGTTTATTGGCATGCACAGGTGATCAAAACATCAATTTCAAGTTGTGAAGGATGACATGGGACAATAGGCAGATAGGGCTCATATACGATATATACAAGTAAACGCTTGAAAACATGTCTACAAATAGGTATTTTTATGAGAGCAAAATTGAATGCCTCCAGTGAGCTTGATTCCCTAATATTTTATCAATGAAAAGTGGCAAATTGTTCCAGATTGTTCTTGTAAAGTAGGCAGTTTCGAAACAAAGTTGGTCTGAAGTTGGGTAGAATAGCATAATATCTGTTGCTCATAATAAGATCACAATTATCGTGTCGGATGGAAAATGTCCTCGTCTCGGCGTGTGTGAGCAATCTATAGATCAGAATAATGGCAAAATATTAGCTGATGCAGCTGAAGATGAACATTGGTGTGGAGATGTGCAGGATTCTGGTTGATTCGAATGTCCTCAAACTCATACATTAAGTCCATGTCACTTATCAGGCCTGAAATACTAGGTTTTAGTAGTACTGCAGTCCAATAAGCACATGCAAAATTTGAACTTTTCTCCGGTAGTATTTTTCTATTGCTCTGTTTGTTCCACATATGCGATATGTTGAAATAATAAGTTCTTTCCTATCCATTACGTGTTAATTTACGTTTTTCATCAAACTATTGCACATATTTGTACTTTATCAACATTGATATAATGCATATAATGAAGCTTTTTTTATAAAAATTTGGCAGTCTCATATTTATACCCCCTGAAATATATCTGGCCATTAAGCCAAGCATGGAAAATATGCTGTGGAATTTTCTATTGAAATATGAGCTTAATGCTCGGCATCTGTGGTACTCTGTTTTCTGCCACAGTATTTTGTCAATTAGCAGGGTGAAGTATACACACTCACATCGTATATGAGTGTATGTGTGTGTATGTATATGAGTGTGTGTATGTGTGTGTGTGTGTGTGTGTGACAGGGTCGTAGCATGGTGAACGTGGGCGGTGGTTGTGTGGTGGACCACACTGTGACGGCTCGTAATCAGTACGACTTCTACCTGGTGTCGCAGCACGTGCAACACGGCACCGTGGCGCCCACACACTACGTGGTCGTGCGCCACGTGCCCGGCCACTGGCCCCCCGACTATCTGCAGCGGCTCGCCTACCAGTCGTGTCATCTCTACTACAACTGGTGTGGCACCGTGCGTGTGCCGGCCGCCGTACAGGTGTGTCTTGCTTGTGTGTCGCTGTGTTTTGTTTGTGGGTGTTTTGTTGTTATGTTGTGGCTGAATTGTAATGGTGGAACGATGTGTGGTGTGGAGTGCAGTGGTTCCCAACCTTTTCTAGTCTGCCTACGCCCTTGGCAAGCCTATCAAAAGTTCCCGGCACCCTTATAATTGAATATATATTTAAAATCCCCGTTGTTTTTATTATATATTTTTTTAGTTTCGATATTTTGCATCGGTGTGACAACACTTTATACATAGATATGAAAACTCCTTGCTTTTTGCTCTGGTTTCGTTGAGGGAGTGGTGTTCATGCAAGTGCATGCAAGTGGTGCGGTCTTGCAGGCGCGCGCGGCACAGCCATATCCCACGCACGTCTTTCAATACACTTTTCTGGACTCTCTGTGACATATGTGTTGTCTATTTTGTGTATGTGTGTGTGTGTGTGTGTGTGTGTTTGTCAGTCAATCAGGCTTATTCTTGTCTTTCTACACTCTTGGGCACTTCAACACTGCACAATTGCGTTCTGTTGTTTGAGCTCAGGCGAAATAATCATGTGTGTGTGTGTGTGTGTGTGCATGTGTGTGTGTCTACATGTGTGTGTGTCTGCATGTGTGTGTCTGCATGTGTGTGTGTGCATGTGTGTGTGTGTGTGTGTCTGCATGTGTACAGTACGCACATCGGCTGGCGTTCATGGTGGGACAGGTACTACACGACTGTCCCAATGAACAAATGTCATCTCGCCTATTCTACCTGTAAAACCAACTTTCACACACACACACACACACGTGTATATACTATGTGAGCTCTTGTTACGACGTGTCGTGTGTGTGTGTGTTTGCGACGATGTTGTTCTTGATGAGGCTTGTGTTCTTGTTGATGTTTTCACTCGAGAAGCGCGTGCTTATGTGTGTGTGTGTGTGGGTCACTGTGCTCTCACACAGGCTGTCATTTTGTTTGGCGTTGTATTTGCGAGCGTGTTCATCGTTATGTGTATATATTTTATGTGGAGAAATTACATTTTTGTTCAGAAAGTCGTGTTTGTTTATATATACTGGCATGGGTGTAGATACTGGGGGTATGAATATGCAATTATACCCCCCAAGAATTTGCTGAATTCAGTTCAAATTGGGTATATTGTTATTAACTTTGTAGTCAACTTGGAACACTAATACATGATGGCTGTCATCCCCCCCGAGCCTCGACACAAATCCACACCCTTGCACACTGTTTTTAGTACACGCAAGCGAATTTTCCATCAAGTAATTTCTCTATCATCCGATATTTTATCTCTGTGGAGGGGGATCAGAATACCTCCACCGCACCCCTGCGTGTCGTAAGAGGCGACTGATGGGTTGTCGGCGACTAAACCGGCTCCCCCACTGGTTCCTATCAGTGCGGAGGGTGGCTAAACACCCTGCAGGACGAAATACAAAACCTGTCAAAGGGCGGATGAGCTTTTAACTAAAGCCAACGGCCATTTAGCTCGAGGATGGAATATGAATTTCGTTGCCATAGCTGTGTGTCCCAGTCTTCCAGCGATGTTCCCATTCTCATCTGTTTAACGGGCTGCACGTTAGACTCTTCCTCTCTTTCCTTCTTTTCTTGCCGCAATCTCAAGCTGTGTAGGCAGGGTGAGGAGATGGATGATGGAAGCGGCCTTGTTTGTCATCGTGACTGTCAGGGTCCGTGCTTCTGGGCGTACTCACGGTTCCACAAACTAATTGCCTTACCTGGTGTAGCGGCACCTCCAGGAATGACCTTTTGATCCGCCAACTCAAACATCTTTTCATGGATTTTTCATTGGATTTCACATTTTTTGGACTGTTTTCTATGGATTTATTGACCTCGGCATGTCCTTGGATACGATTTTGTCTTCGTGTTGGATTGTACTGTTTTGGCTTATTACTCCTCTGCGGCGACATCGAAACAAATCCCGGGCCTGTGTTTGAGCGGCGGTCATGTAGGGTGTTATGCGCAAACGTTCGCGGCCTTGCGAAAAACCTCCAGGACATTTCGCTCGTTGCCCAGTCGCATGACATCATCATTTGCTCTGAAACCATTGTGTCCAGTCTTCGCCACAAATCTGAATTGTTGATTTCTGGATTTTCACAGCCTGCGCTTATCTACCGTGATGCCTCCAAACGCAGACGCGGCATTTCGCTTTATGTACGCAATGGCTTTTCTGCTCACCGGTACATTAAGTTCGAATGCGACTGTCATGAAGGCCTTGTCATTCGTGTATGTTCAAAGTTGACCAATTATTATATATTCGGCTACTACCGCAACCCGGACTCGGACGATTCCATATATGATTGCTTCATTCGTGCAATGTCTGTGATCCAGGAGAACGACCGTAAAGCGGCCTTTGTCCTTGCCGGTGATTTCAACGCACATCAGAGCGAATGGTTTTCTAGAAGCCCGACTGATTCACATGGTCGTGCTGCATTAGATTTTGCCAATATCTCCGGTTGTGATCAGCTGGTTACCAGTCCGACTCATTCATCCGGCAACTGTCTCGATCTGGTTTTCACTGATGTACCTGATGTCGTCAAAGTGACCATCCTCGCTCCACTTGGATCTTCTGATCACTCTGCTCTGAGCGTTCAGCTCAATCTTCGGCAGTCTGTGCCCGTGCATACGATCAGAAAAGAGGTGTTCATGAAGTCACGTGTTAACTGGGACAATGTAATGAACGATGTGCGTAACATTCGTCTAGGTGCGATTTTGAGTAGCGACGACCCTGTATCGTCATTAAACGACCAACTGTCAACGATCATATCTTGTCGGGTGCCCGTTAAGAAACTTTCCTTCCGTTCCAATGATAAGTCCTGGTTCAATGCCGATTGTCATTCTGCCCGTCAAATGAAACAGGCAGCTTACCATCATTGGTCCAGGTCCAGGACTTCCGAAGCTTGGAATGAGTATGTGACGGCCAGGGCTTCTTGTGCGGCGACTTACCGGCAGGCCGAACGGCAGGGACACAATTCTGCCAAAGAATTGTTGTCATCGACGTCTGACCCTCACAAATGGTGGTCCACACTCAAGTCCATCATTCACGGTGTGCGAACAACTCTCCCGCCTCTCCTCTCTGCAACGGGGAAGATGGTGTCAAGTCCGACTGAGAAAGCAGATTTGCTCATGCGTCATTTCGACAGCAAACTCTCTCGTCGTCCTTTATCTACTGATGACACTGTATATGATAAACCTGCATTGACAGGAGTGGCTTTCAGATCTAAGGAAGTGAAAAGTCTGCTTGAATCTCTTGACTCCAATGGCGGCACTGATCCTCTGGGTATGTTTCCCTTATTTCTGAAGAAGACTGCTGTAGCATTGGCTCCAAAACTTAGTGCCGTTTTTAGACGACTAATTAGGCGCGGCAGTTTTCCATCGTGCTGCCGAATCGCCAATATCACTCCAATTCCAAAAGGTCCTTCGTCATCCGATCCCAGTCAATACCGGCCTATTTCAATAACACCTCTGCTATCCAAGGTTTTCGAACATGTGGTTTGTCGTCGTCTGGCTCAATACCTTGAAAAACACAGTTTGCTGCCGCCTGATCAATTCGCATATCGCAAAAATTTCGGCACCACGGACGCCTTGCTCTCCATCACTCATATTGTGCAACGGGTCCTAGATCGAGGACAGGAAGCTGTGATAGTCCAGCTAGACTTTTCAGCCGCATTCGATAGAGTCAATCACGATGGCCTGATCCAAAAGCTAAAGTCTCTCATGGTCGGAGGAAGAGTCCTATCAGTGATGACCCAATTCCTTCAAGGTCGCAAGCACAGAGTATGTGTTGATGGTAGGCACAGTGAATGGCAGGATGTTCACTCGGGTGTTCGCCAAGGGAGTGTATTGGGTCCTCTCTTGTTCAATGTCTACACATCAGATCTGCTCAACCTAACTTCGCATCCTGTTTTTGCTTTCGCGGATGATGTAACTATGGTGGCTACCGTTGACACTCCAGAGCGGCGACCCAATGTGAGTTGGTCACTGAACGAAGACCTGCGCAGAATATCCATATGGTGTGAAACTTGGAATATGAAGCTTAACTCAAAAAATTCGTTTTTGTGTGTTTCACGGTCTCGCACATTGAATCCATCGTTCGATCCTTAGTTGGTTAATGGCTGCGCAGTGGAAGGATGTAACGCAGTCGATATCCTTGGAGTTCGATTCGATTCAAGGCTGACTTTTGAGAAACAGGTTCGTCGCCTTGTGGTTTCCGCTTCTCAGAAACTTGGAATTCTTCGAAAGGCATATCGTGTACTCAATGATCGTTCGATATCTGCCTCGTGTTTGCGCTGCTTCGTTCTTCCTGTTCTCCAGTAGTGCTCCTGTTTGGTCGTCAGCTGCTGATTCGCATCTCTGGCTCATTGACAGAGTTGGCTCCTCTGCCAGCTTCCTCTGTGCTGGAGATACATGCTAGAATCTTGGTCATCGTAGGGACATCTCCAACGTTTGTATGCTGTTCAAGATATTGGCCAACGAAAGACACCCTCTGCACGGTGCTGTGTCTCATCAGCGAAACTTTGCTAAGGTCACTCGACTGGCAGTAAATTCACATTCGCTCTGCCTACAAGAGCCAAAATGCAGAACGAATCAGTTTAAGCGTAGTTTCGTTGCCAGCTCTGTGCGGTTGTGGAATCAGTTGGATGAGGGTGTGTGCAGGGCCAGCACAGTCCGATCATTCAAAAGTGCTGCCAACAAAGTTTTGAGAAATTGACGAGTTTAGTTCCACCTAAATTAGTTATTTATTCATTTATTTTGAGATTGACCTATTTATTTATTTATATTATTTATGGATCGTTTTGTGATGTGTGTGTGCGACTCTCGTGTATGTGTGTTTGTGCGAGTGCGTTTATGTTAGTGTGCGTGTGTGTGTGTGTGTTTCTTGCGAATTAATCTACTCAAATTGTTGTTCTGCACTTCTCGTGCAGCATATTGTGCAATTTCTTTTGATCTAGTTATTTTCGTATGTATCATATCAATTGTATGTGTGTGTGTGTGTGTGTGGATGGGTGATGTATTGATCTGTCATGATTGTGTGTGTCATATTGTCTTTGTGTATTTTTCTCTTTCGCTTATTCTCCACGTTCAAAGTGTGCAAGGGCTGCATGATGCGGTTTATAGCGCTTGCGCTCTTCCTGCGTCACTTTGTTCGTTTTGTTCAATAATAATAATAATAATAATATACCAAGCAATATAATGTGCATTTGAGTCTCAAACGCTCGTGAAAAAATGCAAGCAACAACTCTTGGAAATGAATCGATTTTGTGATATTTGTATCATAATTTGATTGTCAACAGATTAGCACATTAAATGCGGATAAATGGATTTAAAGATATGAAAAAGATTAATAATTTGTTAAATGTTGACCTGTATTTACAAGGAAACTACATGAATTATATCAAAATGCTAATGGTAATATATGTGATAACTTGTCCGTCTTGAAAACTGCATTTGTATAAGAAAAACCACAGTTCATGAGTGGCTGTGTGTAATTCTTCCAGCACCGTGAGTAGAGCTGGGAATCGTATGTGATAAATTTGGGCGCTTCATGTTTTTATTATGTGACGAAAACTGCCCAAATATGTTGTCAAAAGTACCAACATTTCAATTGTCATATAATTTGAACTTTGGACTCTTTCGTAGATTATTTGCATTTTAAGCATGTATCAAGCGACATTCCATTGGGGAGCCACCTTTAGAGGCGAAATGTTCATACTACGTGGCGAAAGTTTCACCTTGATTGGGCCCTTCCGATAAGGTAGAGGTGCAGTGGCGGCACAAGAATTCTTCCGATCAGGGGAGGGGAGTTGAGGGGGATAAGGAAAATATGTGTGGGGGCTCTGCGAAACATGAGAAACCACACTCGAAATGTTCATGGAAGAGGTGCCACTTTAGAGGTGCCATTTTGGACTTTTGCTTCGAGGCGCATTATTGCATGATTCGATTCTGCATGTATAGTTGATATGATGTTTTTCGAGTGAGCAGCCGATTTGTTGTATCGATCGAGCTGCGACTTGTGACCAGCGGACACGTTTTTCTCACATGCAACGCAAAACATTCTCTTCCTATATTTTTCTGTGAAAATTCGACTTCACATTGAATTCCTTCAACCTTTTAAGCGTGACAGTACAGACGTCATTTCATCAATTTGTGTTAATTCCAGAAAATAGAAATATGAAGTACATGTATGTATAACCCTACCTTCCTAAAAAGCCAATGACACGTGTACCTAGCTTGGAGCGATTTGATCACACCAATTAAGCCATACCCACAACCCATACTGTAGATATCTAAGGGTATAACACCGTGCGACGCTCATAGTGTCCGGACTTGAGAAGCTATCAAGAACGTTGCTATATTTCCATTGTTAACATTGCTGGCGTTAATATTGTACGTGTATGCAGTGTTTGAGTGTGTCATAGCGTGTTGAATCCGTGATATGTGTAATTAAAATTATTAACAGAATAGATGGGCGCAACCTATATAATTGAAATTCTGGGCGCAACCTATATAATTATATATTTGGACAATATTTTTCAGTGAAAATGACATTTTATGTTTTTTAGCTTGAAACGGCATTTTATATTATGATTTTTTTTTATGTGATCACATCTAAAGAGTGTTCCAAAACGGCCGGTGATTTTGTGTTCACTTGTACATAAATACACACACTTTCACAAATTCACTTACACATAAATGGCATGTGTTAGTGGTCTCCAACTCAGCCACCAAATTACCACGCATATCAGCGAATTCAATTTGTACATAGCACAAGAACGACTGTTTCTCTCATCAGATTAGCCATGTGTAAACACCCAGACACACTGACACACGAGTCATGATCGCGGGGTCGTTATATCCGTGCTGGCGTATAGATCGTGTGATACGTGTAAACATATGCTGCGATAATTATCAACAGCGTTAATAACACTGGTCTTCAAGCGAGAAAATGTCTGGCATGCAGTTTCAGAAGAGATTTTCACCAATTTGAGTGTGCTGAATTCAAATCTGTTCTTACATTTTCTCCATCACGTCACGTTTTTTCACTTCAGATATCTTATTTTCACGAATTTGACAAATTCACTGGGACAGTAGATCCACGCGTTGAGAGGCGGATGAATAATTTTAATGAAAATATAAACTGATATAGCTCAAAATCCTAATGTAATAGAAAAATTATGAGTTAATTTTCGTATTCAGCTACCCAAATTTAGTCAAAATGTGTTTTACATCCCCTTTTGCCAGAAAACTGGTGTTGTCCAGTGTAATCGGCACAGGTCGTGTGTGTTCATACTGCGAGAACCCAAATCATCCCATAGAAAATAGTAGTGAACAAAGGTAATGGGGATATTACGTGCAGGGTACGTTTGGTCTCGTTTCTGGCTCTCTTT
Source organism: Sacculina carcini (assembly GCA_916048095.2). Lineage (NCBI taxonomy): Eukaryota > Metazoa > Arthropoda > Thecostraca > Sacculinidae > Sacculina > Sacculina carcini. Next base: position 4,762,410 of record OU696588.1, read on the forward strand.
TTCTCTCCTATCCCAACCCAGCGTAGAAAGAGAGAGTGCCGGAAAAGCAGAAAAACGTACTGCCACAAGGAACTGAGTCTGTTTGGTATCTGCGGTTCACATGTAGCACGTGCATGCTTCATGTCTGTTACTATCGTGCTGAACATCAATTGTGTGGAGGAGCGGGTACAGACAGGGTAGCTGGCACCCGTCAATCACACGTCACACACACACACACACACACGTCACACGCACACACACACCAACAAGATAAACATGAATGTGAAATATGGCACTGACAGACGTGACGTCATCGTCGTCACACACACACACACACACGCACGCACACACACTGTTATCTGTTCATTAAGGCATATTTGCTCGCTGAGTGTTCACAAACAGTTGAACCAAATCACTGACATCTTCACTTGTTCAGTGTCGACTCTCACTGTCACTACTCCGTTATATTGAGCCATGGATGAGCCACGAGTACACTATCGTGTCAGCAATGACCCCGGGGCATTGACCTGGGGTCACGCGACCATCCCCGTCCACCGACAAGTGACCTTCCATCCAACTCTACCTCAGGTGAGACTATTAGCCTTGTTAATTATATATTACTAGCATTAAAACCCGCCCGTTGTGCGGAGGAATTCATAAAGATATTGCAAATTAAAAATAAATAAGGCAAACTCATAAAAACCTTAATAAATTAAAAAATCTAAATTTCATTATTTTTAATTTTATTTTGACAAAATATTTTCACTCAGCTCCCCTCATATTCAAACCCGGCCGACGTGCGGAATAATTCAGAACTCGAACACCATCCGTTCTGGTTCATGAAGTCAAATCCATTAGTATTGTATATGAATTCATTCTACACGGTGAAATTGAACGTTTTATTGCTGCCCGCGGGACATTTATATTTCATAAAAATGAGCCATTGCTTCGTTTGCGTTTGAAGCCCATGATCATTGAACCAGCGAACCATGAACCAGCGCAATTATGTCACCTCATATTTGAGCATACATACACAGACAGACAGATAATTCCTTCTTTATGTATATATATAGCATTAAAACCCGCCCGTTGTGCGTAGCAATTCATAAAAATATTGCAAATTAAAAATAAATAAGGCAAACTCATAAAAACCTTAATAAATTAAAAAATCTAAATTTCATTATTTTTAATTTTATTTTGACAAAATATTTTCACTCAGCTCCCCTCATATTTAAACCCGGCCGACGTGCGGAATAATTCAGAACTCGAACACCATCCGTTCTGGTTCATGAAGTCAAATCCATTAGTATTGTATATGAATTCATTCTACACGGTGAAATTGAACGTTTTATTGCTGCCCGCGGGTCATTTATATTTCATAAAAATGAGCCATTGCTTCGTTTGCGTTTGAAGCCCATGATCATTGAACCAGCGAACCATGAACCAGCGCAATTATGTCACCTCATATTTGAGCATACATACACAGACAGACAGATAATTTCTTCTTTATGTATATACATTATGCTATGTATGTATATAGCATTAAAACCCGCCCGTTGTGCGGAGCAATTCATAACATGAAATTCATATTCAATTCATAAAAAAATGGAAAATTAAAAATGAATTAGGGTAAACTCATAGAAATAATAATCAATTGAAACTTCTAAGTTTAATTATTTTTATTTCGACAAAATATTTCCCCTCAGTCCGCCTGAGTCATTTTTAAACCCGCCCGTCGTGCTGAATAAATCAGAGCTCGAACACGATCCGTTCTGGATCTTGAAGTCAAATCGATTGGTTTTGTGTATGTATTAATTCTACAGGGGAAATTGAACGTTCTATTGTCTATAGTTGCTGCCCGCGGAGCCTTTTTATTTAAAAAAAAAACACCTTGTTCTTGAAACATTTGAAAAAATGAACTAAAAAATGGAAACACTTTTTTTAAACCCGCCCGTCGTGCGGAACAATTCACACAATGAAAATCATATTTGAAGTCAAATCCATTGGTTTTGTGTATGGATTAATTCTACAGGGGAAATTGAACGTTCTATTGTCTATAGTTGCTGCCCGCGGAACATTTTTATTTATAAAAAAATTACATTTTTTTAAATGAACCATTTGAAAAAATGAACTAAAAACACTTTTTTAAACCCGCCCGTCGTGCGGAACAATTCATACAATAAAATTCATATCAAATCCATAAAATATAATGAATACAAATTGAAAACCAAAAAATGTAACCTATAAATATCTTAACCAAGAGAAAAGTATAAATGTGAATATTTTTGTTCTTATTTTGACAAATATTATCCCTCAACCCGCCTGATATATATATCTGCCCGTCGTGTGGTATAATTCAGAACACAAACACGAAACAAACAATGAAAGATGATGAAATCTTTTCATCAGAATGTTTCTAAACTATATTTATTACTTAACATCATTCCCCAATATCATTTGCCTAAGTACTATTTCACTTTTACCGCTATAATATTTATTGTTAAAATTTATATATTTTCCGCTATCATTAAAACCCAATATAACCTGAGTCAAACCTACCCAACCCAACCCAACCATTCAATCTTGACCGCACTCAGCCTAGTCTGAGGTGATTTAACTTATTTGTTTGTGATCACAAAATATACTGATTCGATCATAATTTGTAATCAGAAGACTGAGATTATCTACCCCAGGGGTCCCAAACATGCGGCCCACCAATATTTATCTCTCAACCCGCCAATATAGTATCGGGACCAAACTGTAAGGCAGCTAAATTAACATTTGTTACATAATGCGATATAATTATACACCATTATCATATTATCTCATAATTCCCGGTTAATGCTTCCACTAACGCATCATATTCATACAGTTGTTATTTTTTGGATTACACCGATATTACAGCCCTTGATATCACAGCCGATATTATATTATGCAATCTATATTCTGCTGCGTATTATTCCTAATAAATATATCGGATAATATATGACTGGACTTCAGTGAAATTATATCAGTGTATATTCATGTGTAATCGCAAGTAATAATAGCTGTCAAATTGGCAACATGACATTTTGACTTTACACCGCCGTAACTTCCTTTAGATACACTTTGGAAAATTACAAATTATACCGTATTGTAGAAAAACAAAATTTCTAGCACGATGGTATAATTTATTTTCACGTATAACGAATAGTTACTGAGAAATAGTAGAAAAATTAATTATATTTAGTCGCCCGGTGTTCAAGTGTAATTTTATGTGTAAGTGTAAGATGTATTTGAGAATTTTGCCAATTTTACACGTTTTTTGTATCATTTGTGGGTATAAATTATAACTCATCTTGTAGAACACAAATTATCTACACAGTAGTATATTTCTGTGTAATCGCAAGTGCGCATAATAGCTGTCAAATTGGCAATATGTCCTTTTGACTTTACACCGCCGTAACTTACTTCAGATATACTTTGGAAAATTACAAATTATACCGTATTGTACAAAACAAAATCTCTAGCACGATGGTATAATTCATTTTAATTTGTGACAATTAGTTTTTGAGAAATAGGTAGAAAAATGAATTAATTTTAGTCACCCGGTGTTCAAGTGTAATTTTGGATGTATTTGCGAATTTTGCCAATTTTACACGTGTTTTGTATCATTTTTGGGTATAAATTATAACTCATCTTGTAGAACACAAAATTATCTACACAGTAGTATATTCTTGTGTAATCGCAAGTGCGCATAATAGCTGTCAAATTGGCAATATGTCCTTTTGACTTTACACCGCCGTAACTTCCTTTAGATACACTTTGGAAAATTACAAGTTATACCGTATTGTAGAAAACAAAATTTCTAGCACGATGGTATAATTTATTGTAATGTGTGACAAATAGTTCCTGAGGAATGGGTAGAAAAATGAATTAATTTTAATCACCCGGTGTTCAAGTGTAATTTTGGATGTATTTGAGAATTTTGCCAATTGTACACGTTTTTTGTATCATTTGTGGGTATAAATTATAACTTTTCTTGTAGGACACAAAATTATCTACACAATAGTATAATTTTCATAGCTGTACCATTGCTGGTTTCTGAGGAATAGATAGCGGAATATTGACCAAAATATTCACGTTTTTTGTGCTAATTTTGCCTTTTTGCTTTTTTGTCATTTACACTTCACACCGCCGTAACTTTTTTTTAATACACTTTGGAAAATTTAAATTTATACCGTGCTGTAGCAAACGAAATTTCCAGCATGATGGTATTATTTATTTAGATGTGTGATCATTAGTTTTTGAGAAATAGAGAAAAAGGTATAGAACATCGGACGCGTGGAGTTTAAATAAAATTTTGAATGTAGATTGATTTTTCTTCCATTTTACATGTTTTATATTTAATTTTTGGGTAGAAATTTTAATTCGTTGAGTAGAACAGAAAATTTTCTACACAGTGTATAATTTTTATAGTTGTACCATTGCTGGTTTAGGAGGAGTAGTCTTCAGAAAATTTACCAAAATTTTCGCATTTTTCAGGGTTCATTTTGTCTTTTCACCGCTATAACTTTTTTTGATTTAATTTTTGAAATTTAAAATTTAATCTGAAGTGTAGACAAGAAAATTTCCAACGTGATGGTATAAATTTTGAGCGGGTAGGCCAAGTGGTGGCCAAATAATAGCTGATAGAAAATGGACCAAGGAGGGTTGAACAGACACACAGACACACACACACACACACAGAGGATCTCTTTTATATATATAGATACAGTGGTTGCCGCGTGCGATAAAAATGAGCGATAAACGATAATTATATTGTTTAATTATCGCTGAGTTCAAATCGTTTATCGCAGTTTTCTAAAATGATCGCTCATGAGGAACGATAAGCGAATAATAAATGATAAACGATAAGTTCAAAAGAATGTTGTAAAAATTTAAAAATGTGCACGGCGGCAATAGTCACAACAGCCCGCCTGACGTTTCCAGACCATTTCAAGCTGAAAGTATATATAGGGTAGAGACTAGAAGGATCAACTCTGATTCGACGACTCTGGGCCTTGCCCAGCTCTGCTGACGTGGAGCGCATGTTCAGCCCTGCTGATTACGTCCTCAGGCCCAAGCGTGCATGCATGACCAGCGACAGGTTCGAGAAGCTGGACTTCACATGCAGCTCCTGGATGCTGTCTTGAGGAGGGAGAGTCTGAGTCAGAGAGACTAATGTGGAATAGAACTTGTAGACCTTAGACTGGTTCCAGTGGCAGTGATAGTTTGTATGTTTTTAATTATAAATATTTCAACTAAATGAAGGTTTCGTATCATTTATCGCAAGTTAACATTTATTTATCGTTTATCGCAGGTTGGGTTTTGAATTTTTTTTCTTTTATCGCAGGTTTGGGAAAAATATTATGGTTTTATCGTAATCGCAAGTTAAGAAAAAAAGTTACCGCATAAACCACCGATATTATAATAATATATTTATAATAAACACATCTGAAACTAAGACACTACAATCATGAACGTTTTTATAAAAAAGCTTGTTAAGAATTTTCATTCTAAATGGAATTATTGTAAAAAACTTGTACCTGAATACAATTCAATTTTAAATTTTACGCATTCTCAAATTAAACGTGTAATTAAGTATTGATTATCCTCAAACTCGTGGATATTGAAGTGTACAAGGTGATGTACTGTCAGTATATACTGACACACAGACTGTCGGCTTATTTCAAGCCGGACTCTTAACCGGGATGCTCGCACACTTCGGGAATAACGGAACCTGGTTCCTAGGGGATGCGAGGATACTTGTGAAAGAAAATATGTTCGAACTTTCATATATGCATTTCATTTCATACATATACTTTCAAATATGTTCGTTCATTATATTTTCCTGGAAACATATTTTGTTTCACCCTCTTGAATGAACTTAAGCCGTATGAATAATAATGAATAAAGAACTGGCATTGTGTCGTTCGTATTTGTATCTTTTTCATGTAGTTATCAAGAATTCAGGGAGTGCTGGACCTGACTTCTGATTTGAAAATGGTACAAACAGTGATCAAGGTTGAGAACCACTGGCTTAGTCGCACCGTTATTTCATGGTCGTGTATGTGTGTGTGTATGTGTGTATGTTGATAAGTTACAGTCGGAAGAGGACCAAGACACGGTGATATGCGGCCTGTGGTGTTGTCTCACTAGAATTGTCCGAGCTATCGTGACAAGACTGAGAAAACTCTTGCCCAGAAAGTCAACACAAATTCCACTAGAAGATTGGCAACATTTGCGCTACATGCACGTCTATTGATTCACTACTGAGTCACTATTGAGTCACTACTGAGTCACTATTGAGTCACTACTGAGTCACTATTGAGTCACTACTGAGTCACTATTGAGTCACTATTGAGTCACTACTGAGTCACTACTGAGTCACTATTGAGTCACTATTGAGTCACTACTGAGTCACTATTGAGTCACTACTGAGTCACTACTGAGTCACTACTGAGTCACTATTGAGTCACTACTGAGTCACTACTGAGTCACTACTGAGTCACTATTGAGTCACTACTGAGTCACTACTGAGTCACTATTGAGTCACTACTGAGTCACTATTGAGTCACTGCTGAGTCACTATTGAGTCACTACTGAGTCACTATTGAGTCACTACTCAGTCACCATCACTATCATCAAGTCTTTCAATAAATCCGCCCAACGAGTCGCATTTTCACGTGACATATCTCATGAGGCGCTTGTCCACACAGCCAGTGTATATTACGCTGTTTTAGCAATGAGCTCAATTTATTGTGTGTATGCGTATATATGCATGTGTATATGCATGTGAGTGCGTTTGTCTGAATGTGTAGAATTAGCGTATATGTGTATGTGAGTGTGATATTTAGTAAGAATATCGAAAGAAAAACTTCTTGACAAAAAAGAACATTCACGTTTATTGTATTATATCAGTCCGAGACATGAAATGCTTGCTTCAATACATCGCCGTCTCAAATAAATGCCACCGCGGAGAACTTCACCGTGGAGAACTTCACCGTGGAGAACTTCACCGCGGATAATGGGCTGTCACGTGACTTTGTCAGCAAGCAACTTGTCGCACAGCACAACTCAAATACCAAGCTACAATAACCCAATAAAAAATAAACCAAAACACACACACACACGCTCAACACATATTCGACCAAAATTAACACAATACAAACTCACAGGGGACACACGTGTAGGAAAAACAACACTCCAAATATACACACAGCATAAACTCACAAGTGTGTCTGTCTGTCTGCATCTGTTTGTTTGTGTGTGTGTGTGTGTGTGTGTGTCGGAATGTGTATGCTGAAATGTTGAGCAGTACAGCACATTCACCTGACCCCCTGTCAGCAGGGAGAGAGGGGTGATAGCACCCCCGAGTGACTGACAAGTGATTGACAAGTGACTCACGAGTGACTGACGAGTGACTGACAAGTGACTCACGCATCACACTTGTAAGAGACGACAGTGTCGACTTTGTGAATGCGAGTGGAGAAAGAGCGCAGTCTGACTTGTTCAGAGTTGGCGATGAAGCAGGGAGCACTGTCGTTCCAGGTGGCCGGCACTTCGGCATCGCGGCACGTGTGAATCAACAAGTTAAACGAACCTGCACACACACACATACACAAGCATATGCATACATACATACACATGTAGACACATACATACACATATACCTGACACTTGCATCTATACGTCAATGCATTTCCTGTGTGTGTGTGTGTGTGTGTGTGTGTGTGTATGTGTTAATGTGTGTGTGTGTGTGTTAATGTGTGTGTGTGTGTGTGTGTATGTGTTAATGTGTGTGTGTGTGTGTGTTAGTGCCAGTGTGTGTATGTATTAATGTGTGTGTGTGTTAATGTGTGTGTGTGTGTGTGTGTGTGTTAATGTGTGTGTGTGTGTGTTAATGTGTTTGTGTGTGTCAGTGTGTGTGTGTGTGTTAATGTGTTTGTGTGTGTATGTATTAGTGTGTGTGTGCTAGTGGGTGAGTGTGTCAGTGTCAGTGTGTTGGCGTCAGTGTGTGTGCTAGTGGGTGAGTGTGTCAGTGTCAGTGTGTTAGTGTCAATCAATCAATCAATCAATCAATCGATCAATGCTTCATTGCAATCGCTGGGCACGCGCTTTTCATTGCAATATATACATACATAATACTAACATACATATATATAAATACACACATACATACATGTATGAACATACACACAAATACATACATACACATACACAAACATGGTAGCATTTATCGTTCAAATATATATTACAAAATTTTGGCCGCTTCATAGTTTATACGTTTGCGAGCTGCTTCCGTGGATATTTTCGGCAGTTCAAGCTGTCTTGTTCGTCTCAAGTTGATGTTGTGTTCACGTGCTGGTTCAAATGTCTCGTACAAGGCAGTGGGTTTTCGGGTCGTCGTTATCGTTCGAATAAGTCGTTTTCTATTGTCGTTGATGAGTGCGTCCACTGTAGGTAGGCCGAGCTCTCTACAAGTTTCGGAAATGTGGTCGTATTTTAGTTTTTTCGTGAGGACTCGTGCGCAGAAATTGATAATTTTTTGGATTCGCTGTTTTTGGATAACTCCGGTAGCACCATAAACAGATATGCAGTATGACAATACAGAAAAAATAAACGCGTTGATGATAGGCCTATGTGTGTGTTCGGGTAACGATGTCATTGCTTGGTTTAAACATAAAAGAATTCCAGTAGATTTTTGTGTAACATAGGTGATGTGTTTGGTAAATTGTAGATGTTTGTCCAAATGCACGCCTAGAACTTTTACGGCATCGCTTTCCTTTATAATGCTGTCTTGAAATGTGATCTCAATTTTCGGGAAGGTCTTGAGTAAATATTTTGTGCCAAATATTATAAATTGTGTTTTGCATGCAGTGTGTGCATGTGTTAATGTGAGTGTGTCAGTGTGTTAGTGTCAGTGTGTGTCAGTGTCAGTGTGTTGGTGTCAGTGTCAGTGTGTTAGTGTCAGTGTGTGTCAGTGTCAGTGTGTTGGTGTCAGTGTCAGTGTGTTGGTGTCAGTGTGTGTCAGTGTCAGTGTGTTGGTGTCAGTGTCAGTGTGTTAGTGTCAGTGTGTGTCAGTGTCAGTGTGTTGGTGTCAGTGTCAGTGTGTTGGTGTCAGTGTCAGTGTGTTGGTGTCAGTGTGTTGGTGTCAGTGTCAGTGTGTTGGTGTCAGTGTCAGTGTGTTGGTGTCAGTGTCAGTGTGTGTCAGTGTTTGTCAGTGTCGGTGTGCGTTAGTGTCAGTGTGTTGGTGTCAGTGTGTTGGTGTCAGTGTGTTGGTGTTAGTGTCAGTGTCAGTGTGTTGGTGTTAGTGTCAGTGTCAGTGTGTTGGTGTCAGTGTCAGTGTGTGTCAGTGTCAGTGTGTTAGTGTCAGTGTCAGTGTGTGTCAGTGTGTGTCAGTGTGTTGGTGTCAGTGTGTGTCAGTGTCAGTGTGTTGGTGTCAGTGTCAGTGTTTGTCAGTGTGTGTCAGTGTCAGTGTGTGTCAGTGTTTGTCAGTGTCAGTGTGTGTCAGTGACAGTGTATTGGTGTCAGTGTCAGTGTTTGTCAGTGTCAGTGTGTGTCAGTGTGTGTCAGTGTCAGTGTCAGTGTCAGTGTTGGTGTCAGTGTCTGTAAGTGTTTGTCAGTGTCAGTAGTCAACTAACAGGCACAGTCGAGCAGAGGCAGGAAAGTGACCGATGCTGTTATTTGCCTGATAACATTCTGTACTTCTCGGCGCACCTGTTTCACATCCTTGTCTGCAACACTGCACACACACACACACACACACACACACACACACACACACACACACACACACACACACACACACACACACACACACACACACACAAGCACATACACACACATACACATACACAATATACATAATACATAACATTAACATTAAACATACATTGAACGCACATAAACACATCAAACATTTAGCATAAACGCATTGAGCATACTATTATAACGTTTGAGCACACACACACACCCACACACACACACTACACACACACACACACTAACACACACACACACACTACACACACACTCACACAATCACTCTCAAGCTTTGACCAAATGAAATACTCACACACGTGAAACAGTAAACACACAAGTCAGTCAGACATGGTTGGTGAGTCATGAATGATGAGCGATATTACTGCTAGTTACCAGTCAGTAATGTGGTGTCACAAGCACGCGCATTGTAAGCAAGCATGTGTATATGTGTGTGTGTGTGTGTCGGTAAGTGTGTCAGTTTGTGTCAGTGTGTGTGTCAGTGTATCAGTGTGTGTGTCAGTTTGTGTGTGTCAGTGTGTGTGTCAGTGTGTTTGTGTCAGTGTGTGTGTGTCAGTGTGTCAGTGTGCGTGTCAGTGTGTCAGTTTGTGTCAGTGTGTCAGTGTGTGTGTCAGTTTGTATCAGTGCGTCAGTTTGTGAGAGGCACCTTGTCTTGTCGTTGCCGGTATTATCCTGGTTGTTGTTATTACTAGCGGTCGACGAGGCTTCATTTTCCACGATGAATTCCCACCGCTCAAGCACCTCCTGCGAGTCGACACTTGATATGACCAGCACGAGACGCTGCACCACGCGCGCCTCCAGCCATACTGCAACCGACAAGATGCAACATCGCAGCAACAAGATGAACACACGCTCGTACACAAACACGGTCGTGCCTAGTTATAGCTTCAAGCACAAATAATCTCAGATAAATCAGGTCAAAGTGGACAAAAAACAACATCAAAGAAGACAAACTCACATGACCTGACCTCACATGACCTGACACCAAGCTGGCTGACCTTTCACTTGAGCGAGGATGTTGTCCAGATAGGCGGTGACCTCATTGTCGCGACACAGCCACACAGTGAGGCCGTACTTCTGGGCGGCGGCAAATGACTCGGGCGGGTATATTCCTCGCTGGTACAAAATACTGTTGATACCAAACCCTGCGACACACACGTCGACACACGCACACACATATTAGAAGATAGGAGAGTTGGAGAGGAGACTTGATTACAATTCAAAAATAACTCGCTGGAAAAGAACAAGTCGGAAATCGGGAAGTTGCTTGAATTTTCCAAATCTAGCAGAAGTCAAAATTTTGGCCTACAAAAAACAAACTAAGAAGGACATTCATAAATATAGATTCGCAAATATAACAATAGAAAGCTCGTTATTAAATCACCAAAAAACAAAAAACAGTTGTGTGCAGTTGTTAGCACACCCGCCTCACAAGCGGGAGGTCCGTGGTTCGAAACCCGGCGGAGCAGAATTTCATTGGGCGAATTCTACAATCCCACAGCCCCTGTCCACCCAGCATTAAATGGTACCAGATATCAGTCATGAGTTATGCCATGCATTCTGGGGAGGTGGCCCTCTCTAATACGTCTTACGTCCTTGTGGCGTCATAGCGTGGAGAGGGTCGGTTCTGCGGTGGCAGCGAGCTGCACGGGGCACGCCTGTGTGTTCATAAGCTTCGGCTTCTTCCCGTGTAGCAGCTGCCACTTAGGCATTTAACCTTTTATTTAACCTTTAACCAAGCAGCATTAATAGTCAGCAACAATAATGTTCAAGAAGAAACAGGACATGACTGGAAGGCGGCAGTCACGAGACTAACTGACTCATTACTGCCAACACTACTAGCAAAAACATGGACACACTCAGTTCAATTACTCGCATACATAAATTGTAGCGACCAATCAGCGACGAGCTGGTCACTGGCTCGACGCCGCGGGGCATATACACCTTATGAACATACACGACCATATAAGTAGAACCTCACATAAACATAAGCACACTAACACGTTCACACACTCACACGTAATCTCTCACTCTCTATTACTGCATACAATCACACATGAAGTCCTTAAAAACGTTATTTATCCCTTAATTCATTCTATAGTTATATATAATAGAGCAGAGATGAATTCCGATTCACAGAAAATTCCCTCCCTGAACCTCCTCATTAATTTTATATTTCCAATTAATTTACCAAAAAATTCGGTGACGATTTCGGCTGATCCTCGCAGTGTGATGGCGTTCTTGCTAGCCTGCTGCGATGCCACATTGACCATTGTCTCAGATCAGTATCACAACCAGACTGATCTCACAATCAGATTTTTGTCTATCAGCAAACGAAAAACAATAAATATGACAGCAAAAGGTTAGCCTTGTCATATACACTACTAGATGCGTAAATATTTATGCAGCCAAATGTAGGCAAATAAGATTATACTAATATCTGCAAAAGCTTGAAAGTATAAACCAAACGGTATTATTGAAATAGTAGACACATTCAAAGTACGCTCTGTTGTGGTTCAAATTAAACACAGAGCTCCGATTTCGTCACATCAAGTATCATTTTCTATACTCATTTGCTCAATTTTTGTACTAGTAATTCATACACATGATTGTTAATTACCGGTTAATTATTTGATTTGTAAATCAAAATTATAGCTTACTGTATTTGATAACCTCGCTGCGCTATTCTTCTGAAAAATATTTATCAATTTCATGTTGAATGCTAAATTGATATTTTACGATTCGAATGGACGTAATTATATTCATATTTAATTTCTGATTACGTCGGATTACTGTTTAATTGCACGCAAATTATACAGTGTAAAATTATATTTAAATTGCATTCGATAGTCGCTACATATCAATGAATCTCATAAAAACTTCAAAAGAACATAACTAATACAAATAAAAACTTGAAAACAGCATAACAAATACAAATAAAAATTAATAAAAAATAACCTAATATAAATAAACCAATAGTATAATAATATATAAATAAATAATGGCAAAATTCCTCATCAAAAAAGCTCTATGGTGTTTTCGTTGTTGAGACAATGCAGATTTTCAACACAATCTTATATCAAATATACAATACCCAACAACTATTTTTGGTCAAGTACTTAAAACGTTATGAATAATTGCGTTATACATATAAGTCAAACGATGAGTTAAACTGTTTGGGCGATTACTGGATTAATTACTTGTCATAATGGAGTTATGAATTTGTCACTAGGGATTAAGAGAAGATAAAATCTTGACCATCTTCCAATATATGTATCCGCATTCATTTGGCTTTCGAGAGCGCAACTGGTAACCCTGAAATTCCCCGTCAAATCGCAGTGCAGGCGCGTGAAGCTCCGTGGTGCACACAATAATTTTCCACTGTTATCAACACTGCACATCTGCTGATACGCTGCTACTGAGCACCGCGAATTAAACACTCAGTTTCACGCCAGCCATCTCAAGTTTCCTGGAAAGTCATTTCCTACTGTATGTGTGTGTATGTGTGTGTGTGTGTGTGTGTGTGTGTGTGTGTGTGTGTGTGTATGTGTGTGTATGTGTGTGTGTGTGTGTGTGTGTGTGTGTGTGTGTGTGTGTGTGTGTGTGTGTGTGTGTGTGTGTGTGTGTGTGTGTGTGTTCCGGCTGACCTTGCAATGTTGCATGCTCGTTAGTCGGGCTGGCATCTCTCAGTGTCTGCTCGCTGACTGTTGTCATGGTGATAACAGCTGATTATGCTACCAACACTGGCATTAACACACACACACACACACACACACAAGGACGAGTGCATTTGTTCGAGTCATCAAGTGAAATTCCCGCTCAGGCGACATATTACAAACATGTCGATGAGTTTTATGACGAATTGAACCATCGCTCGTGTGTTTGTTGTCAAGGTCAGCAAAGGTCACGATGTGTCCCAGTTACACGGTGGCGTGCTTGATCGCTCAATCCGGTCTGGAACAATGATCTGATTGCAGCTCACTACTTGACCTGTCTTTTGCCTGACACATAATACGACGACAGTGTCAGTTATATCGCAAATACACGACAAATCTCGCAATGAGCCAACGTTCATATGCACCTGAGTTTTACAACAGGTAATATTCAGGACAGGAATAATTCAAAAACTGCACAAAACAACTTATTTACAATTAATTTGTTTTTATTTACACTATTTTGTTAAGTTAAATAATTTTTGTTTGAATAATAAAATAGTTTGTGTTGATGATTCAATAATAATAGTGAATTTGCCATTTTTCTTAGCTGAGGCTGAATTTTTCTCAGCTTGACGAATTACATACTATTTTACTATGAAATTATTATTGTATATAATATATTAATTTCACTACTAATAAAATATTTAATCATTAAGTCACTAAATTGAATATTAAAGATAAAAGTTGAGAATTTTTTAATGATATTCATAAATTGTATTCTAATTGCTGATATTTTCACTTCATTTCTCCTCAGTGATTTTCTCCAATAAATTATCTGCTATTTTCTCCAATGGCGATTTTGTGGTGGCGTTTATTGCACACTGAACTACTTCACAGATTATACAATTCTACCGTGAAGATACCGGATTATGACGTCACTTTGATGTTTTGATTGATAAGTTAAGAATAAATCAAGTCTCTCCACATGATTCACTGGCATCGCTTTCCAACCAATTTACTCACAACTAGAGATGCGACCTAAAAAACCGATGGTTATAAAAAAAACGTTTTTTTGTGAAAAAGAAGTCTTCGACCACAAAAACACGTTTTCTGGGTTTTTTTAGGACTCATGCAAATAATTAAAATTATGGAAATGATATATTTGGGATGTTATATGAATTATTTTTATCAACACATGAGTTATTTATGCTATTAGTGACCCTATCAAATTGAATTATCATTTAATATGCACATTAAAATTGTTATAATGTGTCTGAAAGTCCTAATATCATTGTTTGCACGGTACTGTGCGGCACTTCTATGTACAGTACAGCCTTGCATTCAATTATTGAGTTGATCATTGTGTAAGAAAGCAGGTTTTGAGAACCGTTTTCTTCTGCTAAAAAACTGAAACTGATTAAAAAAACAACAAGTGGCATGATTTATAATTATTTTTTACATATTACCTTTTTCCTCCCAGAAATGAACTACATTGATTATAATAACTTTCATCATTTCATTCAACAGATCAATTATTTGCAAGTATAAATGTACAAGCACTGCAAATATTTACACAAAAACTACAAATACACACACAAGCTTAGTATCCCTAATGAGACTACGAATAAAAGCGGGTCGCATTAATCAGAGTGGCAATCCTGACCAGAAAAACGGGCAATATTTTCGTGAAGGAAAAAACGACTGAGGGAATATATTTAATACACAAAAAGGTAATTGAACACAAATAACTGCATTAAAGAAACCATCATCCATAAAACCAGTTCTAAAAAGAGGTTATCAATATAAAACCAATTAATTTGGTTTAACTTTCCTTGATCTGCCGCCAATATTTTTTCAAAATCTCTACATCTACGAAAACCGTCTTTCAAAAAAATCGATTTTGAAATATACCATGGTTTAAAAAAACAGTTTAAATCAAGTGGTTTAAACAGCCGCTTATACTAGCAGGCTACTTGCTATACACAAGGTATTTGAACGTACATCAATCAAATCTATGTTACATAGAGACTGTTCTAGAAAGCGTTGTTTCATTAAAAAGCGTTAGTTTAAATAAACGTTTGTCAAAAAAAACACTTGACCAACCAATTAACTTGTCTTGTTCTGCTGTCAACATTGTCTGAATCTGTACACTAATATAACGAATATAAAACGAGTTTTAAAAACATCATTGCATTTTTCACAAAAAACATGGTTTCATTTAAAAAAAACATGGTTACTCAATGAATTTGTTTTGTTCTGCTGACAAATTATTTCAAATATCCACATCATTAAAACCATCTTTAAAAAACATGGATTTTCTCAATGAAAAAACCCTAAACCCAGAGCCGTAGCAACCGCCCCCCGTACCCCCCGGCCGGGGGGCCCCGGATGTTGAGGGGCCCCGTTGCTTCACGTTTGATATACAAATTTATCATATTTATTATGTATAGCTTTTACCTTTTTGCTCAATTGTTTTCACCTGAGTTTGTATTGTGATTATATCAAAATAAATTAAGTCATTATTTGGTACTTTAATTATAATGGGGCCCCAAGTGTTGCCTTCGAGGGGGGGGCATAAGTCCTCGCAACGGCTCTGCCTAAACCACCGGACCCAGATGCACTTTCAAACAGTCTCTTGGGATACTTATTGATAAATATTTTTGTTTTTTATACTATTATCAAATTATATTTGAAGTAAGACACGTAAAGATGTACAAAACGTCAATTAAACTCATTTCTATGTACTAAAATCCTACATCTGATGACAATTGGGGCTAATTCCAAAAAAACATATATAAAAAACCCCTAAAAAACATGTTTTTATGCAAAAAAAGCATAAAAACGGTTTGTTTTGCATCTATACTCACAACATAACTGTTCTTGCATATAAGCTGATACACAACAAGATTAGTTTGTGTATGTGTGTGTATGTATGTGTGTGTGTAAGCCATCAAGACTGAAGCGAGATGATAGACTGTACCGTTGCTAGCGGCTTCATCAATTGCACCATCATTTCCGTACTCATCAACATCAACCGACCTTGCCCGGACACACACACGCACACACCGATACACACACACCGATACACACACCGATACACACACCGATACACACACGATGGTGTGAGAAATTCCGGTGTGTGTTTTGAAGTGGAGGTGCCCCAGGATGAGACAGGTGAGCCGGTGCACGTGACTGGTGCCAGTGTTGTGACGGCAGTGTGATGTGTTGGTTGTGTTCGATGCGGCGGTGTGTGTGTGTTTGTGTGTTGAGCTCTGTGATAGTCATATAGGCCTGTGTCATCTGTTCCACCACTAACACACATAAGATCATTGAAACATGCTCCTGCAACTGGGCAGTTGTGTAAGTTCAGACCACGTGCATTTCTAACTGAATCCCTGAATATCCACAAAAATGACTAATTAATTTAGAAATTATCACTAATACATAAGTAATTGCATGCAATAATTCACAGGTGTCACCCGATAATTCTCACGTGAAATTCATTAAGATTATATATTGATTTAGTCTTGCAATTTGTTGTTTTCGTTGGGACAATTTTTAAACACTGGTGGGTCCACAGAGCGGGGCTAAAGGAGGCTGAATCTGTCCCCAAGTGCCTCCATCAACTCCTCATAACCAAGAGGTTCACTATAAGAGATCAAGAAAGATTATCTTTCTGTAGAATTTGTTGACATAAGCATTATCTCAAAACATATTCACATATTATTGTGTGTGAAAATGTGTGTATATATCATTGAAAAATACCCCACAAATCATGACTTTCACACGCTGCCTAGTCAATCATACATCATTGATCCCCCCAAAATTGCACCATGGATCAGCCATTGCTTTGAAGCTTGTTTCATATCTGCAACTTTTTATAAGTTTCGCTGAAAATTCTGGTAAATTCTGGTCTCAGATCTATACCACTTGCATTTTGAATTAATACATTTGCATTTTGAATTAATCCATTTGCATTTTGAATTAATACATTTGCATTTGGAATTAATCCATTTGCATTTTGAATTAATCCAAGTGTTTATTCATACATAAACATCATTATTCAAAATATTTTGCATATTTTCTACATAATCAATCAATTTATCGGTCATTGAGATCATTTTATGAATGTAATAATATTTGTTTTATTCAGGTTTATATTATTCTACATTCAATGAATAGTGTTTAATACATTGTGAAGTATTCTGCTAATATTTGTACCGATTTTTACAATATACGGATTTTCCATATCCTTTATCATAGAACATTTTTTGATAATTGTATCTAAAAATATTTATCATTACATACATTCACAAACTACTGCACAAATTATCAAACCTTAAATAAATGCCATGAATTACACTTGGTATTCAATTGTATTGTAAATTCACATATATTTGTTCGATAATATACTATTTGTATTAATTATTTTAATGATAGATGAATTAATATACTAAAAGTCGACCAATAGATGAGCAGACTAAAATATATAAAGGTGTAGATGTTAAACATTCACCTGCATATACGAAGAAAACGTTTGGATCAAATTAAAATGCAAATGTTGGCAGAAATTTCACTGCCGAACAGCTTCAAACACTACGAGATCGGCTTTCAAACAGTTTCCATAGTGGTCTCACGCTGATTATCTTTCTTTGTGAGTTTTTGTTTTCAATTTCGGATATGAGAAACCATTAATATGAAAAAACTTCATGAGGAGGTTGGCTGAAAAATATAGACTGGCAGTCTGACAACCACGTGAGATAGAAACATGCACGCGCAATATTTCTCTCACCACATATACAAGCCGACAATTATTTCGCCTTTTTATCTTCCCCGAATTACGGAGAGAAAAATGATGGTTGAAAAAAATGTATGCCATAAATTACCAGCCAAGTTTATTGCGGTGTGTACAGAAGTGCGTCAGTGATGTCGTGTCAGTGATGTCGTGTCAGTGATGTCGTGTCAGTGATGTCGTTTCAGTGATGTCGTGTCAGTGGTATCGTGTCAGTGGTGATATGTCAGTGGTGTCGTGTCAGTGGTGTCGTGTCAGTGATGTCATGTCAGTGATGTCGTGTCAGTGATGTCGTTTCAGTGGTGTCGTGTCAGTGGGATCGTGTCAGTGATGTCGTGTCAGTGGTGTCGTGTGTCAGTGGTGTCGTGTCAGTGATGTCGTGTCAGTGGTGTCGTGTCAGTGGGGTCGTGTCAGTGATGTCGTGTCAGTGGTGTCGTGTGTCAGTGGGGTCGTGTCAGTGATGTCGTGTCAGTGGTGTCGTGTGTCAGTGGTATCCTGTCAGTGACGATAAGTCAGTGATGTCGTGTCAGTGGTGTCGTGTCAGTGGTATCGTGTCAGTGGTGTCGTGTCAGTGGTGTCGTTTCAGTGGTGATATGTCAGTGATGTCGTGTCAGTGGTGTCTTGTAAGTGATGTCGTGTCAGTGATGTCGTGTCAGTGGTGTCGTGTCAGTGGTGTCGTGTCAGTGATGTCGTGTCAGTGGTGTCGTGTCAGTGATGTCGTGTCAGTGGTATCGTGTCAGTGGTGATATGTCAGTGGTGATATGTCAGTGGTGTTGTGTCAGTGGTGTCTTGTCAGTGGTGTCGTTTCAGTGGTGATATGTCAGTGATGTCGTGTCAGTGGTGTCTTGTAAGTGATGTCGTGTCAGTGATGTCGTGTCAGTGGTGTCGTGTCAGTGGTGTCGTGTCAGTGATGTCGTGTCAGTGGTGTCGTGTCAGTGATGTCGTGTCAGTGGTATCGTGTCAGTGGTGATATGTCAGTGGTGATATGTCAGTGGTGTTGTGTCAGTGGTGTCTTGTCAGTGGTGTCGTGTCAGTGATGTCGTGTCAGTGGTGTCGTGTCAGTGATGTCGTGTCAGTGGTGTCGTGTCAATGGTGTCGTGTCAGTGGTGTCGTGTCAGTGGTGTCGTGTCAGTGGTGTCGTGTCAGTGGTGTCGTGTCAGTGGTGTCATGTCAGTGGTGTCGTGTCAGTGATGTCGTGTCAGTGGTGTCGTGTCAGTGGTGTCGTGTCAGTGGTGTCGTGTCAGTGGTGTCGTGTCAGTGGTGTCGTGTCAGTGATGTCGTGTCAGTGGTGTCATTTCAGTGGTGTCGTGTCAGTGATGTCGTGTCAGTGATGTCGTGTCAGTGGTGTCGTGTCAGTGGTGTCGTATCAGTGGTGTCGTGTCAGTGATGTCGTGTCAGTGATGTCGTGTCAGTGATGTCGTGTCAGTGATGTCGTGTCAGTGGTGTCGTGTCAGTGGTGTCGTGTCAGTGATGGCGGTTTGTTTATTGACACTTGAGCTTAACACCCACGTGTCCACAACATGCATGACCCATATTTGACCCGAGGTCATGGCCAGGTCAGTGAGCTGTGTGATCACCGGAAGTCGTGTTAGATGCCTTCCTCTTCTCTCCTCATTCTCCCATCTTGCCTGTTCGTTCATTGTTTCTCTAGCTAGCTAGCAGGCAGTGTGGACACACGCATGCTCAATATGACCAGGTCAAAGGTCACACGAGGTCATATTGCCTCCTCCGCGACACACACACACACACACACAAACACACACACATGATATGACACCAGCATGATATGACATCGACAAGTTGTGAAAAGCAAGCAATGAAGCCCACACACACACACACACACACACACACACACACACACACACACACACACACACACACACACACACACACACACACACACACACACACACACACACACACACACACACACACTCACACACACACATCGAACGGTTGATTAGTGCGATGACAATGGAAGCAGGAAGAAATTAATGAGATTAATTAGCTACGTCTCATAAGACTATTATCTCACGCTTGATGAAAGCTTGATATTCTGGCACACTGCAGGGACAATCATTCAATCATTCAATCATTATAAATTGGCAATTATTTGCACACCAATTGTTGTATTACAATATTAATTCGTTTTTAGCCAAGCTTTGCTAAGAGTAGTGTTCTTGGAGATTTTATCATTTAATTAACAATAGAAAACGTTCACTTTCCCAGTGGATGCCCTGAAAGCAAGACACGAGATATTCTCTCACCTGGCATGACTAACAGTCTATAAAACATTAAGACATTGACTCACACGCGCGCCTTCGGGCAACATCCAGATTGCACCTCCCGAGTGTATGTGTGTGTGTGTATGTGTGTGTGTGTGTGTGTATGTGTATGTGTGTGTGTGTGTGTGTGTGTGTGTGTGTGTGTGTGTGTGTGTGTGTATGTGCGAGGGAGGAGACGCGGTGCTTTCTCAACAATATGTCGTTTGCTAGCGCAGGTCATACCGCTGACACTCGCTGTGTGGACAGGGACAAATGTGTTTGTATGCGCGTGTGTGCGAGGTTGATAGTAGCCATGACGTCATTGTTGACCTACACACACACACACGCACACACACACACACATACACACATGCATGTACGTGAAGCGTATAACTATTCATGTGTACATGTACCCTTGTTGAATTTCAATAGTACAAGACAATATTTGTGCGTTCACTTTGTCGTGTGACTTTTCGAACGCACGCACAAATGCTCATACAGAAACGTTCTGTGCAGAAAAATGGAATATTTCACTTCAATAATGAGACTAGGTGTTGTTTTATTGCACTACAACAATACGCGTGTGTGTGTGTTAGTTTGTGTGTGCGTGTGTGTATGTGCGTGTGTGTATGTGCGTGTGTGTATGTTAGTGTTTGTGTGCGTGTGTTTGTGTGTGTATGTGTCATACGTGACTTACACAGAATGTCTGAGGAATGTGTCGTTGCTAAAATGTATGTATGTGTGTTAGTGTGTGTGTGTGTGTTAGTGTGTGTGTGTGTGTGTTAGTGTGTGTGTGTGTTAGTGTGTGTGTGTGTTAGTGTGTCTGTGTGTGTGTGTTAGTGTGTGTGTGTGGGCGCGTGAGAAAGAGAGAGTGCATGACAAATATAAATTCGCGTGTCATACAGCAATTTGTCAATGTGTAGATATTCAATACGTATACATACAGACACACTCACACACACACATACAGACAGACAGACACAGACACACACACACACACATTGCCAAATAATGTTGAACAAACGTACGAACTAAAAGTACGCAGATAAAACTATTGTTATTGTGATAACTATAAATAATCATTTTAACAATATTAATTAATTTCATAGTGTATTATGTATAATTTTAGTTATATTTTATACAAATTTCAAAATTATTATTAATCACTAGGGCTGTCAAAAAGTAACCTAAAAATCAGAAAAAAGTAACTTTATTTTCGAGAAAAGGTAACCTAAAAAAGTAACCTAAAAATAACATATGAGTTTTAATGTTATTATCACTTTTGTATCGCTTTATCACATGTTTATCACGCCTTTGCTGATTAGTGCGCTATGTGAAATACACGGTTTGTTTGTTGTTTGTTTGTGAACATAAAAAGTAACCTACTAACCTAAGAATGTAACCTAAAAATACCCTAACCTTGGTAAAAATAACCTCCTTCAAAAAAGGTCCATTTCTGTTTGCAGTTCTGAAGGAAGAAAACACACCAGTCCTTCTTTTCTATCCTCTTTCCGAGTTGGTACTATTTTTCCACCCTCTCTTCGATCTGGTACCATTTTTACAACAAACAACCAAAAGTGACTTAACATAATTTAGCTAACATCGAAAAAAGGAGCATAACCGTCAAAATGCAATTTAAAGTGGAAAGCTAATACAAAAGTGAAAAACACTAATTGCAAATGTAAATATTTTCAGTAATGGTCGCAATAATGTTATTCATATTGTTTCAATGGAACTTGTTAATAAATAGCACGTACTACAGTTTGTATATTAGTGTGAGCGTAAACACTGCATGTGTGAATGCGTCCTCCCAAATGTAGCACCCTGTCCTCACAGTCTTCTAAATCTCAAACGTGGGAAAATGGCGGTATTTCACGCCCTGAAAATCACGTGCTCATTCCTGTTCAAGTTAATACGTATTGTCAAGTGCTACAGTGCAGTATCTGGTATAGAGAGCTCACACTTCGTACTATAAC
The DNA here is from genome assembly GCA_916048095.2 of Sacculina carcini. Lineage (NCBI taxonomy): Eukaryota > Metazoa > Arthropoda > Thecostraca > Sacculinidae > Sacculina > Sacculina carcini. The sequence continues at coordinate 4,784,881 of OU696588.1, forward strand.
ACGCTCCAAACATCCCACGACACCCTCCGGTTCGTGGGCATTTCCTAAAATGGAAGGGCGCTATCCTGCGTACCCAAATACGTATAAATATCGAGTAGCACGGATATTAAGATGAATATCAATTGCTAAATCTTAGCAGCAGAAATTTTGACATTTCTTGATCTTCAGACCTAATCTCTTTTCCTATTTTATCCTCATATATACCGTTTTTGTGCCTCTTATCTGCAAAAAGTTCGTGGTAAACAAACTTCGTGGTAAACATACCGAATAACTAGAAAAATAACAAAAGGTAACCTGATGATAAAAAAGTAACCTAAAAGCAAAAAAAGTAACCTAACGATGAAAATGTAACTTTTGGTAACCTAATAACTTTTGCAATAATTATCGCACACAATTTTTTTCATGCAGTTTTAGGTAGCTTATGAAAAAGTGACCTTCAGGTGAAAAAGTAACTTTATTAACTTTTGACAGCCCTATTAATCACCTGAGAATATTTTTAAAGTTCTTGTGGACATTTTTATCTGGTCTTGATTAGGGAATAATTTCTGCTAATTTACACATCCTCATTTTGAGCTGCACAACCATTACTCACTCGTGTGGTGTGCCTGTGCCAGTTGTATGTCTGTGTGCTACTGGGGTGTATGTCACCTGTTGACCTGAGGGTACCGGACACACACCGGCGCGTGCGACGTCAGGACGGACTTCCGTCTCCACCGGAGGTTCAGTTCGGAGGCTTCCGGCCTATGACCTTCGTTCCGGTCAACAATGTGCCTGCTAAGGTCAGCACCTTGATTTTCATCAAAATAATTTTTTCTATTTTTTCTACTTTTTGGGAACATGGAACATTCCATTTGTCGATTTTTTTGTTTTCTTCCATTTTTTATTTGTTGCGACAACAGTGGCGGCGCCAAGGGGGGGAGGAGGCCCCCAAAATCATTATCATGGACATTACAATTTCTTACCACTGTAAAGGAAGTCCTATAATTTTGGTTCAAGTTCGAGGACTGAATCAGTGTGCATTTCATCATTATAATATTATGTAGTCAGCGTTCGGATGAAGCTCTTCATGCTTCGCCAAGTCCCCTCAACTTTTTCCTTAGCCCCCCTCAGCCTCAGCCTTTTTCCTTAGCCTATTGTTTTATTTGTTGCAGTTTAAAGCTCAGCTTTGCAACACTGCAACAAAAACTCATTTTTTAAAATGAGCATAAAATCGTTCATGAGGAAAGAACAGGCACTTCATTTACAGAACATTATCATGCAAGTGAGCCAGTATAAATCACGTGCACATTATTTGCTGATACCGCTGTGATGTACACCTGCTATTGTATTGATGAAACTGACTTGACCACACTTGCCCATACCAGCTGTTTTCTGTTGATGTTCGGCTCGTGAGAAATGTTTCTCGCATCTTCCGTGTGATATCATTTCTCGCGTCTACCAACTATAAGTACTAGCACAAACAAGACAGCAAGTGCTACTGCACAACGCTAACAGAAACGGTGTGGATTTGCGTCGAGGCTCGGGGAGATGACAGCCATCATGTATTAGTGTTCAAAGTTAACTCAGTTGTATAATTGCATGGAACCCTCAACCATTTTATGCCTAGTCAATTACAACACACATACCTCAATGAAAAGTATATTGGAGATTATTGCATACAGACACATTTGTCGTGTTTTGTTACTTTTTACTCTTTGATTTTGATGTTAATACACTGCCAATCAACTGAGCTCACCAAAATTATCGGGGGTTATAAATGCATATGCATACCCCAGCCAATTTGCCGGGGTATATACCCCCATTATCTACGTGCATGTCTAACACACACACACACACACACACACGTGTTGCTCAATACGACAAAATATTGTTGTGTTTTCAATCAGAGGACGGCGCGTGTGTTGAATGTCAGTCAGCGCAGAATCATTGACACGGGTCAACGACCTGGCCAGGTCACTGGGGTCAGAGGTCAGCGGCGACGCCAAATTGTCCAGTCGCAAAATGGCATTGTGCAGGTACGACAAACACACACATACATACCGAGCAGATGTGAGGTCTTATGCCCCCCATCGAAAGAAATACTTGGGGCCACCATTATAATGGAGACTCAACTCTTGGAAAATGCAGCCCCTCGGTCTCCATTAAGCTGGGGACTTTATTGCGCTACTTGTTGATAAATTTTAACATCATGCGTGAAGCACGAGGTCCTCAACACTCGGGCCCCCCTCTCGGCACGGGGGGTTGCTACCGTTCTGCATGCATACACACGGAAGTTCGCGTCTCTGTGAGTTCTCCAATTTATCCATTTGGTTTGATCTTATTCGCCCATGTGTGCATGTGCTTATTAGTGCATTACGGGATATAAGCTTGCCCTCGAGCTGTCCCGTCTCCAAATCATCATTCATCTATTGGCTTTCCTTGAACGATTGAATTGTTCTCGTCTTTACTATTCCGAGTTGTCTGAACTATTTCACTCTTCTATGCTCCTCCTATAAGTCAGAATGTCCTGTCTGCTCTTCTCTATGTATCTTGTTATTCCCAGTCTTCATGTCCTCTTTGATCGCTCTCATTCCCAACAATCCAGCCTTCCCGATCCATTCTTTGTGCAATCCTCCTCAATCCTCATGTAATATAAATTTAGAATTAAATCTGTCTTCTATTCTCGAGCGTGGTCATAGTTCGTTTAACCTTTCTGGGTATTCTAAGCTTCTCATACTGGATGTATGTGTGTGTGTGTGTGTGTGTGTGTGTGTGTGTGTGTGTGTATGTGTGTGTGATTTAGACCAGACAAATCAGCGCACCTCGAAGACAGAGAGTTAAATCTCCCGTGACAGTGGTGCCATCTAGACGACGACAATTTTTAAGATTACCATTGCCAACAGCACAACAACAAAAGCAACAACCAAGGCGACTACAGCAGCCGCCACAGAGAAATGCTGGCAGAGGAATTGTCAGATTTCCTGTGACGCTACAAAACCAAATACGACAACAACGAGTGATAACAAAACAACAACAAAGGCCTCAACAACAACAACAAAGACCTCAACCACAACAAAGACCTCAACAACAGCAACAGCAACGAGTGATAACACAACAACAACAAAGACCTCAACCACAACAACAACAAAGACCTCAACCACAACAACAACAAGGACCTCAACCACAACAAAGGTTGCAACAACAACAATCAATAACACAACAACAAAGGCCTCAACAACAACAGAGGTTGCAACAACAACAATCAACATCGCAACAAGAACAACAACAAATAGCACAGCCGCAGCCTCAACAGCCGGTAAGAGCTGGGGTGACACGGGGTCAAACAAGGTCACTGGCTTTTGTGCAGAAACAGTTCAATGTTGCCAGTTTGCCGCTTCAGTCTGGCAACTCCAACGAGCCTCTGCCATTGTTCCCGCCACTGGGACCCGGGTGAAATAATGCGCCACCACTGTCTCATGCGCGCCGCGAACGAATTGTCGTCAAAAATAGCGCCCCAACAAGACTGGACATATGAGTGATCTTGTTCTAGTATTAATGTGAAAGACGTGCACAGTGCAGCCGTTAAACTATGATATTCAATGACTACACACAATTACGCAAGCAGAGGTGCTGACGTAGCGCTACCACGCGCCAATAAACCAACCAACTAAATAACACAATAAACAGAAAATAATAAACAAACAAATAAACAAAATTACAATCATTTTGTCTTTATTTCTTGTACACCCAGGAACGTTTCGTCAACTAATAACACCACAATCGCCCATTCATCACCCACAAAATACAACACAATCGACATTCATCACCCACAAAATACAACACAATCGACATTCATCACCCACAAAATACAACACAATCGCCATTGATGAACCACATGATACACATGAACCACATGATACGTGAGCCATTATTACCAAAATCCGCGCGCAGAAAATGATCCAGAAAGACAGAGTACAGGGGGAAAACTAAAAAATCAGACACACACACTCTCTCTCTCTCACACACAGTAAAACTCACATGCCCGTATATGGAAACACGTGTGTCTGTGTGTGTTTGTTTTGTGTGTATGAATGTTTGCATGTTTGTGTGTGCGTGAACACCCACTAAAATTGGCGAATTCGTATAAAATCGACTAGTGGATAACACATGGACAACGATATAGCCATAAAACACGCCGGCAGCAAGGCTCGATCTCGCAACCCACAAAACAGCAACAATATAAACACCGCTAGTTCGATAATACGGCACCCCGCCGCGAGCCAAACCTACATAAATTCTCGACAACGTATAACATCGCCTCGCTCGCGCTCATACAAGACACAAGTATGCACGTGCATACGGCAAGGCAACAAATATCACACGCACACACACGCGCACACATACACACAGCCCTGGCGATAAACAGAATACCCATCAAAAACACACACAGACACAATGTATGAATGAAACATACACCCTGTGTGTGTGTACGTGTGTTAGTGCATAGGTGTGGAGGCATATGCGGTGTTTTCACCGCCGGCCGCATAGATGGCGCTACGAGATGCGTTCAGGACGTTTATCGAGCGCTGCGACAATACAGCGAGGCCAGGCCAGGGGCCACTGATAATGGCGCGGCAGAGAACCGGCCACGTTGCACTCGAAATACACGAACAATCGGTGCCACCACAGTCGTGACAAGTAGTTATTACCTCCCGGCTCCTGCCAATAATCACCGGCATTATTAGTATTAACTAATTAACCAGCTGAGAGTGGGCGAGAACGCAATCAACAATGGTACATCAGCTAGTCAGTTGAACATATCACAATCAACACACACACACACACACACACACATTATTACATTACATTAGGTAGATATTTATATAGCGCCCTACACCTAGAGGGTCTCTAGGACGCTGCACACACAAACGCACACACACACACACACACACACACAGAAAGTGAAAGGTAAAGAAAGAAGAGAGATAATTTACACCTCATAATCATCACTAATATAGACAACACACACACAACCTGTGACCTGTGACCTGTGGAACAACCCGGTCGGTGCCGTGTCTTTCCTCAGGAGCTCGAGGTTGCTCGGCCAGACAACCTGAGGAACAACAACAACAACAACAACACACACACACACACACGGAGAAGGGGGAAGAGAAGTAGAAAACAGTTGAAGCGAGAAGGAAGGGGAAACAAGAGAGGAGCGAATAAGAGAAGATATATATAAATAAGATAAAGCTAAGACAGACAGACCTTGAGGTAGGTATTGTTGGCCATGACGTGATAGATCCAGAAGAGACGTGATGTGACGTAATAAGCGAGCAGCACGTCGATGGTGTAGTGTCCTCGAGACACCAGAACCATAACCACACCCACTGCAGCCAGCAGCATGGAGCACCAGTGCAGCGGCCACCAATGACGCGGCGAGTCTATTCATACACACACACACACACACGGGAAACATACACACATTATATGAAACTCTGTAAATGTGTCTGTATGAATGTACATGCGTGCGAGTGTGCATATGCATGTATTCATCCTACGTGTGATCTATATTTGATTGTTGTCGACTATATAAATACCAGAATGAATGTGGCGCTAGCTAGCAAATAGTAGTAGTCTTTCTTATTGTTTAAGTATCAGTCCGAAAAGAATCGTGAGCTTGTCGGACTATTGTCACATGTGCTTTTATGTCGTGTATACGTACTCGTGTACACTTACTATTGACTGAACTGCTTGTATGAGTGATCAATAAACTTACTTACTTACTTACACACACACTCAAAATCAAACAGCTATCATAGCTTCGCTCTGCAGAAACGCTGAATCAAGAGAGATGTGCAAACATGTATAACAGCCCAGACAAGACACAATAGGTGATTGTAACAAAAGATCAAATGCAATTGTCAACCAGACTACAACACACTGGATTTTTATGACAACACAGACAACAAGACACTGGATTATTATGACAACACAGACAGACAGACATAACACACACAATGCAGATAAATTGGAAAAAAAATCCCTTCAGAACATAGTGATAAACATTAAATGCCGGTAACATTAAATGTCGCATGCACAACAAGAACAAGAAACAGACGAATAATAGACACAGAAAAGGAAAAACCAACTATGATGTAATGTGTGATGTAATATGGATGTAATGTAATGTTGTGTGATGTAATATGGGTGTAATGTGATGTAATATGGATGTAATGTGATGTAATATGGATGTAATGTGAGGTTGTGTGATGTAATATGGATGTAATGTGAGGTTGTGTGATGTAATATGGATGTAATGTAATGTGTGTGATGTAATATGGATGTAATGTGATGTGAGGTGATGTAATATGGATGTAATGTGATGTAATATGATGTGAGGTGATGTAACATGGATGTAATGTGATGTAATATGATGTGAGGTGATGTAATATGGATGTAATGTGATGTAATATGATGTGAGGTGATGTAATATGGATGTAATGTGATGTGAGGTGATGTAATATCGATGTAATGTGATGTAATATGATGTGAGGTGAGGTGTAGAATGTAATATGATGTGAGGTGATGAAATATGGATGTAATGTGATGTAATATGATGTGAGGTGATGTAATATGGATGTAATGTGATGTATTATGATGTGAGGTGATGTAATATGGATGTAATGTGATGTAATATGATGTGAGGTGATGTAATATGGATGTAATGTGATGTAATATGATGTGAGGTGAGGTGTAGAATGTAATATGATGTGAGGTGATGTAATATGGATGTAATGTGATGTAATATGATGTGAGGTGATGTAATATGGATGTAATGTGATGTAATATGATGTGAGGTGAGGTGTAGAATGTAATATGATGTGAGGTGATGTAATATGGATGTAATGTGATGTAATATGATGTGAGGTGATGTAATATGGATGTAATGTGATGTAATATGATGTGAGATGAGGTGTAGGCAACTGACACTCCCTGATCACCAGGTAGCCCATGGTGAGAGTGACTGTGTGTCCTGAGTAAATGTAGTCGCCACAATACACATGCTGGCCGTTGATACTCAGCCCGAAGCCAGTCATCAGCTTGAACACGCGAGTCACCACCACCGCCGCTGTCAAATTAACACTGACACACACATACACACACACACACACACACACACACACACACACACATAAAAGGCAGGGTCACAAGTGTTTGACTCATTTCTGCCGAGACAACTCGATGAGAACAACTAGGTGAAAACACGGATGGACAAGTGTTATCGGACGAATCTTTATTGCTATTTATTTATTATTTACTTTTCGAACTCTCATTCTCTCTACATCTTTTGGGTGATTACATTACCCAACAGATGGAATAATGCTTGAATAGTGTCTGGAATAATGTTTGAATAGTGTATGGAATAATGCTTGAATAGTGTCTGGAATAATGTTTGAATAGTGTCTGGAATAATGTTTGAATAGTGTCTGGAATAATGTTTGAATAGTGTCTGGAATAATGCTTGAATATTGTCTGGAATAATGTTTGAATAGTGTCTGGAATAATGCTTGAATAGTGTCTGGAATAATGCTTGAATATTGTCTGGAATAATGTTTGAATAGTGTCTGGAATAATGTTTGAATAGTGTCTGGAATAATGCTTGAATAGTGTCTGGGATAATGCTTGAATAGTGTCTGGAATAGTGTCTGGAATAGTGCTTGCACTCTTGTCACACTCCCAAAATACTCTCAAATTTCAACGTTCACAAGTGAACGTGGATTAGCTCTTGTATCAACCACCGTGAAGGAGTGATATCTAGATTGTCGCAAGAAAAACAATAATAATCCTCCAACACACTCAGACACACATTGTTGTGTTAGCATGTGTTAAAAAGGTTAAAGCCTGCCTCAAGTAACAGCTGCTACACGGGAAGAAGCCGAAGCTTATCATCACACAGGTGTGTCCCGTGCAGCTCGCTACCACCGCAGAACCGACCATCTACACGCTATGACGCCACAAGGACAGAAGACGTATTAGAGAGGACCACCTCCCCAGAATGCATGGCACAACACATGACTGATATCTGGTACCATTTATTACTGGGTGGACAGGCAATGTTGGATAATAGAATTCGACCAAGAAATTCTCTTCCGCCGGGATTCGAACCACGGACCTCCCTCTTGTGAGGCGGGTGTGCTACCACTACACCACGGAGTCCAACAACCATTACACCACGGAGTCCAACAACCATTACACCACGGAGTCCAACAAATGTGCATATGTATCATGTGCATCAAAGAGCTATGTTTGATGGACATTCTCTTCCATGCTAGTAACCTTCATGATTTGTATATTGTTTCATGCTTATATAATTATTATTTTTTGGCAAATACATTTTACACACACACACACAGAACGAGGCACAACAGGAGACCTGTGTGAGGCAACTGACCCCGCCTTGGGAGCGCACGGATATCGCGGATCAGGCTTGGGCAGCACGGTCACGAAGTAGGTGAGAGAACGCATCATGTACAACAAGCCCATGATCAGGAAGATGCGACGAAACACGATAAACCTGCCACACACACACACACACCTCTTTAAAAACCAAAAGATTTAATGACAAGCAGCTTATACGAATGAGAGTTAAAAAAGATAGACAGTGGAATAGACCAGCAGAGAAAATTACCAACCACAAAAGAATTAATTTATTCAGAAGGAATATTACGACAATTGGAAGGCAGGACACACGGCCAATACCCTATTTGCGCGTCGCTCCAAATTGCGCTAAGCAAAATGGAGGCGGAGCTAACAGGCGCGCAACGTCCACTGCGATACTAGCGCTCTCTAACGGCAGAAAGTGAAACTAACCTATCCTACCTAACCAAGCTAACCTAACAACGAAAATGCATGTGTCAAAAATAACACTAGAACAGTGCGTTGATTAGCTTTGATAAATATAACTTTCATAAAATAATATTGCAATAATAAATGTTACTTAGATATATTTCTTATTGTTTTGTCAGCGGGACAACAATCGAAATAAATCGAAATAATTCAATATATAAAAAATTGCACACTAGAATAGTCTTAATCATCTTTTAAAAGTTTTTTTTTGTCGGAATTTAATTTTTGAATTAGTATACATTGGAAAACATCGGAATACCAGTAAAAAAATCCAGCTAAACCAGCCTATTTCTAATTCGAAGTGAAGCAATGAATGTCTGAGGTTTTATTAACACTCCAATTAAATCAATAAACATATATTTCTTTTTTCCAGACTGTCTAAAACACGCCAAAGAGCCTTATAAATCATGTTTAGAAAAAAGCCCAAACGATCATCTCAAAACGACAAGAACAATCTAGGCTATTTTACGCCTTGAAATTCACTAAATTCTAAGTAACGCGCAGCGAGATTGAAGCGTTGCACTCATTCTCTGCAATGACGGCTCACAAATCTTTCTTGCCACACTGAGCGGAGCCCCATCCCTCTCGGCGCACCCGGGCTAATCTGGTGGGCGGAGCCTATTTAGCGTATGCTCACTTTGGAGCGACGCGCAAAACGGTGGCTCCTGGACACACGAGTGTTGAGCTTATTGCCGGGAAGAACAACTAGGTGAGAACACGTGTATACACAAACAATAATGATGACAGAAATAATGAAGACAACACCAGTGAAAATAAATTGTCAAACACAGAAACTAGCTGACGAAAGGTAAAACATAAAACACTATATCATCCATATTGAACACATCTGCAATCAAAACAACAACACACACACACAGAGAAACAGAGAGAAAGAGTGAGGGAGGAGAGAGTGTGTGAGCACCTGTGTTTGTGCAGCAGCACCGTGATGAGAGCCACATAGAACATGATCATAATGATGATCTCAGAGCCGGTGAGGGGCCAGCCTGCAGTAGGCACTGTGTCCAATACGACATCAGGCAGCGGTGCAATATTGGGCACGCGCTCGTGAGTCAATGCCAGCGATGTGAGAGTCAGCAAGAAGTTGAACAACAACCACAAAAACGCTGATACACACAAACACACACACACACACGTGATGATATGCATGTGACGGCGATTGAGAGAGTACCAAGGTTGTTTACAAAATGTATTGCGGAACTGAAACCAGTGAATTAAGAGCAGAAACTAAACAAAATTGACACAATTCAACATGAGGGAATGTTGAAAATATCAAACTCAACCAGAAGACATAACAAGAAACTACAAGAAAGAAACGACAAAAAGAACAATACGGGATATGAAAAAAATACAGTATTCCATATAAAGCTCGTATCTGGAAAAATATAGTTTTCCATATAGAGCTATAACAGATTGGAATAAGTTACCGGCCAATATCACAAACAAAAATACCATCAAAGTATTCAAGCACTCATTTGACCAATGCAAGGCGGTACAGACGAGTTGACTTAGTCCTGCCTGTACTACAATTCGGTGAGAACAGACACAAACAACACAGCACTAGGAGAGCACCAGATACTGACAGATATCGTGTGACGAGTCTGAATTAGGTGTCTCGCCATCGTAGACAAGAAGAGGGCAGTGTGGTGAGCGCAGTGGTACACAGTGTGGTTGTTGTGGGACGTGTGGTCGACAGGTGTAGCTTTCTGTGTATCTTTATGAGACCGTGTATTGTTGTGTGCTGCCATTTCCTATTTGATTTATCGTTTCTGTCCTTCAAATATATCAGGGAATCGCTCGTCAATACCGTCTTATTACAGATAAAAAGACAGTTTAGTTGGGCAATGGCTGCGTTTAGTGCGCATGTTGTTTGATGTAATATATTGTTAATGTCTCGTTGTTGAACTGTGTGTGTGTTTGTTTCTATTATATAGCAACGTATTATATTATGTAGTTGATATAATATCACCTATTGTTGCGTGTCCATGAAGTAAACATTTTATTTTGGAACGGGGCCAAGTGCAACAAATTCGGATTAGTTCAAAATTCAAATAGAAAATATAAAAAATGAGCCCCACTACTAGTCTTACCTCGCCATAATAATAATAATTATTATTATTCGTTCCCTGTCATTGTTAGTAACCTAAATATGGCATTGCTAGTATACACAACAGTTGATGACAGACAACTAGCAAAACAGTGATAATAAAAACATGATGAAATCAGCGCCCTGTAGAAACAGTTATCCTACAGATAAAACACACTGAAACGATCAAGACCGTTGCATGCAACCACGCGCAAATGCAATGTAGATGCACCACTGAAAAAACGAGCTTACATGTGTGTATGTATGTGTGTGTGTATGTATGTATGTGTGATACATATATGACGTGTGTATGTAGGCGAGTGTGTGTGTATGTATGCGAGTGTGTGTGTATGTGTGCGCGTGTGTGTGTGAGTCAGTGTGTGTGTGTGTGTGTGTGTATGTGTGTGTGTGTGTGTGTGTGTGTGAGTGAGTCAATGTGTGTATGTATGTATGTGTGTGTGTGTGTGTGTCGCACCAATGAACGTTTTCATTTTTTCCTTGGGATAGCGCGGTGGTACGGGCGCTGTCACGTTGATATGCAACAGTTCCGTGGTGCCGTTGACAACAGCACCCGCGCCACTGCCACACAGCGAGTCGCCCGCTGCCGTCGGCGAGACCAGGTCTAGCACGGTGTCGGCCACGGGAGACATCAGCGACGCACCAACAGGCAAATATGACGCACTGTATGCAAACACAACACCGTATCGTTTCTAACGCGATAAAGGTTAAAGACCTCAAGTGACAGCTGCTACACGGGAAGAAACCGAAGCTTATGAACACACAGGTGTGCCCCGTGCAGCTCGCTGCCACCGCAGAACCGACCCTATCCACGCTATGGCGTCACAAGGACGGAAGACGTATTAGAGAGGGTCACCTCCCCAGAATACATGACACAACACATGACTGATATCTGGTACCATCATTTACTGCTGGGTGGACAGGGGCTGTGGGACTGTAGAATTCGCCCAATGAAATTCTGCTCCGCCGGGTTTCGAACCAGGGACCTCCCGCTTGTGAGGCGGCTGTGCTAACACCTACACCACGGAGTCCGCAAAATCTTAGTCCACCACGGAGTCCACGCAATCGCTGAGTAGTGTTATATATTCAACGTTCAGCACACAAAAACGTCTCAGAACCTCACAACCATACGTCACCTGCCAATCACGCTGAATTTTCGTGGCATTATAAAAGGCCGACATTTTCGGCTCACCTAGCCAGTCTGTGGTGTCGGTTGACCGCGGCGGATGTGCTGGTGGATGTGGCGGCCACCTCAGCAGCACCTCCACCTCCACCTCTGGCAGGGCTGATGTGACGCCAGTCATTGGCCGTTGAGTCATCATAAGCGTGCAACAGAGGACGACTCTGCAATAACGTCTCACTGTCCTCCATGCGCGAACTGCTTACGCCCACACCCTACCACACACACACCAACACACATTGTATGGTCTTTGATATTATCGTATGCACTGCTGATAAGGACATTTTATGAATTTTCAAACTATTACTGTTTTATATTGATATTGTGTATATATTTACGATGTATATAGTTTATTGTGTATTGTGAATTGGAGCAGCGCTTCATACCAACAGTCTGAGCGCCAATACACGTTTCTATTCTTTCACACACACCGACACACACACACACACACACACACAATCATACACACGCACACATTCTTAGTGATCATATGTGACGCTAATAAGCTCACAACCCTACAGAACTAATAATCTATATATATATATATATATATATATATATATATATATATATATATATATATATATATATATTCACACACACGTGTAAACACACACAGATATAAGAGTTGACGGGAGAGGAGAAAAAGTCTCTTATATCCGGGGAAAATTACACGTATAAAATGAATCAATCAATATAATACATGAAAACCGTGAAAGCACTGGATTTTCATTCATGCATTACATTTAATAAAAATATTTCATATGGAGTGCATAAGACCCAGTAGACCCCAGTTACGTATCACAAAAACATGACAAACAACGACAGACACAACTGCTGGAAAAACCATTGCATTGGCACATCACACGGTCGCACTGAACATTATTACGCGGTATATCGGCTCTCAGGCACTGTGGACGGTAGCGGCACGACATCGCAACTGGCTGCTGGTGGCCGACAGTCGAGAAGAAGTGAGTGAAGAAGAGTTGAAGTGACTCGCATGCACCTTGACAAGTGGCTTGCCCTGTAGTCAAACATTTCTATCAGGGGTTTGGGGCAGCCGTCGGCATCCAGCGCCCGTTTTCCATTACGGATATCTCTCTTGGTGACCATTCGGCGGATTGATGACCCGCCGAGCTCACGTAGAGAAGGAGTGACATGACTGTCATGAATGAATGCCAAAAATGAGTCTTGCAGCAAACCTCAACACACCAGTAGAGTGGAACTTGCGGTAGGCAAATCGGCGCTGGTGAAAGAGCTTGTGTTCAGTGAGATATTGGTTCAGCTGGTGACTGACTGTGCTCTCCAGCACTTTGGACATGCTGAATAGCAATGAGATCGTCCGCGTGTTCGCTGGTATTTCCACCTTTGGCGAGGGGAATAAGCAGGGCTGTTTTCCACGCCTCCGGAAACACACCAGTTATCAGGGAGCAGTTAACAATTTCCAGTAGATACGGTCCCAGCACTGAAAAACAGTTTGTCAGTAGTGTTTGTATAGAAGACAGGCCCGAAGAAATACTCCCTTGTAACCGGAGTTCTCTTATATCCGGATACACTGTCTCCTATTTATCAGAAACCACAAACAATTGGTGCGGGAAAATACGTAAAAAGACGTGCAGAATGCAGGAAATCACACGGAACATTGTGACAAACAGAACTTCATTGTCCTGTATACAGACCAACAGCTAACAGACCGTAATGTGATTTACATGCAACCACGCGCATTATATAACTCAATAAGACGGACATCTCTGTCAAGTTTCCGCATATTACATTACATTACTGCCTGCCAATTGTATTATCACATGATCTCACTGATCATCCAATCTAACACATTGCCCAACTTCGCTGCGACAATAAACAACGCCGCCCATTGCAAGCCTGTGTCGACCAGCCTGACAACAAACAACTAAACTAATCACAAAGTTCAGTGCAATCATCATGCAATAACTCTGCAACTGCAACTTCACTGGCAAATGTCATTGTTACACAATCATCCCACAATTGTCCCAAAGCCGGTCTCAATTTCACTGTTGCCAAATGCAGTTAACAATCACCCCGCTGGCAGACACACGCGGCAATATGCACACAGTGTCATAGTGAAACAGACACGTGCAAATGCAACTCCTTGTCTCAGTATACTGAACTGGAAGATGTAAATAAATAATTTTCCCTCACCAAATACCGCCTACAAATGCTCAATATGCTAGCGTCGCAAACGCCGCAATGAACACACAGGTGTGCCCCGTGCAGCTCGCTGTCACCGCAGAACCGACCCTCTCCACGCTATGACGCCACAAGGACGGAAGACGTATTAGAGAGGACCACCTCCCGAGAATGCATTACACAACACATTACTGATATCTGGTACCATTTATTGCTGGGTGGACAGGGGCTGTTTGATTATAGAATTCGCCCAAAGAAATTCTCCTCCGCCGGGTTTCGAACCACGGACCTCCCGCTAACGTCTTACAATAGAAACGTTACGTTATTATTAATAATAAACATATTGTTCAATGCCGATACTGTGTCCCAGCTAATCATTCCACCATTTCCCACCTATCCCTGTGTGGGAATGAGCGTTCCAATGCAGTAGTTCTCAAACTTGTTCAGTGTTGGCATCATTTTCAAATGAGCAGTCATTTCCCGCACCACTTAGATAACCTAGGTGAAAAAGATAAAAATACAAGCGAAGTAATAACAAACATATTTAATTCAATATTAATTCATACAACTTGAAGTTCCTGTAGGAAATCAGAGGTGAAAACACGTACTTCTTTAATTTTCCACATGATTTCTCGCACATCTTAGTAACCAGGCACGTGTGTGTGTGTGTGTGTGTGTGTGTTTGCTAGTTGGCACCTGTGAGGAGCTGTTCACAGTGGTGTCAGCTGAAACACAACTGCCATAATCATGCCTGCTGCCGAATACCATTCTGCAAACACACACACAAACACACACACATGGAGTAAATGATCGTGGTATCAAGCGTTAGATAGTGTGTTGTGCTGGGTACTGATGCATAGTAAATCACGTGTGATGTGTGTATGCAGCATGTGTGTCGTGTAATAATGCGGGGTATAATGTGGAATAAACAAGTGCCCTGATGTTATTACTGGCAATATGTATAAATATATACGAGATGTATGTGTATGTAGATATAAACTGGTGACTTCAGCGACAAAAAAGGCGCTGTTTCGTGATTGCAGGTTGAAAATACAAGCAATGCATCAAGAAGCGCTGGCGGCGCTGATATCTGGTTGAAAGCGCGCAATGCAATCTTGTTCTAGCGCCTGTTCTACACGAGCGCCCAGCATTTGCACAGTGCAAGCAAAGCCGTGAAAGATATAAGCATAGTTCTTTACTGCCAAGCATCGTTATACTTGGAGATTTATAAGATCATTATTTTATATACAAGATCTATATAGAACAACACATGAAACATATACGGGCTCTAACAAAAACATTAACACACGTATGTGCATGCATTCACACACACACACATACACACACACACACACACACACACACACACACACACACACACACACACACACACACACAATTGTTATACATACATATATACATACAAACATCAAACCAATATAGTTAAGATATATATTCTAGACAATAGATAGTATATTCTAGACAACAAAAAACAAGTATTACTGAATACAATAGTACAAGAAAGAAGAGACATTATTTTTGACATTGAAATTGAGACATTAAAATTGCAGTATCATTTGAGAAGGCAGAAAAAATGAGAATGGAAGAGCTTAAGAAAGTAATAAAGAAATGGGATAGTGCAAGATGGAGGGAGAAAGTGGAAGAAAAGAAAAGTTTGAAGATATCTTGCAAATGGAGGGATGAAATTAAACAAGATGAGGAATTGTATGATAATATACCATCTTCAGAGATAATGTACAGAGCTAGGACACATAACTTACAACTAAATGATAAGGAGATATAAAGGTAAAGAAGGGAGGTGTATTATGTGTGGAGAAAAAGTGGAGGATCTGAAACACTTTGAAGAAAGAAGAAGGAATTAAAATTTCCAAATTTAATTCAAAGATGTATATCACAAGCGCGAAAACGACATACACAAGTACAAAGTGAGAATCAGAAAGAGAATATTCACATAGAGTAGAATAAGAAACATATAGCAAACAAACATACTTAAACAAGAGAAAAAATTAATAAAAGAGTGGATATGCACAAGCGACTTCACATGACAATATCACCAGAAGAACAGTTCTGAGTAGAACTGAATCAATAGAAAATAAGAACCAATATAAACATGAGTACAACACTACAATGGAACAACGATAGAAAACAATACAGCACCACAAACATGTAGAGTCAGACCGAGGCATAAGGAGTGAGAGAGTGAGAAACAGTATCAAAATAAATAGAAAATAGATATTTGCGGAGGGAAGAAGAAAATTGGCGAAAAGAGGGGAGCAAGTAATAGAGACAGGAAGTGAGTTGTATAGTCGAGGGGCATAGAACGAGACAGATTTAGCTGACCAAGGAGGTTCGTTCCAGGCGCGAAGACAGAGTAAAGGAAGTGGATTACGGGACGATTGATTGATGGAAGGACGAAGAAGATCAGCTAAGTAAGCTGGAGATTTATAGACACGTAGTAATTTGTATACGAGACAGCCTAGGCGAAAGTGGATACGTGGTATGATGGGGAGCCAGTGAAATTGGAACAGGAAGGAGGAAGTGTGGCGACAGCGAGTGGGGTGGAGTACGCAGCGACAGGATTGGTTGATGATGCGCTGAAGGATTTTCAAAGAAGACCGAGGTAAGTTGAGGTGGAGTGAGCTGCAGTAGTCACGACGCCTCGTAGCCGAGTGTCTAAGACGCAAGCTCTATGCACGAAAGGTCCAGGGTTCGATTCCCTGGCGAGGTGAAACGGATGGGTTCGTTTCTTGAAGTGATAGCTCAATTGCTGCAAGGCGGGTTTCGTATGCGCGCAGCCGTACAGTTTTCTGTGCTGGCCGTGACTGCGAAAACCCGTGTAGCGGCCGGACCTGCGGTGTGCCAGCCGGGGCCGTGAGACTTTGCCCCCGCAAAATTACACGCGAACACAGCCTTCTGTACTGCTGTGTTCAAATGCGTAATTATATATTATATATAGTCAAGACGGGAAAAAATAAGCGAGTGAACAAATTTGATAGACGAAGGTTGGTCCAAACAAGAGCGGATAGGGTAAAGAGAACGCAGAATAAGGTAGCAGGTTCGAGCAGTGGAAATGACGTTATTGGTAAGAGAAAGATTGAAATAAAAAATAATGCCCAGGTTAAGTACATTAGGGGAGAAAGGCAGAGGAAGTAATGGAGGATACGAGGAGGGTGAAGAATTAAGAACTCGGATTTAGAAGTATTGAGGAGGAGGCGTCGAGATGAGGTCCATGAGGTAATATCACGTAGGATATTGGAAAAAACAGAAGGATGAGAGAAGGGACAGGAGATATACAGTTGAATGTCGTCGGCATGGATATGGTAAGCAACACTGTGACTCCGTAGAACTCGACAGAGAGAAGACATATAGAGGTTAAAAAGTAAAGGGCCTAAGATGGAGCCCTGAGGAACTACAGGCAATAGAGAAGCAGAACTAGAAATTGATAAGTTAAAATTTATGGCAAAGGTCCGGTTGGATAAGTAAGAGCAGAGAAGTGATAGGGCAGGTGAAGATAAGCCAACGTGGGAAAGATCGTGAGTAAGAATAGTGTGGTCAACTAGGTCAAATGCTGAAAACAAATCCAGGAGTACAATAAGAACAGACTGTTTAAAAGAGAAATGCGATAATATGTTTTGAGAGACGGATATGAGGACAGATTCAGTGGAGTGATGAGGACGGAAACCAGATTGAAAAGGATCAAATGCACGACAAATAAAAGGAGATAGTTGAGAAAAGATGGCAGATTCCAGAAGCTTGGAAGAGAAACTTAAGAATGAGATAGGGCGGTAGCTTTTACAATCAGAGGGATCAAGAGAGGGGTTTTAGGACAGGATATATAATGACATGCTTGTCAGAGAGAAATGTACCGTGGAGAAATGAAGAATTAATTAGATGAAGAAAATACGGGACCAGTGACATAATAGAAGAAGAAATGGCTAGAAAATTTATTGGATCGGCCGGTGAGAAAGAGATCTTTAACATGGAGATTAGAAAAAGAATATCAGGGAGGTCAATATGAGAGAAGGAAGGGAAATAATCAACAGAGGAAGTATGAAACAGAGCAATCTTGGAGTGGTTAATTTTAGCTTGTGCAGATATAACCTTATCAGTAAAGTAGGATGATAGATCGGAGGTTGATAGTGAAGAAACAGGATGAGAACGGTTGCCAGTGAGTTTGTTGAGAGTCACCCAGAGGGCCTTCGGAGAACGGGGAAGGGAGGAAAGACGAGAAGTGTAAAAAGATCGCTTAGCTGAATAAAGAGCAGAAATGTACAGAGAGCGAGAAGTGGAAAACACCAACCAATCAGTGGAAAGGATAGAACGTTTCCAGGATCGTTCTAAGGAGCGTAGATATTTTTTAGCTCGAAAAGATGAGAGTCTATCCACGGAGGAGCTGACCTGTGTTTATGAGGACGGGCAACTAAAGGGAAAATATTATCATTGATAGAACAGAGGACCGAGGACAGAAAAGTATGAATTTCATCAGGACTGAGAGAGTAAAGAATGTGAAGAGGAAAGAGTGAAATGAGTAAACCATGAAAGTGAATTGGATCGAATTTTTTATAGTCACGGTAGAGAAAATTAGATAGAGAATTAGATAGGGCAAGGGTCCGAGAGTGCTCAGGAAATGAAAGTGGAATGGAACCCAGTAAAAGACTATGATCAGAGAGTGAGGAATCAGGAGGGAGAACATGTAAATCAGATGGAGGACAGTCGGATGATAGAATAGAACTAGGGAAAATAATAAGGTCAAGAGTGTGTCCAGATATATGAGTAGGTGAGGACATAGGAGAAAGAAGGGCATGATAGTTGATAAGAGAAAGAAAATTGGTGGCAAGATGTGATAGAATAGGTGGCAAGATGTGATAGAATTGGTGGATAAGTCGATGTGATAAGATGTGATGTGATAAGTCGGCCCAGTGGTTGAAGTCCCCTACATTTACAAATCTACTAGAAAAGGAAGAGACAATTCAGTCCAGGAGTGCTGAAAATTCAGAGAAAAAAGGAGACGAAGTACCCGGATGATTACGACGATCGACAAGCAGACGATGAGATAGACGACCAACAAGCAGAATTCACGAAGAGAGGGAAGAGAAAGAGATAGAGCAATATATTCAAAAGAGAAATATGGAGAGAAGGAAGAGATAACAGAAATAGGAAGGGATTTATAGAACAGGCAGCCCACTCCACCACCAGAAGATCTACAATTAGTCCTAGCCTTATGGGAGAACGAGTAATCAGGAAGGATGCTGGAGGCAAATGAAGGAACGTCGGACTCGAAGAGCCATGTCTCGACAATGCAAAGGATGGAGAGAGAGTAGTGGGAACAAATATGTGAAATATGAGGAGTCTTGTTGCAACAGGAACGAATTTTAATGAAGCCAATGGGGATATGAGGGAGGAAAGGTGAACAGGGTTGAGAAGGCGCGGAAAGATGAGAGAGATGATGCTGGGGTGGTAGTGATGTGCAGGAATTGGGACTGGAACTAGACGCAGCAGTGCCTGCTGAAGAGAGCTACGAACGGCAAGAAAAGATGAACAAGATGAGCAGAACGGAGAGTGAGAATGAGGACGGCTCGTGGACGCACAGTTATGACAATTTTAATGTGCCAATCGGTCACAGACATTTGACCGGTAGGGTCAGCGCAGTGTGACCGCACACGACTTCGTGCGAACAGTGGTCATCCGTGTCCAAGGCCAGCGCATCTGACACAGTGGACCACCCAAAATATGTAGTAAACTGGGCAGGAGTGCAGATCGATAAACAACCGGTCGCCAGCTTTCCTCAACAGAGCCCGCACATCACATTGTTTTTGGGCCGAGTGTGAAAAAGAAGGCGAAGTTCAGTCTCAGGTACTGAAGAGAGAATTGAGTTTTTTGACGGAGCAGTGTGACAAAACGATCAGCCGGTATATCGTGTGGGATATTCGTCATGGTGATCTTGGGCCGAATGAGCGCCGCGGTTGGTAAGACGACGTCGACATCCGGCAGGGATGAGCGCACGCGGTCAGCCACACGCTCGACACAGGGACACAGGGACATCCTGCATTGCCGGGGAAAGCTTGGAGGCCTTGATGGGCTCACTACCACAGCATGTGTCGGGAGACGATGGGCCGGCTCCTGTGAGAGCACGGAAGCAGATGCTGGAGATAAATTGCGCGATCCAAGCGCAGCAACCGAAGCCTCAACAGCTTCAAGCCTAGACCCAACAGCAACAAGAGTCTCGGCAAGCTGCAGCGCGAGCTTAGCGCGGCCCAGACAAGGCGAACAAATCCAGTTAACAACCTTGATTTGGTCAGTGCGGAAGCCTGTCAGTGATGCGCATCTGATGTGAGCCCACGATGAACACAAGCAGCAGCCAATACACTTGCTCCTCGTCGTCTATTTGCAGTAGCAGCACGAGTCGGATAAGGGTCCCAGATCCCAGCGACAAGGGAAACACGAATCCGAACAAGACAAAGAAACAAAGGTGAAGATAATATAAGATTTAGAGAACACCAGAATAACAACAACACTCAGATTACTCAACCGGCGACCAGAAGCATACAGCACAAGAGGAAATTCAAATAGCCCGCTAAACACAACCACACACCACGAGTATCGCCCCGTGAGTGAAGACCATACATAGAGGACGAAGAAGAACTAATAGGCGAGCTGCTGAATAAGAAACAAGACAAAAGAAGTAATATATGAATTCTGGAGAAGCATAGAAAAAAGAAGAAGAGAGATGAGAAACTGAGAAGAGAAAAAAAACATAACCGATTAGAACAGATCATTAAGCAAATCAAGAAACAAATCATTATAGTAATGTTGATGTTAAAGGCATGCGAAATCATCAACAAAAAATAGACAAAAACATTAAAAAAACACGCCAAAATCCTACTCTACACCATCGATATACACAAATGACCCCCAGTTAGATAGACATATTAGCCGATACAATCAGATTAGCAATCCAATAATTATGAAGAACATTAGGAAGTCATATATAGCTGACTTATACAGCTGAATGACACACAAAACTAAAATTTTGCAAGTTGGATCAATATACCAATAATTCCGCTAAATACTGATATCCTACACTACCAAAACATCAAACAACTGACTGCATAAAAGTGAAGCACGCAGACTCAAGCGAAATTCATTCAAAAACATTATACACAACGCACATATTGTGCAACAACTCACTGATGACGTCAACACGTCCAGATTTCAAAATTCAGATGAGCTGGCAGCATGGGAATCGTCAGAAAAGAACACTCGAGAAGCCATATACGGCGGAGGTTGCACTTTAACAGAATACTGCGGGATAATGCACTCAACAGGCCGCGCCCAAATACGCCAAGCACGCGCACTTCAACAACAAATAACAAATAAAATTATCACCACCCTAGCCATTGCATTAATCACTTCTCGATTTACCCAGCCTCAATTGAAAAAACAGGACGCAGACCAAAGAACCACGCGACACCACACCAAGTGCTGTAATATCTGGGTGTGAACAGCACTGCGACGCCAGCGACACCATGTGACTTATATATGAAACACGCACAAGTAAACAAAATATTGTGCGCATGCGTGGTTTATTGTTTGCCAGTATCCTTGATATTTATATCGGATTCGTGACTGCATGCTGATAGCAAAATATCCGATATTTCTCTAATAGATTCATATCAAAACAGAAGATTTTAACATCTACAATTTGAAAAATTCACAGGCCATTCTTCAATCACCTTGACGAATCCAAGGACTTCAACTGATAAACCGACGAGTCCTAGATTATTATTAAATCACACGTAGAGCGCTACCAAAAGCCTGAATTCGGGGAATTGAGGCACGCGCGATTCGAGATCTAAAGACACAGTGTCGTACAGTGAGTTTTTCAATACTTATATCGTCAAATCACAATGGAAATCCATAAGACTTACAGAACGGATAATGACAAATAAGAAGACGAATATGAACGAATAATGCAATTAAAAATGCAAATCGTTGACCTGGTAGCAGGGTTGGCATGCGAGCGAGTTGGATCACGACCTTGAATGACCTTGACAAGTCGCAGCAGCCAATCAGAGAAGGCAGGTCCAAGTCTTCTGTCCGTATTAGTCATATGCTCATCAGTGACGTCAGAGATGACGTCAGTGGGGACGTCAGTGGTGACGTCAGAGATGACGTCAGTCAGACAGACTTCATTATTTCCTTCGGAAGAAGCGAGTTCATTGGTGTCAAGGTCACTTACAACACTGACAATGCCTCCAGCAATATTGCCACTGACATCATCACTGAAACCATCACTGACACCATCACTGACATCACCACTGACACCATCACTGACATCATCACTGACACCACCACTGACATCACCACTGACACAACCACTGACATCATCACCGACTACATCACTGACACCTTCACTGACATCATCACTGACACCATCACTGACACCTTCACTGACACCTTCACTGACACCACCACTGACACCACCACTGACACCACCACTGACACCACCACTGACACCACCACTGACATCATCACCGACTACATCACTGACAGCTTCACTGACTCCATCACTGACATCACCACTGACATCACCACTGACACCATCACTGACTCCATCACTATCTTGTAGAGACAATTTCACTTGCACGTCTTGAGGCGAGGTGTCAAGAGGATGTTGAACTTCTTCAACGACGCATCCCTCTGTCTTGGACTCAATGTTGTTGTTGTTGTTGTTGTTGATGTTGTGAGAGCACGTTTCCGGTGACATTTGAGCAGCAACAATACGTCAACGTCAACACTTCCTCACACACACACACTCTCACACACACACACACAACATATAGACACACTCACATCACATAGACACACACACGACATATAGACACACACACAACACAGTGCACATATGCTTGCATCAATCACCTTTATCATCCGTGAAACAGACAGAGAGACAGAAATGGCGCCACGAAATAATAACACTAGATGATTCGTGTATATTCGTGTGTGTTTGTGTGTCTGTGTGTGTTTAAGTGTCCGTGTGTGTTTGTGTGTCTGTGTGTGTGTGTATTTGTTTGTGTGTGTTTTGTCACAGCATTAATCCGTCGTGTTGGTTTGTCTGTCTGTCTGTCTGTCTGTGTGTATGTTGTGTCGCAGGTGTGTAAGCATCCTCTCTCTCTCTCTCTCTCTCTCTCTGTTCTGCTCCTCAACTCTCTCCCATGTTCACCTCCTGTTCTCTCTTTCTTGCCTACAACATTTTAACCGTCGACATACTTGTGAGTACATGTGTGTCAGTGTGTGTGTGTGTGTGTGTGTGTGTATGTGTCAGTGTGTGTGTGTGTGTGTGTGTGTGTGTGTGCAAACATACCGACACCTACACACATACATGCACACCTACACGCCCAGGTACACACAGCTGCACACACACACACACATATATAGCAAGTATGTGGGTGTTGAATCATACGTAATATGCATAAACCGAATTATGTTTGTTCATAGGGTTACATACACCTTCTCGGAACAAACACACTCACAAAAACACACGCACACACACATATACTCGTATATCTATATACTAGCATTAAAACCCGCCCGTTGTGCGGAAGAATTCATAAAAATATTGCAAATTAAAAATAAATAAGGCAAACTCATAAAAACCTTAATCAATTAAAAAGTCTAAATTTCATTATTTTTAATTTACATTTTGACAAAATATTTTCACTCAGCCCGCCTCATATTTAAACCCGGCCGACGTGCGGAATAATTCAGAACTCGAACACCATCCGTTCTGGTTCTTGAAGTCAAATCCATTAGTTTTGTATATGAATTCATTCTACACGGTGAAATTGAACGTTTTATTGCTGCCCGCGGGACATTTTTATTTCATAAAAATGAGCCATCGCTTTGTTTGCGTTTGAAGCCCCTGATAATTGAACCAGCGAACCATGAGCCAGCGCAATTATGTCACCTCATATTCAAGCATACATACACAGACAGACAGATAATTTCTTCTTTATGTATATACTAGCATTAAAACCCGCCCGTTGTGCGGAAGAATTCATAAAAATATTGCAAATTAAAAATAAATAAGGCAAACTCATAAAAACCTTAATCAATTAAAAAGTCTAAATTTCATTATTTTTAATTTACATTTTGACAAAATATTTTCACTCAGCCCGCCTCATATTTAAACCCGGCCGACGTGCGGAATAATTCAGAACTCGAACACCATCCGTTCTGGTTCTTGAAGTCAAATCCATTAGTTTTGTATATGAATTCATTCTACACGGTGAAATTGAACGTTTTATTGCTGCCCGCGGGACATTTTTATTTCATAAAAATGAGCCATCGCTTCGTTTGCGTTTGAAGCCCCTGATCATTGAACCAGCGAACCATGAACCAGCGCAATTATGTCACCTCATATTCAAGCATACATACACAGACAGACAGATAATTTCTTCTTTATGTATATATATAGCATTAAAACCGCATTAAAACCCGCCCGTTGTGAGGAACAATTCATAAAAATATTGCAAATTAAAAATAAATAAGGCAAACTCATGAAGACCTTAATCAATTAAAAAGTCTAAATTTCATTATTTTTAATTTTATTTTGACAAAATATTTTCACTCAACCCGCCTCATATTTAAACCCGCCCGACGTGAGGAAAAATTCAGAACTCGAACACCATCCGTTCTGGTTCTTGAAGTCAAATCCATTAGTTTTGTATATGAATTCATTCTATACGGTGAAATTGAACGTTTTATTGCTGCCCGCGGGACATTTTATTTCATAAAAATGAGCCATCGCTTCGTTTGCGTTTGAAGCCCCTGATAATTGAACCAGCGAACCATGAGCCAGCGCAATTATGTCACCTCATATTCAAGCATACATACACAGACAGACAGATAATTTCTTCTTTATGTATATATATAGCATTAAAACCCGCCCGTTGTTCGGAGCAATTCATAACATGAAATTCATATTCAATTCATAAAAAAATATGGAAAAATAAAAATGAAATAGGGTACACTCATAAAAATATTAATCAATTGAAAATTAAAAGTTTAATTATTTTTATTTCGACACAATATTTCCCCTCAGTCCGCCTGAGTCATTTTTAAACCCGCCCGTCGTGCTGAATAATTCAGAACTCGAACACGATCCGTTCTGCATCTTGAAGTCAAATCCATTGGTTTTGTGTATGGATTAATTCTACAGGGTAAATTGAACGTTCTATTGTCTATAGTTGCTGCCCGCGGAACATTTTTATTTTTAAAAAAAACCCTTTTTTTAAATGAAACATTTGAAAAAATGATCTAAAAACACTTTTTTAAGCCCACCCGTCGTGCGGAACAATTCATACAATAAAATTCATATCAAATCCTTAAAATATAATGAATACAAATTGAAAAGCAAAAAATGTAACCTATAAATATCTTAACCAATAGAAAAGTCTAAATGTGAATATTTTTGTTCTTATTTTGACAAATATTATCCCTCAACCCGCCTGATATATAAATCTGCCCGTCGTGTGGTATAATTCAGAACACAAACACGAAACAAACAATGAAAGATGATGAAATCTTTTCATCAGACTGTTTCCAAACTATATTTATTACTTAACATCATTCCCCAATATCATTTGCTTAAGTACTATTTCACTTTTACCGCTATAATATTTATTGTTAAAATTTATATATTTTCCGCTATCATTAAAACCCAATATAACCTGAGTCAAACCTACCCAACCCAACCCAACCATTCAATCTTGACCGCTCTCAGCCTAGTCTGAGGTGATTTAACTTATTAGTTTGTGATCACAAAATATACTGATGCGATCATAATTTGTAATCAGAAGACTGAGATTATCTACCCCAGGGGTCCCAAACACGCGGCCCACCAATACTTTTCTCTCAACCCGCCAATATAGTATCGGGACCAAACTGTAAGGTAGCTAAATTCACATTTGTTGCATAATGCGATATAATTTTACACCATTATCATATTATCTCATAATTCCCGGTTAATGCTTCCACTAATGCATCATATTCATACAGTTGTTATTTTTTGGATTACATCGATAATGCAGCCCTTGATATTACAGCCGATATTATATTATGCAATCTATATTCTGCTACGTATTATTCCTAATACATATATCATCAGATCGCAAAATATATTTAAAGGTTCACATCATTCTCCAAAATCATTTGCTTAAGAGCTATTCTACTTTTATCGCTAGAATATTTACTGCTAGCAAAATATCATATACCTCGCTATCATTTAAACCCACTCTTTATAGATACATTTAATTCGCCCGTCGTGCGGAACAGTTCATAAAATATAATTAATATTCAATTCATAAAAAAATTAGTGCAAATTGAAAAAGAAAAACAAACCCACAGGAAAGTTATAGCTAATCTAAAAGTCTAAATGTGAAATTTATGTTTCAATTTAGAAAACATGTTTTTCCACAACACTATCAAAACAATGCAACCTTCTGTCATCTCTATAATTCCAGGTTAATGCTTCCGCTAAAACAGCATAAGTTGGCATTACATGATATTGCAACCCATATCCTTATGCAACTTATGCTTATGCAACTTGAAATTAAACCAATTAAATTACACAGTTAAATTCAGTAGTTTACTTTGTTCCCAATAGCATTTTACCCGCCCGTCGTGCGGAACGTTATTGAGGACAATAAAGCCTTTATATTCAGTAGAGTGTAGCATTAATTAAACTGTACGCAATAAAACCACACCATCCATGCTTGGAGATAATATGATGCATTCTTAATTGTGATTGGGATTCAGTGAAATTTAATCGGTGTATATTCCTGTGTAATCGCAAGTGCGCATAATAGCTGTCAAATTGGCAATATGTCCTTTTGACTTTACACCGCCGTAACTTCCTTCAGATACCCTTTGGAAAATTACAAATTATACCGTATTGTAGAAGAAAAGATTTCTAGAACGATGGTATGATTTATTTTTATGTGTAACAAATAGTTACTGAGAAATAGTAGAAAAATGAATTAATTTTAGTCGCCCGGTGTTCAAGTGTAATTTTGGATGTATTTGAGAATTTTGCCAATTTTACACGTTTTTTGTATCATTTGTGGGTATAAATTACACCTTTTCTTGTAGAACACAAAATTCTCTACACAGTAGTATATTCCTGTGTAATCGCAAGTGCGCATAATAGCTGTCAAATTGGCAATATGTCCTTTTGACTTT
>OU696588.1:4817500-4910000 GCA_916048095.2 Sacculina carcini
GAGTATTGAGTAGAATTTGATGATCAACAGTGTCAAAAGCCGCAGAGAAGTCCAGTTGAATGAGAAGAACATCCTTAAAAGCAAGAGTAGATTTAAGAATAGAGTCATAGAGGAAGAGAAGCGAGGTTTCTGTTGAGTGAAAACTACGGAAGCCTGATTGTTCAGGGAGAAATAGATCATGGCGCTCAAGGTAGTCCGAAATCTGGACATAAGCGGCCATTTCAAGCGATTTGGATAGCCAAGGAATTCTAGAGATAGGACGATAGTTAGACAAACAATTGGGATCAAGGTTAGGTTTTTTCAGGATAGGGAGAATACTTGCGCTTTTAGACGCAAGGAATTCACCGAGAGAGAAAGACGAATTGATAAAATAGGTGATGAAAGGAAGAAGTAACTCAATACAGTTGGGGATTCGAGCAAGGTTAATAGGGTCCAGGGAGGAAGAACGAGTTTGCACACGTCTCAGTAGTAGCCTGCAATCAGAGATGGAAATCGGAAGGAAAGAATGAAAAATGGCGGAGGTGGTGGGAGAATAAGACAATGTAGCAGGAGGGAAACGACAGCATATATTCGAAATTTTATTCTCAAAGAAATGAGAGAATAGGGAAGGTAGGCGAGTTGGGTCACTATCAGGAAACACAAGGGTATTAGATTTACCTAGGAGTTTATTGAAAATATTCCAGAGGGATTTACTGTTGAGACAGGACGAGATTTTATTATTATAATAGGATTTTTTGGCGTCCTCACACAAGATATGATGGTGACGCCGTGCAACACAATAAGATTGCCATGATGCATCATTTTTCAGACGCAACCAATGGCGCTCAAGTCGTCTAAGAGAAGTTTTGGAGCTACGAATTTCACTATTGAACCAGGGACTATGGAGAGATGAAGAGGAACGGAACTTCTTAACAGGAACAAACTGATCTCTAAGAAATTCAAGACAGGAGTTGAAATATTTACAGAGATCATAAGGGGGTAAGAAACAAAACGAATCATAATTGAAAGAAGAAAATATCTGGTTACATAGAGAGTCGTAGTCAACAGTAAGATAATCTAGAAACGTGACAGTTTTATGCGATCTTAGGCTGAGAGGAATAAGCGCGGAAAATTCAATTAAGGAGTGATCTGAAACAGAGGAATCAATAGGGAAGACAGTCAAATCCTTGATAGAAATAGGGGAGTCACTGAATGAGAGCACTATGTCGAGGGTGTGACCATGTTCATGAGTAGAACCGCATACATGATTTGCTAAGCCATAGGAAGATATTAATTCAAGGAACGAAGAAGAACACGATTTGAGACGAGGGGCATCTAGCCAAAGATTGAAATCGCCGCAAAAGAGAATCCTAGAAGAAAACATAGAAATAAGCGTATCAATGAGAACGGTAAACTCATCTAAGAAAACAGAACTAGATACATAGTTACCACGATAGATTGAAACAATACAGACGGGGAGAGAGTAACGGCTAGTGATCTTACAGCAAACATATTCGAAGGAATTTATACACACATCTAGCTTACATTGAATAAGACGAATACAACACACACACACACACACACACACACACACACACGAGCACACACACACAGACACACGCCCTTACAAATATACCAACATACACACATAAACAAGAACAATAAACATGCTGAAACATTATAAGTTACAGATTATAAATTAAGCATTATAAATTATACATTGGATATCAGACATTATAAATTAAATATTGCACATTACAAAATAAGAAGCGCACATAAGAAATGATTCACATCCGGTGTGTCGCGGCAGCAAGGTGTGTCGTGAGATCTTCCAAGGATGCCGCTAAAAAACCAGGGGAAAATTGCATATATGTATTATAATACCATTTTTTAAAGAACAGGATCAGTGTGAAGAAAATTTTCATATCTATGTTAAATGTGTTGTTACACAGATGCAAAATGTCGAAATGAAAAAAATAATAAAACAACGGAGATTTTAAATATGTATTTCATTATAAGGGTGCCGGGAACTTTTGAAAGGCTTGCCAAGGGCGTAGCAAACTAGGAAAGGTTGGGAACCACTGCGTTAGACGCTAGACATGTACACTTGCTAGTTAGATTGAACATCAATGGTGTTGCTCCGCCAGCGATGAATTAAAACTACGAGAATTAGAAGGATTCACTTCGTGCAAATAATCCAGCATTAGTATGAGGCTCATGTTGGTGGATCCAGGGGGCTCAGGGGGCTGAAGCCCCCCCCCCCCCAATATTTCCATCAACTCCCCATAACCAAGAAATTAACTAAAAGAGGTCAAGAAAATAACTTTCTGTAGAATTTGTTCATATAAGCATTATCGCAGAGCATATTCGCACATTATTGTGTGTGTGTAAATGTGTGTATATATAATTGAAAAATGTCCCACAAGTCATGACCTTCACACGCTACCTAGTCACTCATACATAATTCAGCCTGCCAAAATTTAATTCTGGATCCGCCCCTGGCTGGCGGCATTACTTCAGTTTGGTCAGCTATTGTGTGTGTGTGTGTGTGTGTGTGTGTGTGAGTGGGTTCATGAGTAGAACACAGTAACAAGCGAAACAAGTGCTTGATTTTAGGACCAGCCAGGGGCCTATTAGTATTAGTGCAGACTAATTAAAACATCATTCACACTGGACTTATACAAAATTCAATTTTGAATGCCAAATAAAAGCAGGAAATAATAGCATTTTAGCCCGTGTGGCAGAGGTGTTGAGAATACTGCCGCCGTGTCGGTAGTGTAAGAGCCGACTAGAACAAGCCGACTAGAACAAGCCGACCTCTCTCTGTGTTCTCCCCTTTCCTTCGAGTCATATTCAAGTAGGAAAGAGGATTCTCCAGCAGGCTTGACTCCCGTCCTTGGATTGAACTTCCTATTATTCATGGAAATTGAGAAATATAGTGTGTTAGCGGTTCGTGGTGGAATGTGGGCTCACCGGGCGTGACGGCTGTACAGGGCTGGCGTGCTGGCACTACTCGACCTGCTGTCACGCAAACCACTGCACGTGAACACGTCCACTGAACCAGCCTGACAAGCACCACGTGCCACGTGCCATGATCCACGAGGCGACGCAGGGGCGCTCCGAGACAGAGTAGCGTGATCTGTAGGCAACTCCTCTGCGGGCGTTGTCGTCGTTGTCGTTGTTGTTGTTGTTGTTGTTGAGGGGACGTGTGTGTTGTGATGTACGATAGCTCGGTGCCATATCACACTACTCATCCTGGTGCTGCTATCAATCACTCTCACACACACAGGTGACTGGGACAAGCAGTCGATACACCTGTAACTGCACACAACTACCAACACATCACCGCCGCGATACTAAATGTTCACCACTGGATGTAACAAGCACACACACACACACACAAACACACACACACACACACACACACACGTGCTAACACCACTGACAGAGGCATATCAAAGCCGGGGCTAGCCAGCCGATTGTTGTTCCCATTCCGCTGATAATACAACACACAAACATACGCACACACACGCGCAAGCACACGCACACACACATGCAAACACAAAGGCTAACCGTCATAGCAATCGTACACATACACACACACACTTGCACACACACACACACGTGCACACACACATACACACACACGTGCACACACACGTACACACAAGCTACATATCTGCGCCAATCACGCAGTCGATCAACAATGCAAACACCTCTAAATGTCTAATCACACTCGTCTGTTCGTCTGAACAAGTATGCGCGTGTGTGTTTGATTAGTGCGTAATTGTGAGGCCACGTAAAAGCGCAAAATGTACAAACAGTTCAATAAGAAATATATATGACAAGAATTCGCAACAAAAATAACTTTATATACACATATAACTAAAATAAATATATACGTATATACTTTTTGTCGCTACCATTATGCTCACAAAAAGGTAGGCTAAGACTTACTCATATAAACAAGTAAGTAACAGTAAGTAACCAGCACAATAGTAAATTAGAAGTTACTATTGTAAATAAATGAATAAATATAATAAATATAATATAATAAATAGTAAAGAGAAGCCCATCGTAGCACATTGATGTAATTCCACCGTGTATTGATTGAGCAATTGTGTGTGTGTGTGTGTGTGTGTGTGTGTGCGTGTGTGTGTGTGTGTGTGTGTGTGTGTGTGTGTGTGTGTGTGTGTGGCGTAACAAGAAGTCACAGGATGCAAGCAAGTGCTAGCACGCGTGCAACAGGGCGGACACTTGCAACAGCACGGACACTTGCAACACTGCACAGTGCATTGCTAATTCCAGGGAGAACGCCGCGAGCGCCACCTGAACGGCCAGTGTAGTCATTATAATGATGTACGGGAAATTCAGCATTGTGTCGTTCTTGGCAGATAAGGCAGGATATATGTGAATCCGTTATGATGTCGTTGATGAGCACTTTATATGTACAATGAGCATGAGATATTACGCCATTAGTGACATCTAGGCGGTGATTTGATCAATCATTCCCCACACGGCTACTGTTAAATACAGTGGACTCTCCAAATATAGGATATATGATATACTGTATTTCCCGGTCATCAAGTCCATGCCACTTATCAAACCTGAAATACTAGGTTTTTAGTAGTACTGCAGTCCAATAAGCCCAGCCATAATGTGAACTTTTATCCGGTAGTATTTTTCTATTGCTCTGTTTGTTCCACATATACAATATGTTGAAATAATCAGTTCTTTCCTATCATTTACGTGTTAATTTACGTTTTTCATCAAACGTTTGTGGTTTGAGTGTGTAGAAGAGTGTGTGGGTATGTGTGAGAGAGTGTGTGAGCACTTTGGAGTGTATATGATTGTGTGTGTGTGTGTGTGTGTGTGTGTGTGTCAGTCAAAGCGAGTGGTTGTGATTTACCTGTACGACTGTGTGCTTGTGAAGTGTATATGCCCCGCGGCGGCGAGCCAGTGACCAGCTCGTCGCTGATTGGTCGCTACAATGTATGTATGCGAGTAATTGAGCTGAGCGTGTGTGTGTCTGTGTGTGTGTGTGTGTGTGTGTGTGTGTGTGTGTAGAATGCATGTAAACAAGGAAAGTTGATTGATTGTATATGTGTATGTGTGTGTGTGTGTATGTGTGTGTATGTGTATGTGTCTGTATGTGTGTGTATGTGTTTGTGTACGTGTGTGTATGTGTGTGTATGTGTGTATGTGCGTATATGTATGTTTGTGTATGTGTGTATGTACGTGTGTGTATGTGTGTGTATGTATGTGTGTGTGCGTGTGTATGTATGTGTGCGTGTATGTGGGTATGTGTGTGTATGTATGTGTGTGCGTGTGTATGTGTGTGTGTATGTATGTGGAACAACCCCTTGTCGATAACCAATAGCTTCGACAACAGTGATTGTGTGTTGTGCCATCAACTGCACATTGACACACTCATACACACACTCACACATACACATACACGCATGTTATGGGCGAACTGCTATAGGCTGAAACTTACTATCAATGTGCCAGTCTGCGTGTGTCAGTGTGTGTGTCAGTGTGTGTGTCAGTGTGTGTGTGTGTGTCAGTGTGTGTGTGTCAGTGTGTGTGTCAGTGTGTGTGTCAGTGTGTGTGTGTCAGTGTGTGTGTCAGTGTGTGTGTCAGTGTGTGTGTCAGTGTGTGTGTGTCAGTGTGTGTGTCAGTGTGTGTGTGTCATTGATTGTGGTAGTCGTTGAGTCACCATTATAGCACTGATACACACCCACACACACACACACACATACACATATGCCGAAAATATCCACGGAAGCAGCTCGCAAACGTATAAACTATGAAGCGGCCAAAATGTTGTAATATATATTTGAACGATAAATGCTGCCATGTTTTTGTATGTGTATGTATGTATGTGTGTGTGTATGTTTATATATGTATGTTTGTATAATGTATGTATATATTGCAATCAAAAGCGCATGCCCAGCGATTGCAATAAAGCATTGATCGATTGATTGACATACTGACACACACACACATACTGACACACAACAAGTGCGGTCACGTGACCAGTAGCTCGTGCTAATATGGCGAGCACATCATGTGGAGCAGGTAATGAGAGTGCAGAGAGCTGGCTCTATCAGGTCGATCATGTTTGTATCGGTCTCTTGCGATTGCTTGGTACATGCCGGCCGAGTAATTGACACATGACATTATGGCAGCCCTAACTAGCCAACAATCATGTTTGTTGGACAGGATAACTAGGGTGTCCACACGACCTCTTTCCCCTGGACATGTTCTCTTCATTTGGGGCTGTGCGGCCTGTCGGGGTTATTTCTGTAAAATGTTTCGAATGTCCGGGGTCTAAATATTGCCTCAAAAGAAAAAGTCAATTAAAACATTCGGCCTATAAAGGTCGATGTTTCAATAAACGTGTAATTTTTCCCAATGAAAGGCTGAATGTTTCGAGCGCATACAAGTATCATATTCATGGGGATGCGCAATATGGCCACCCTAGGTTAACCAGCTTGAGATTATTCAAGCAAATGCTACAGTTACACTGTGCAGTGAACAATTCAACACATCAACAACAAGTATGAACCCGAGTTATTGCAATAAATCACTTTCGATGCGGGTCAAACTCTTAACCACGGATCACAGGGTGCACACAAAACTAGCATTTGTTATTATGCAGTAAAACAAACTATTTAGTTATAGACTATAATAATTCGGGTTAGAGTTGAGTTGGGTTATATTAGGCATTTGCGAAGACATTTCCGCAAGTAATGTTATATATTAATTACTATTTGTTATTAATAAAATGATTATTCAAATTATACGTTCATTTTCCGTGTAGATTCTTGTCGTGAGCAAGCGAGAAGAGCCTGTCTTATAGCTTATAGCTTGTCACACACGCACATATACCAGCTCTATGACATTGGTCGTTTAATTGGCGGTTTCATATCATTTCGCGTGCGTACAAACACGTGAGTAATCGGCCCGGCATTTTGCACCAACGACAACATTGAATTCATCGATAGATTTTGAAAGCGCATCAATGCCAAAACAACTGAACAATATTACACACACACACTGACACACACACACACTGACACACACACACACACACACACACACACACACTGACACACACAGATCGACCTTGACTGGGTTGAATCGACTTTTGTGGGACAGAGGAAATGAGCCTTTATAGACGCAGCCTTTATCAACAAATACATCGCCCGTCTCAACATTGCTGTACAAAACAACTCTGTGTGTGTCAGTATGTGCGTGTCAGTGTGACAGTGTGTGTCAGTGAGTGTCCGTGTGTGTCCGTGTGTGTGTGTGTGTGTGTCAGTATGTGCGTGTCAGTGTGACAGTGTGTGTCAGTGTGTGTGTCAGTATGTGCGTGTCAGTGTGACAGTGTGTGTCAGTGTGTGTCAGTATGTGTCCGTGTGTGTCAGTGTGACAGTGTGTTGTGTGTCAGTGTGTGTCAGTATGTGTCCGTGTGTGTCAGTGTGTGTGTGTGTGTGTGTGTCAGTGTGTGTGTGTGTGTGTGTGTGTGTGTGTGTCAGTGTGACAGTGTGTGTGTGTGTGTCAGTGTGTGTGTGTGTCAGTGTGTGTCAGTGTGTGTGTCAGTGTGTTGTGTGTCAGTGTGTGTGTGTGTGTCAGTGTGTGTGTGTCAGTGTGTGTCAGTGTGTGTGTCAGTGTGTGTGTCAGTGTGTGTGTCAGTGTGTGTCAGTATGTGTCCGTGTGTGTCAGTGTGTGTGTGTGTGTCAGTGTGTCAGTGTGTTGTGTGTGTGTCAGTGTGTGTCAGTGTGTTGTGTATCAGTGTGTGTCAGTGTGTGTGTGTGTCAGTGTGCGTGTGTGTCAGTGTGTGTGTGTGTGTCAGTGTGTGTGTGTGTGTCAGTGTGTTGTGTGTCAGTGTGTGTGTCAGTGTGTTGTGTGTCAGTGTGTGTGTCAGTGTGTGTGTTAGTGTGTTGTGTGTGTCAGTATGTGTCCGTGTGTGTCAGTGTGTGTCAGTATGTGTCCGTGTGTTGTGTGTGTCAGTGTGTGTTGTGTCAGTGTGTGTCAGTATGTGTCCGTGTGTGTCAGTGTGACAGTGTGTTGTGTGTCAGTGTGTGTCAGTATGTGTCCGTGTGTGTCAGTGTGTGTGTGTGTGTGTCAGTGTGTGTCAGTGTGTTGTGTGTCAGTGTGTGTCAGTATGTGTCCGTGTGTGTCAGTGTGTGTGTGTGTGTCAGTGTGTTGTGTGTGTCAGTGTGTTGTATGTCAGTGTGTGTCAGTATGTGTCCGTGTGTGTCAGTGTGTGTGTGTGTGTGTGTGTGTGTGTGTGTGTGTGTGTGTGTGTGTGTGTGTGTGTGTGTGTGTGTGTGTGTGTGTGTTTGTGTGTGTGTGTGTGTCAGTGTGTTGTGTGTGTCAGTGTGTGTGTGTGTCAGTGTGTGTGTGTGTCAGTGTGTGTCAGTATGTGTCCGTGTGTGTCAGTGTGTGTGTGTCAGTGTGTTGTGTGTGTCAGTGTGTTGTGTGTGTCAGTGTGTGTTGTGTGTCAGTGTGTGTTTGTGTGTGTGTGTGTGTGTGTCAGTGTATCAGTGTGTATCAGTGTGTGTGTGTGTGTGTGTGTGTGTGTGTGTCAGTGTGTTGTGTGTCAGTGTGCGTCAGTGTATCAGTGTGTATCAGTGTGTGTGTGTGTGTGAATGTGTGTCAGTATGTGTCCGTGTGTGTCAGTGTGTGTGTGTGTGTGTGTGTGTGTGTGTGTGTGTGTGTGTGTCAGTGTGTGTGCCAGTGTGTGTGTGTCAGTGTGTGTATGTGTCAGTGTGAGTGTGTGTGTCAGTGTGTGTCAGTGTGTGTGTGTGTCAGTGTGTGTGTCAGTGTGTGTCAGTGTGTGTGTGTGTCAGTGTGTGTGTGTCAGTGTGTCAGTGTATCGTGTATTTGATGATAAATTCACCGCGAGATCAATATAGCGTATGTGTGTGTGTGTGTGTGTGTGTGTGTGTGTGTGTGTGTGTGTGTGTGTGTGTGTCAGTGTGTGTGTGTGCTGGTTGGTACTAATGATATGACACACAGACT
This sequence comes from Sacculina carcini, assembly GCA_916048095.2. Taxonomy (NCBI): domain Eukaryota; kingdom Metazoa; phylum Arthropoda; class Thecostraca; family Sacculinidae; genus Sacculina; species Sacculina carcini. The sequence continues at coordinate 4,826,513 of OU696588.1, forward strand.
CAAGCTAGTAGTTGACCTCGTGTGACCTATGAGTCATCAGGTCACGCCAAATGGTCGTGCGGTCACAAGAAACCACCTCATGTCCTGAAATGACCTCAAGTTCTCATGTGACCTCAAATGACCTCTGTTTGGCATGATCTGAATTATTTTCTATTATTGTTATTGATTAGGGGCAAATACAGTATGAACATTTAAGCCCAAGTATGCAATAAAAATCCGCAAAAAATGCCACAAAACGACATTGTTTTGATGTAAAACTATTTTTCCATTCAAACACGCCATGAATCGATAAGATGGTTATAAATAACAGAAAAAACACAGAATTTACCAAATGACAAAATACACAAGCAAACTTCAATGCACACGCTTATAAGCCGGCAATTTGAATAATGAATTTCCTCAGTAATAAATAAATATAAAATGAAAAAAACACAGCTCGCAATCGTTGAAATGATGTATTTTATTTTAATTCCCCAGAATAATATACACACCCTAACACACACACACACACACACACACACACACACACACACACACACACACACACACACACACACACACACACACACACACACTGAAGTCCACTGAAGTCAAGACTATAATTGTCATGAGAGGCGCTCAAATAACAAGCCGAACCGAACTAAAAAATATATTAGAATATTAGAATAATCATCTAAAGTGGAGTGATAATATACAAACGAAATGCTGTCGTAAAGTTAAAACCTCAAATAATGAAATAGATTCAATAAAAGTCCAATACAATATTGCAACAGTCTTGCAAGATCATTGCAGAACATTCTGCAATGAAGACGGCAACTCTTGTGTCGTGTCATTGTTGACCCATGTGACCTTGTGGCCGCGGGTCATGCACGTGACCCCTCATCACTTGACCTTGCTGCGGACACTTCTCTGAGAGGCGACAGACTGACGACGACTGGAGACAGGGTTGCCAGACTGCTCGACATCTGGCAACTCTGTGATAACAGGTGAAGTCGAGCTTGGTGGAGCCAACACAGCGGGTCTTTGTGCCGGGTAACTGACACATACACACACACACACACACACACACACACACACACACACACACACACACACACACACACACACACACACATACATACACACATAATTATAAAATTTATATTACAATTTTTTTGCACAATTTTGTAATATAAATTTGAACGATAAATGTTGCCATGTTTGTGTGTATGTTTATATATGTATGTTTGTACGAGGGGTGTATGAAAAGTTTTAAGCATCAGAAAAACTAGTAGGGCTTTGAGATTTTTGATGATTTATTTTTCAACGTAGTCTCCCTCAAGATTTGAGCACTTGTTCCTGCGGTGCTGCAGCGCATTTATCCCAGTGAAAATGAACTATTTTGTCTGGGACCCCAGGAACTCCTTAACTGTAGTTATGACGTCATCATCACTGCGAAAATGGCGACCAGCCAGGGCTTTTTTCAGTTGTGGGAACAGTTGGAAGTCGGAGAGGGCCATGTCTGGCAAATAAGGAGGGTGGGGAACGAGATTGAATCCACAGTCATGAATTATTACCATGGCAACCACTGAGTTGTGGGCTGGAGCATTGCCCTGGTGGAACAGAACCCCTCTTGTCAACATTCCTGGCCTTTTTTCCTTGATTGCTTCCCGTAAGCGCCTTAGTTGTCCAGAATAATACTGTCCAGTTACTGTTTGGCCTTTTTGAAGTATTCGATAAGAATGAACCCCTGCGAACCTCAGAAAACGGAGGCCATGACCTTGCCAGCTGAAGGAATGACCTTGGCTTTTTTGGGGGTCGGAGATGACGTGTGCTTCCATTGTTTTGATTGTTCTTTTGTTTCCGGTTGATAATGGTGAACCCAGCTTTCGTCCATAGTAATGAAACGAGCTAAAAAGTTCTCTTCGTCTGCTTCAAACAGTTGAAGATTGTCCTTGGACATGGTGCATCTGGTGCGCTTCTGCTTAGGCGTCAAAAGACGGGGGACCCACCTTGCAGAAACCTTTGACAATTTCAGGTCTTTGGTCAGAATTTTGTCAGCTCTTTCAAGGGATACCCCAAGCCTCTCTGCTATCTGACGACATGATAGACGACGATCTTGCATGACCATTTGCAGAGCAAGGTCAAGGTTGTCCTTGCTTTTTGCAGTTGGAGGTCTTCCTGACCTTGGGTCATCTTCAACACTGTCCCTGCCACGCTTGAATTATCTGCCCCAACGTGTGATTGTTGCATAAGAAGGGGCACTCTCTGCCTATGCTCCTACCATGTATTCATGAATTTCTGAGGAAGTCATGCCTTTCAAATGCAGGTACTTAATGACTGCATGGTACTCGGTTTCCTCCATTTTTTACAAAATCCTTGACCCTTGTCTATTCAAAAATCTGCAAAAAATAGATAAAATATGTTAGAACCTTAAAAATTGGCACTCACACTCAGCATTGGCTGTACTTTTATGGAAACATAAATTTGGCTATACACCAAAACTCCATATATGCGATGCTTAAAACTTTTCATACACCCCTCGTATAATGTATGTATATGTTGCAATGAAAAGCGCGTGCCCAGCGATTGCAATAAAGCATTGATCGATTGATTGATTGACATACACACATATACATACACATACACACACATATACATACACATACACACACACACACACACACACACACACACACACACACACACACACGCGCGCACACACACAACCAGTGTGTCAGTAAATAGTCAATATCTACAATGATCACAGGATATTGTGGCTATTTCACAATTGATTTTGCCGTCAAAAAGACAGTCTGATATAAGTGCTGTGTTGTGTTGGAGTGCTGCTGGACAGAAGCGAGTTAATAGCTGTGCTAATAGAAGCCAAAAATAATTCAATCGCCAGCAAATACTGCTAAAACGTGAGCACATGGTCGGAAAGTATGTTATTATTGATTAAAACCACAATTATCAATGATTACTGATATATTTTATATTTAGAAATATCATTTCTTATAACATATACCAGCCATGCAAAATCTGTTTATTATATTTTATTATGTTTGCTTTATTGTGTTGTTAATTCATTCTATCCAAATCTAACTCTAACTCGGTCTCCGGTGCATATTTTCCATGATTTTCTTTCAAAACCGACGTCAACGCAAAAATGACCGACACCAGCGCCACCTATACGTCTCATAAGAGAAACAATCACCCGCGGTCTGACTGCGGCGGGAAGTACGCCTGTTGTTGTTGTTGATAAGAGTTGTTACTGAAGGCCGACGGTCCCGACGGCGACATATTCATGATGACAGGCACAGGCTGAGGAACGGTGACTATTTGAGGAGCAGAATTATTGTGGCTGTCGCGCCGTGAGTGTCTCATTTGAGCAAGCAGCTGGTCAGAGCGACGGATCTCTCGCCTCTCAACCTCTCTCTCTGTGCGGGCACGAACCTCCTGTCACATAACACACTCACACGTCATGAGTATCAATATACACAGTCAGAAATATACACACACACACAGAATACAAACCATATTGGCATCACAATATGCCGTAAACATCTCTTCAAACGACACCTATAATTAATTCCTCTGAATTGGCAGCATCTATGACTGACTGATATATATTAGTGAATTTCTCATTAATTACAAGTAATGACCCTGTATTTGTGTGTTTCGTCAAATAATATGCATACAATAAATCATTCTCTTTTCATACATAGAATTTACCGTATCTTCTCAAAATTCTCACCAGCTAGTGGAGAAATAGAGCGGCACCCCCTATTAGAACAACACTACGGGGGAAGGTAATTACTAATACATATCCATATTATATACACATCATTTTTCATAAATATATACACTATTTTGCCATTATACATTAAAATCGTGTGAAAAATGTGAGTTTGAATGTATGATAATTCACCTCCTTCAATTCCATCTCGCGGATTTTTTGACTGAGTTCTTTTATTTTCCTCTTGTACAAGATCAGTTGTTTTTGGTCGTGTTGAAATCTGTTTTCTGCTTCGGCCATACGCAGCTTCAAGTCGGTCATATCCTGAGACTGCTTCCGAATCAGGAACTATAAAAATACAACCGTTCGCGTGTTTTAATTGGCGAAGCAAATTTATTTCAAAATAAAAGAAACAATTGAAACCACGGAAATTTCACCCGCCTGCATTTTCTCCAAATGTGACATTCTTGAATCTATGTTGCCCAGGCTTTTTTGAAATCCCAGAGAATTCTGCTTGAAACTCAGCTGAATATCCCGGCACAACTCCTGAAGCGACATCTGGTGTTTATTGTTCGTATCTGCCGATGCAAACAACCAAAAATACTGCATATTCATCAATTCTGCAATTAATTATTTACGTTTAAAGTAGAATAACAAATAAAGAGAGCTAATCGCAAGAGAGATTTTTGTTTTGATGTACTGAAGACGCCGACCATTAAGCCCGTGATTTAATCCAGAATTCTACTGCATATTTTCCATGCTTGGCTTAAGGGCCAGACAGCTATTTCACAAGGTAAATATATTCAGTCTGCCAAAGTTTTATTTATCCAAAAGAACAAGCTTCATTATAGTATGTATTATATCAATGTTGATAAAGTACAAAAATGTGCATTCGTTAGATGAAAAACGTAAATTAACACGTAAATGATAGAAATGGACGGATTTTTTCAAAATGTGGTATATGTGGAACAAACAGAGGAATAGAAAATTACTACCGGAGAAAAGTTCACATTTTGCATGGGCTTATTGGACTGCAGTACTACTAAAAACCTAGTATTTCAGGCCTGATAAGTGACATGGACTTAATGACCATGATCTACGGCAAATGTTAACAGTTTCAGCCAATGAGAAAAGTGAAATTCTTGCGAAATTTATTGACAACCAAAATTGGCAGCATTACCGGCCACTTGCAGCGATGAAGCATCTTGAACATTGGCATCACTGGAATCATTTTGGACAACCTCACTGCGGTGCGCCAGTTTCGCCGCAGTTTCTGCTTCCACTGAACCAGCACCGCTCATCTCAGCCATCTGACACCAAATTTGAGCCGATCAAACGGATTTAACAAATGTGGATTTAACAAGTTAAATTTAAGAATCACCAGTAAGAATCGTGATGGAAATTCAAATACACACATTAGTTGTGACGTCACCCAGATTTTCAGCGCAATTCTAGTGGAATAAAGCCGAAAAACAAATTATTTTGAAACCTACTAAAATCCAACGTTACAGCCAAGTATATAAGCAAGAATGTAGCTATTAACAAGAACGCATATACTAACAAAAATGTAGGCATGAACAATAATATAGAATATGAAGAGCAATGTGACGTGTGAGAGCGTGTGTTGGAGTGCATATGGCTTTGTGTGTGTGATTCGAGTTCGCGCTTTGTGTAGTTCACTGGTGTGTGTTTGTATTTGTGTATGTGTGTCATGCTGTTACATGTGAGTCCTTGACCAGCTCGCCGCTGATTGGTTGATTTGTGCATGACTGTCTGAACTGTGTGTGCTTGTGCGTGTGTGACTGAGTCGTGTTTGACCAGTGGTCTTGGTGTGACGTCTTGTAGGCGCGCGTGGAGTAGACATGTCCACGCGCGCCTGTCTGTAAATATATTATAGTGTTTTGTTTTTGCTACAAGGAATGTAGATATTAACAAGAATGTATATAATGATGTAATTTTCAATCAGCGCACCTGAGTATCACCACGTGCGCTGTTATCAAGATCTGACAGGTGAGAGTTATAAGACTCAGCCTGATCCACACTGTGTTGGGCTTGTGCTTCCTGCTCCTGCTTTGGTTGTTCTGCAATGTTGCACGGTGAGTGTGGTGTGTCGTGCAGTTGAGAATTCAATGCCGACTGAGGTGCAGTAGCAATAACCGGTGATTCTGGCTCGGGCATCTGATGACGGCGTGGCGACACAACAAATTATATGCATCACCAATACTCACCACACCACACACACAGACTGACTCAATGCAACAATGCAAGACTAAGCACGGGCAGGTGTGGTGTGGGCCGAAACATGAATGGAGGAATAATGCAAAAACAAATAATTAAGAATATAATGTAAGGATAGTAAATGAAAATACGAATAAGAAAATAAAAAATAATGAACAAGAATGGAGGAATAAAGCAAAAAACAGCAAAGAAATCGTGCTAATATTTCTAGCCCTCAGTTGCAATAACACTAGCAAACATCAAACAGCGAAATCAGTTTGAGTATTTGAGGAGTGCAATATTACAGCTGGGAAGGCAGTGAAACATGTGATAAATTGGTCTAAAACACATAATATTCTGGTTGCATTTATAATAAAAAACTTGCATAGACACAACTTTTTTACCTTCAAGTGTGTATCGAGAAGAACTAGTGTGATGTACAATTCACTCTTATAGCGTTTCTGTTGTCCCATAAAACCAAAACTCCATCACACTCACATACAACCAATGAACACAGATCAACACCGATGAAAACACACACACGCACACACACACACGAGACTGAAAATAGCACGACACCGTGTCAATTCTGTGTGTTACATCATCACATTAACACACACACACACACATAGAAAGAAGTGGTAGAACATATGTCAAAACACACACACAAACACATTCAAACATACACATGCACAGGCGTAAGAGATAGACATGTGATGTGTATCAGTTATGAGTAATTAGCTTACCAATCACTCCCAATGTTCATCCACTAATCATCACTCAACACACACACACACACACACACACACACAAACGACGAGTGTATGAGTGACCGTGTGTATAAGAATGACCCCGAACTCACGACACACACAGACATACAAACACACGCAGTGCAAGTGTTGAGTGACTCAATTGCATCAACGAAATGTCATCGTACATACATACACAAACACACATACATACATTCACAGGTGCGGCATAATTGAACGCACACACAAGTGTGTGTTGTTTGTATGTCTGTGTGCTCCATTTGACATAGCAAAAACTGTTGAAATATCGATTTGATGGCAGAACATGCAATGAGAGTTACGAGTCACCTGGGGGCCAGCACATACTACTGCTAAATGACAGTGGCGGCGCCAAGGGGGGCTGGACCCCCCTAAAATATGCCAAACCACCCTAAGCCCCCCAAAAATCATAATCATGGACATTAAGATTTATTACCACTGTAAATGAAGTCCTGTAATTATGGTTCAAATTCGAGGACTGAATCAGTGTGCCCCAGTGCGTTATTATAATATTATGTAGTCAGCGTTTGAGTGTAGTTCTTAATGCTTCACCAAGCCCCAAAAACTTTTTCCTTAGCTCCCATGGGAAAAATCCTGGCGTCGCCACTGCTAGATGCAGAACGTTACGGTTCTATATGAACAAATTCCTTATAAACAATAATATAACAATAAAAATATAAACATAATATAAACAATAACAATATAAACAATGCCAGTGGAAATACTATATATTTCACACTTTTGAAGCAAAACAAAAATACTCGGTACAAACATGAAAATGATCAATTGTAATGCAAACAACATCTACACAAACACATACAGACAGACAGACAGACAATGCAAGCCACAGACAGAGCGAATAATTGGAAACATTTCGCAATAAGCAGAGAACCGAGAAAGAGAGAGTGGACGGTGTGAGGAGGCAGAGAAAATGAGGAAACGAACATAAGACGTGGAGAAAGAGAATAGGAGAGCGATGTGGAGAGAGGAAATGTGGACAAAAAACCTGACAGAGAGAGAGAGAGGGAGAGACAAGAAGATGTAGAGAAAGAGCGAGATGCATTTGCTGCTTGAACCCCCCTGCCCTGCCCCCCTATTAGAAGAGCAGACGCAAACAGCCCCAGGCAACATCAATGTAAACATAATCAATACATCAAGTTATCATGTAGCAACACAATTTGCCAACCACCCCACCCTAATAACAGCCAATACAGACGTATAAACAACAACAGGCAAGCAAGACTTAGAAACCGCCGTGTCAATGTGTCAGTGTGTATCAGTGTCAGTGTGTGTGTCAGTGTGTATCAGTGTGTCTGAGTGTATCAGTGTGTGTGTGTGTATGTGTGTGTGTCAGTGTGTATGTGTGTATATGTGTATCAGTGTCAGTGTGTATGTATATCAGTGTGTCTGAGTGTATCAGTGTGTGTGTGTGTGTATGTGTGTGTATCAGTGTGTGTGTGTATGTGTATCAGTGTGTGTGTATGTGTATCAGTGTGTATGTGTGTATGTATGTGTATGTGTGTCAGTGTGTCAGTGTGTGTGTGTGTGTCAGTGTGTATGTATGTGTGTCAGTGTATATGTGTGTATGTCAGTGTGTCAGTGTGTATGTGTATCAGTGTGTATCAGTGTGTATGTCAGTGTGTATCAGTGTATGTGTGTCAGTTGTCGGGCTGAGTGAACGGATTGGCAATGCTTTCCAGTCCGTCGGCCGGACAAATGAGCACAATGGCAGTGCTGCGACACACGACCAGTCCGAGCCTGCGAGTGTCGTCCGTCAACCGACTACAGTCATCCGGATCTGACACACACACATACACACGCACACACACATACACGCACAATTTCAAAGTGGCGAATTGGAGGACAAACCAAATTCGCTTGTGTTCCTTTTCTGGTCGCTTGCTGGCATTTAATTTCGTGGGTTCAGTGAATTTATTGGATTTATCAGCACTGCTGATGAGAAACGAGGAATTGGCTCAGTAAGAAGTGGGGAAGAAGAGGAAGATAAGATACGGATCAATGATCAAGCTTGAGATCAAATTTACGGGCGCTTGCGGTACATGGGGTTACCGCAGGGTGGTAATAGCGCTTGCACTCTTCCCATGCTACTGGATTTGTCTATAATTAATAACACTAATAGCCGGTAGATGGCAGCACCTCTGAACGACTCGACAGTGTTATCCAGCACGAGGTTGAGCAGCTGGTCGTAGCCCTTGAGAATGCCCGATGCCTCGCGTCCGCCCGAGAACTTGACTCGAATCGCCTTGTCGAGGTATTTGGACAAATCTAGGATCGACTCCTTCTTGCGTCGCTCCTTCTGTTCGCCAGTAGCTGCCCGGTCTGCTGGGGCCTGCACGTGACAGCATGCGCCAGCGTTAACGGCGAGCAAATACGAGCCATAACGCCGCATAATAGCATGATGATAGACTGCGCCATATAAACTGTACAGCCACTCTATGGAAATACAACAGCTTACACTTGCTAGGAAATAATAGGTCGCATGATAGTGTATGGTAGATATTCATGACACACAGAGGTGGCAACGTTGACATGAAGTACTGGCGTGCGCAACAGTTAACAACATGTGTTGCTGCTGTTGTCTGGCCCAGCAACCTCGAGCTCCTGAGGAAAGACACGGCACCGACCGGGTTGTTCCACAGGTCCCTGATGGAATTGATTTTGCGTTGGCGTCTGAGTTGTGTGTGTGCTGTGCAGTGTTCCATGATGTGTGTGATGGTGTGTGGTGCTGAATTGCAATCTGGACAGGTGTCATCGATTGAGTCATTCAAACTTTTCTGATATGACAGAAGGGCAGGATGGTGACCGCATCTCAACCTGGCCAGATGCACCTTGTATTCCCTTGTGAGTGTGTTTTCTGATTTGTGTGTGTACGGTGGATGTCTTTGTAGGAGTGTATTGTGTTGTAGTGAATGCATATATTTCCGTGCGATCTCTGTGTGTATGTGTTTCTTGATGGATGTGCGTGGGGGAGCTGGTGGAAGTGATGTGAAAATTTGTCTGTGGTAAAGTGTGATTGGTGTTTTTTTATGTTTCTGTTTGCGTTTTATTGTGTTGTGAGGTGATGTAGTGGATGTGCTGTGTTGGTGACTGCTGCTGCGAGTGTTTGTGTGCCTCTCATGTATAGGTGGTGTGTCAGTTTGAGGATCTTTGCTTCGTGATGGAGGTGGTCTACTGGTGTGGTGGCTGTGCACCCTGTCATGGTTTTAAACGCGTCCTTGTTGATTGATTTGGCGTTTCGGCCACCATTTCACGTTTCTTCACCGAAGTGTTGCTTGGTAAAAAAAACATGGAAGTTGTTTTCAAAATGAGTAAAATTTGAAAACATCAAACATGATCAAGTCAATTTGGACAAAACTAAACATTAAAATAGGGAAATATTAATCTCGGTATCACAGTAATATCGAGTGAATACGTGTGAATCTCACCGTTGAAGACATGTTGACACTGTTCAACGCGCGTAGTCAGCAGCAGCACAAAAACAACCGGAAAAACTGCCTGACTTGCAATGGAAACTCGGCAACTTCACCAGCTGATATCAACACAAGTCACACAACATAACACACACTAACAATATTGTCCAGTACAATGCTGCGCTTACAAAACCATAATTGTGATCATCATCCTATTTCGAGTCGTTAGTATTGTGAATATCTCTTAAGAGAATAAGATATTTAACTATGATTAAATATCTGGTGAAGAAGTCATCCCGTGAAAAACACCAACAGCAACAAATGAAAGAGAACCGAAAAATGCATTTCTCAGCTAAGAAATTTGAAAACGATAACAAATATAATTAAAAAAACGCCAAGGATTGAAAAAAGATTTACACGATTCAACCACAAATCCAGCGCCAGCACTTATTAATGTACGCACTGCGCCGTTTACGTCGTTCATGTGAATAGGATTGTCTATAGGGAAATATTATATTATCCTTGAAACTATTGCACCGCTCGTACTTTCCGCATAAAATCAAAAGAAATCCCAGGAATATATACGTTCACATCTGAGTTATATATTTTACCGTTCTAATTGAATTTTTATAAGCAGCACATGAATTTTTTCCGCAGATTTGGTAATACTGCCAGGGAAACGCCGTATATTTACATTATGATGCATATTCTAATATTTTTGCTCAGAAAAAATGCAAAAATTGTCATTTGTCATTTAAGAACTGTATCAAAGATTATTTGTTCTAGAAAAATATTTTTCATCCCGAGAAATTCAAGTTTGTAAGAAATCCAATAATTCCGGTGTATGCAACTATTCCCACAGTGATTACTATTGTAATTTTTGCTCATACGACTGACTGATATTGCCATAATTATCGGCAATACAGTAGCACACACACACACACATACACACGAACGCAAGCACAGGACAGAGACAGAGAGACATAGAGAGTGAGGAGCTCATCACACAGCACCATCATCGAAAATGTTGCGTGCACGCGCCGCCCACCAGTGCAAGACTGTCGTGTTCAGGTGCTAATTCAGCGGCAATTAATAACATGAGTGCGTGCTAGGTGCCTGTGCGCCACTGTACGCCGCATTTAGCACGGCCTGCGCGGCAATTTTCACGCACGTTCCAACGGCAGCACAAAAGCTAAACGGCAGCCGCGTCAGAAAAAGCTAAACGGCAGCGTTGCGGCAATGTCGTTGTTGCGCCATGTTTGAAAGATGCAGCACTTGAAGCAGATTACGCGCGCGTGTCGCGGCATTATGTGTCCCAAACACTGGCACAATTATAGCTCAGCAAACATGGGTGATAGTGAGTTGTATAACCACTAGAACAAGGATTTGACCGGCGGTACTAAGGGATGCGAAAATTCCTGTGATTAATACAAAATGTGTACAACCTATTCCATATATTTTTTATGGAAGTAAAACTTTTCTCACTCATCTTAATAGAGCCACACTGTATAGATAATTGTTGAATAAAAAAGTTTTGTTATTACGTGGTTTGTGTTTATATCTTTTTCATATAGCAATCAAGAATACGAGGGATGCAAACACTGGCTGTTGATTTGAAAAGGGTGCCAACACGGACAAGTTTGAGAACCACTGCAACAAAAGTATATTCTCCATAAAAATCCCACACAACAGGTGTGTGACAATGCTTGCAGATTCTGAAGCAAAAATATGATTATTTATTTGAAGCAAAACAATGGAATAACACAGTAAATCCAATAAACAATCATTATTATTTGAATAACTTGTATTTCTACGCCAGTGCTAGGTTACATGCATGTGTGTGTGTGTGTGTGCCCAGCTTTCTCACACGAATGGAGCCAATCAAGGTTAAAACGCCGACGCGAATTTGGTGTAATTGGTGCGGATCAAGGTGCTAGTTGTCATTTGTCGTGTGAGCAAACAGTGTGTCATTGTGTCGTTTGCCTCGCCAATACTCACCACGGAGTCTCTCCCACGCACTCATTTAAAACCGGCTTGCCTCAGGCTGCTGGGTGGACATAGCGTGAGTGAATGCTGCCAATGTCATTGCGGTTTCTGTTGGAATTCCGGAACAAATGAGCGAATTGTGCAAATTGTGCAGTGTTGCCATGGAAACAAGCAGGTTGTGCATTGTTGCCATGGAAACAAGCATATTGTAGTGTTGCCATGGAAACAAGCATATTGTATTGTTGTCATGGAAACAAGCATATTGTGCAGTGTTGCCATGGAAACAAGCATATTGTGCAGTGTTGCCATGGAAACTAACATATTGTGCAGTGTTGTCGTGGAAACAAGCATATTGTAGTGTTGCCATGGAAACAAGCATATTGTGCAGTGTTGCCATGGAAACTAACATATTGTGCAGTGTTGTCGTGGAAACAAGCATATTGTAGTGTTGCCATGGAAACAAGCATATTGTAGTGTTGTCATGGAAACAAGCATATTGTGCAGTGTTGCCATGGAAACAAGCATATTGTGCATTGTTGCCATGGAAACGAGCATATTGTGCATTATTGTCATGGAAACAAGCATATTGTAGTGTTGTCATGGAAACAAGCATATTGTGCATTATTGTCATGGAAACAAGCATATTGTGCGGTGTTGCCATGGAAACAAGCATATTGTGCAGCGTTGCCATGGAAACAGGCATATTGTGCAGCGTTGCCATGGAAACAGGCATATTGTGCAATGTTGCCATGGAAACGAGCATATTGTAGTGTTGTCATGGAAACAAGCATATTGTGCGGTGTTGCCATGGAAACAAGCATATTGTGCAGTGTTGCCATGGAAACAAGCATATTGTGCAGTGTTGCCATGGAAACAAGCATATTGTGCAGTGTTGTCATGGAAACAAGCATATTGTAGTGTTGCCATGGAAACAAGCAGACTACGCCGGATGTTTTTAGCTGAATTCCCTGCGGTTGTCCTGGGCGGCATTTTTCGTGCACGGAAAGGAAAGAGGCAAGAAGTGTGTGTCTGTGTGTGTGTGAAAGAGAGATTGTGTGTGTGTTTGAGAGAGAGAGAGCGGTGTTAGATAGTTAAATGCGCGCAAACCCAGCTTGTGACCACAGTACAACTTGTGATACCGGCCAATTATTATCAAGCGATCCTGCTGGAATTCGCGTCGGTGGCGACATCTGTATTGTCGAGCGTTCAGTTCAGGAAAACCAGCCTCGTCGATGCACGCGTGTAATTGCAGCCGGCACCTCTCCTCTGCCTGCCCGCTCTCATTGCTCTGTCTGTGCAAATTCCCCGTCATGCCGCACAACAATCTCCTTCCAGTACATGTGTGTGTGTGTGTATCGATAGTTTTTGCTGACAGGGCACGTATTTCTCGCTAAAAATTACGTACTCACAGGCGCGCACACACGCACACGCACACGCACACACACACGCAGAGGAATCGCGTGGAGGGAGGTTGCGTGCAGCATCAAGCACGTGGTCAAACAGGCCGTGTTGTGTAGTGTAGTGTAGTGTAGTGTGTGGAAGATTGTAGTGCTTGCCATGCATCCATTCATAAAACAACTTCAATGAACGCTACAAATACACACACACACATACACACACACGCACACACACACACACACACACACATACGCACATACACACAAGCATACACACAAGCATACAGGTTGACCGTAATACAGTTGCAAAAATCGCCTTATAAGACGCGCACACAATTAAACACACACACACACATACATACATACACGCACATACACGCATGTACACAACCACACAACCACATGCACAAATACGATTATACGAACACACACATACACACAAATAAAAATGCGCTCACACACTCACATACCGTACAGATACACATACACACACACACACACACACACACACACACACACACACACACACACACACACACACACTCACACACACACACACACACATTTAATAGAACAATATACAGCCCCGTCATATTGTCATACACTCGGAACCTGCAAGAAGTATGACATCAACCGAACTATGACCGAATCAATCGAATTCAACCTTTTTGACCATTTTCGGCTCCAAACTTGTGTTTATAAGTCGGTTAATTTTTATACATCATAAATATAAAATAGTACACAGTGTACAAGCCATTGCTTCATGAAGAAATCGTTAATAATAGTTTCCTTGCATTTGCTCAGCAAGTTTTTCTCTATTTTCCCCTCAATGCTGCTGAACGACCAGTGGCCAAAACCCGCAAAATTGTTCTCCAAGTAGGTATGAATGATACCCATCTCCGCATGCGCCTCCTTCGCGGTGGAGGGTGGCACTTCAGCCTCACTAGCTGAAGTGCCTCCCTCACCATCAGCCGCCCCGTCATCATCGTCACCCCCATCTTCTCCTTTGCCCCTCACTGCGCTGACGATCTCAGCATCACTCAGCTTGCCGTAGCACTCCACTTCTGCATCCAATGCTACCAGCTCTTCAAACTCCGCCGTTCTCGTGAAGTCTCTCGCTGCTCTCTTTGGGGGCAAGCTCCGCCTTGAGGAAGCAGTTATCCGCTGTGCTGGGCTTCACCGAGAAAAGCGCGTTTTTCAGCATGTGTATTGCCAGCACAATGTGGATGGACTTGGCGTATTCTTCCACAGAGTGTCCTGATTCGATCGCCACCAACATTTTCCGGACAAACTGCGTGCGGTAGTGCACCTTAAGCTCGCGAATCACGCCCTGGTGCAGTGGCTGGATAAGTGAGGTAGTGTTCGGCGGCAAGAAGACCACTTTCACGGCGCTAAGCTCCTCTTCCGAGTCCAGCCGGTGACAGGTAGCATTGTCGACAAAAAGCACGACCATGCACTGCTGATTGCGCATTTTCCGGTCAAAGTCCTTCAAAATCTGTGTCCATAGCTTGGCGTCATCCAGGTGTTGGCACTGGAAAAGTACGAAAGTGGAGTTATGTCCAGTCTTTTGGAGCATCGGGGATTTTGGTGCTTGCCAACGACATAAGCCTGCTTTTCGCTTCCATTGCTGTTTGCTACCATAAGCACCGTCAACCGGTCCTTGGACACCTTTCCCTGTGTCGGCTTGCTGTCGCTTACTGCAAGACTTCCAAGAGCTCCTTGGGCAATACGCTTGCCATTCATTCCATTGCCCCCATCAAATCAGCCGCCGCTTTCTCCCCTTGCGCCTTCACAAATCTGATGTTTTCCCGCTGCTTCAGCCGACCGAGCCAGCCAATTGACGGTTCAAATGCCACATCCATCTCAACTGCCGACTTCTTGGTCTTTTACATCATAAAAAGCCCATTCACGGGCGAGTTTTGGGCGTGCATCTGGTGGAATCACATGAGCACGGCCTCATCCACCTCTGCAAGATTGTTCGATCTCTTGCGCTTCCGACTCAGATTGCTGCTGGTCACCGCAATGTCTGGAATTTCTTTCTCTTCCTGATTTTTTAGATTGTTCCCTGATTGCAGCCGAGGTCCTTTGCAATGATCGTTTGTTTCTTGCCAGCCTTGAGCTGGTCCCAGATCTGCAACTTATCCTGCAGCGTGAACTCAGTACGCTTTCCCATCACTGCTGCCACTATCAATTCACGCAAATAATATGCTTTTGACTGAATGGGCAAAAAAAATGGAATCGTTGACCACAAGGGTATGCTGTTTGCTAACCGATTTCGTTTGTATAGACAAATGTCACACGGGACCACACAAAGTATGACATTAACCGGTATAATATTCAGCGGTCTCTGTCCCTGTGTAAAACATAGGGCCGAAGTGTGGAACCTTCTGATGGTATGATGGTATGGTAATTTTCAAACATATATTTACACAGAAAAACACGTTGTATCACAGATAACACACACACACACACACACTCACACACACACACACACACACACACACACACACACACACACACACACACTCATGCGCTAACATCTCACAATTTTATAACATAACAACACAGCAACAAGCACGCACCCTCAACATTTCATAATAATCTGTTGAATAATCTGAAAACATGATAATAAAACAAACATCGTAATAATTGTGAAGAAAAACAGAAAATATATCCAGTAACATGAAAATATTCACAGTGAAGTGGTGGCTAAACACGCTGACATTATGGCAAATTATCAGAAAACAACATTTTTTCTAATAAAATATCAATTAATAATATAGACCAAGTCAATCTTGCATGGCTTGATAGCAACGATTTTGAGCAAGAGTGCAATTTCGTTGCTGTTTCATTAAAGCTAGTAATATGTTCATATGTTGCACAATGCCGGCGGAAATACACTATTAGTGCGATTCAGGATGCAAACCACAACAATTACACAACAACAAACTCAACAAGCCTCGTGCAATAATTTCACGTGCATCGAGATAATTTCACTTACACACACACACACACACACACACACACACACACACACACACACACACACACACACACACACACACACACATTTAAAACAGCATAATGGAGACGAATTTGCACTGAGCGTGCAGTTTAGTGATCAGGTTTCCGAAGCAGCACTGCCAATCGCGCCAACCATGACCTTTGACCTGGGTCAATGACCCGGGGTCACCTGGCTCTCTGCAGTAATTCTTGCAGAGCGGCAATGTAGGTCTGTGCCATTTGCAACGTCTCATACTTGGAGAGCTTCTTGTCGTTGCCGAGACACGGCACGACATCACGCAGTCGCTCGAACGCGTCGTTCAGTCCGTGCATGCGGCGTCGTTCACGAGCGTTGGCAGCAGAGCGGCGTTTTTTCACCAGTTCCACCGTGGGAGAATGCTGACTGCGTCTCCGTCCCGCCCTGCGTCTCGTGGCCGTCGCCGGCACTTCCCCCCGCAACAAGCACGTGACTGTCACACTGTCATCACCAGCGGCAGCAGGAGGAGACGAGGTGGACGAGCAGGAGAACGTGTCCAGGCACGAGGAGACGGCTGGCTGATCCAGCAGGTCGTGATAAAATTGACCGGCTGATAATTCTGCTGTTTGCTCACACTGCTGCTCATGCACCGGGTGTTGAGCAGGAGCAGCAGACTGCTCGTGACACAGCAGCTGTGATGCTGGTGAACACAGCTGGTGAGGCTGCCGGCAGTTGAGATAGAAATCCTCCTCACTTGTCGTAGCTACAGTATCTCGGGAATCATACGAGTCAAAATGAATGTAGGCCTCGCTGCAGCCATTTGCCGGAGCGTCGAAAAATTCGCCGGAGCCAAGCACGGACACTTGGGAAGTCATGCCAGCAATCACAACGTCTTCACCAAGCACTAAATGCCCCCTCGCGCGACAGTCAAACACCAACGACCACCAAGTTAGCGACTGAACTCGCCAGCTCTCAATACAAGCTTGGTTCCATGTGTGAGTTGGCCCCGCCCACTTTCTGGGATTGACCAATAGGAAGTAGGAGGGCGTGGCTACCAATTTGATTCGACCATATGATTCAATGCACATGAACGCACACAGTGTTACAAAGCTACTGGTTAATGTAAACAGGTGTATTTTTCTGAGTTTATTACGGGAAAAATTGTTTAATTTAAGCAGACACCAGCCAGACTATCTGACCAAGTCTGATGTTTCAAATAAGACATTGCAAATTATTATCATTATTAATTACAGGCAAATCCAGTAGCATGGGAAGAGTGAAAGCACCATTATCAGTGGTTGCCGCGTGCGATAAAAATGAGCTATAAACGATAATTATCGCTGATGTCAAATCTTTTATCTTTTATGGTTTATCGCAAAGTTTTCGAAAATTATCGCTCATTCACTTACCGCTAGTCCCAAAAAATGAGGAATGATAAACGTGAGTTCAAAAGACTTTTGTCAAAATAAAAAAATGTGCACGGCGGCAATAGTCACAACAGCCCGCCTGACTTTTCCGGACCAGTTCAAGCTGAGAGAATATATAGGATAGAGACTAGAGGGATCAACACTGGCTTGCAAGT
Organism: Sacculina carcini; assembly: GCA_916048095.2. Classification (NCBI taxonomy): domain Eukaryota; kingdom Metazoa; phylum Arthropoda; class Thecostraca; family Sacculinidae; genus Sacculina; species Sacculina carcini. Next base: position 4,844,612 of record OU696588.1, read on the forward strand.
GAACCCTGAAAAACCTCATATGAGAACTGCCAAGTGTGTGTGTAGCTGGCCAATCACATTATTATTCACAGCTGCAGTGCGCCAGTCTCGCTGGAGTTCTCGAGTTAGGAGGGTGTGTGCCGCTCTCTCCCATGCGCCTTGACCCAACCCAACCATGGCCCCTTCATGTTGAAGCAGGTGGCCTTTGCCCTTGAAGAAGACATTAGAGAGAGGTTCATTATGGAGATCGTCACCTCGATCACATCCACACCTGACCCTCTCTCCTCCATCCAGAACCAGTACATGGTGACACAAAAGCCTAAAGAAGCCAGCGACGACCCATTTGCCTTCCTGGAGAGCCCCACTGTCGTGGAGGAGAATTGTCCCAACATTGAGGATCTGATCAAGAAGGAGGTGGACACCTGGGACAGAAGCAAGGTGGCTGAGGTGAAGCCTGGACAATTCCCCAGCATGTACAGGGAGAAGTGTATCTCGCTGTTCATCAAGTACAACACGACCTTGCCCAACTCTGCTGCCGTGGAGCGCATGTTCAGCCCTGCTGATTACGTCCTCAGGCAAAAGCGTGCATGCATGACCAGCGACAGGCTTGAGAAGCTGGTTTTCACCAATGGCAACATGCAGCTTCTGGATGCTGTTTTGAGGAGGGAGAGTCTGAGTCAGAGAGACTAATGTGGAATAGAACTTGTAGACCTTAGACTGGTTCCAGTGACAGTTTTGTCTAGTTCAATTAATTTTCACTGTGGAAAAATAGTTTGTATGCTTTTCTTTTGAATATTTCAACTGAATAAATACCTTTATATGTACATATCATTTATCGCTTTTGTTATCGCAAGTCAACATTTATATCGTTTTATCGTTTTATCGTTTACCGCAAGTTGGGGATTGCATTTGTTATCGTATAACGCAGGTTGGGGAAATAATGTCATAATATCATAATGTCACTCCGCACCAACATATCATGCATAATGTCACTGCCAACACTGCTCAATAATTAACAACAATAAATAAATATGTGATTCAATAAATAACAGCCGACAATAAATATGCATAAATATGAATAAATGTGAATAAACAAGTGACTAAATAAATAACAATAAGCAGCAATCAACAGACAAATAGAAATATGACTCAATAAATAACAATAAATACGTGTGTTATTTAATAATTAACAACATATCCTGCATTATCTGTTTTACAATATATAATAATGTTATGCATAATGAACGCATACATTTTTTAAATACACAACTTCAACTACAAACTCGGAAACATTAGCAAATAAGTTAACAAAACAGATAAAAGATAGCAGGAAATATTAAAAAAAATGAAGCAACACTGAAATGAAACACAGTGAATGAGCCGGGTGAACGGAACAACATTTCGGCAAAAATTATATAAAAAACTAGATTTTTGGACTTAAATATTTATTGCCTTAAATTTGTATTCGTTTTGTTTTATTAATTGTTCCGGTGGACGGCCGGGTTTAAATGATAGTAAAGTTATAGATTTTACAAGAAGTAGATTGTACCTGTACCTGTTCAATGATAACAGCATTGTACCAGTGACACGACAGCGTGTACATTGTACCAGTGACACGACAGCGTGTACATTGTACCAGTGACACGACAGCGTGTACATTGTACCAGTGACACGACAGCGTGTACATTGTACCAGTGACACGACAGCGTGTACATTGTACCAGTGACACGACAGCGTGTACATTGTACCAGTGACACGATAGCGTGTACATTGTACCAGTGACACGACAGTGTGTACATTGTACCAGTGACACGACAGCGTGTACATTGTACCAATGACACGACAGCGTGTACATTGTACCAGTGACACGACAGCGTGTACATTGTACCAGTGACACAACATCGTGTACATTGTCCATCATATTTGGCTTGGTAGCGCCATGGTCCTTGTCGCCACAGGCTGACTATTAAGGACGAAATCGGCGCACTCACTCGAGGTCAACTACTTGTCCACTTGACCTGCGCTGACACGGGGTCATGCGTGACTGGGTAATTACTCGGCGTTTACACAGAGCTTGTTAATTAATAGCTGCGCGTTCAAGTGTTCAGCTCCAGTTTGCACGAGACTGGAGTGAAAAATGTGTAGCGGTCGTGATGTTAGAGTGATCATTAGGGCTGTCAAAAGTTAATAAAGTTACTTTTTCACCTAAAGGTCACTTTGTCATAAGCTACCTAAAACTGCATGAAAAACTTGTGTACAATAATTATTAAAAAAGTTATTAGGTTACCAAAAGTTACTTTTTCATCGTTAGGTTACTTTTTTTGCTTTTAGGTTACTTTTTTATCGTCAGGTTACATTTTGTTATTTTTCTTGTTATTAGGTAAGTTTACCACGAAGTTTGGTGACTTTTTGCAGATAAGAGGCACAAAAACGGTATATATGAGGATAAAATAGGAAAGGAGATGGAATATTAGGTCTGAAGATCAAGAAATGTAAACATTTCTGCTGTTAGGATTTAGCAATTGATATGCACCTTAATATCTCTGCTACTCGATATTTATACGTTTTTGGGTACGCAGGATAGCGTCATACCATTTTAGGAGATTTCCACATACCGGAGGATGTACCCAACCCATATTATTATTATTCTAGACATACAGCCTAGATATTTAGAGTCTAGATATTTTGTGCTTTGTGTTCTGGCCTTACAAGTCTAATATGATACCTATCATATATTCCCTAGCATTTAGACCCACCTTGCATTCTATATTTCTACATTACACCTATATTTAAAGATAAAATATATTAATGATTATGCTAGGTTGAGCACAAGCGTATAAATCGGATGAACCGGATGTTTCGATATCCAAGTTCGAGTCACACATGAAGCAGCTGCTGATTGATGAGATATTGTTTTCTTTCATTTTTCTGTGTTTTCACGTGAACTTCACTTGTTATTTAATTGTGTGTACATATGTTCCGTACTTTTTCGTTCTATCTTTGAATTCATTATCTTTTTTGTTCAAATTGGTATTTTATACTTTAATTGTAGTGTTGAATTGTGTGTGATGCACATAATGTATTGTTTGTCCAAATGTCAAGCAAACAAGCCACTGCGGCTTATTCCATAATTTCCAATTTATGTGTCTTGTAAATGTTGCAGCCAAATACATGAATGAATTTATACGAATTTCTGAATTTATACGATGTCGTGAGATGTTTGGAGCGTGGTATAGTGCGATGTGTGAGCTCTCTATACCAGATACTGAACTGTAGCACTTGACAGTATGTATTTACTTGAACAGGAATTAGCTCGTGATTTTCAGGGCGTGAGATAGCGCCATTTTTCCACGTTTGACATTTATAAGACTGTGAGCACAGGGTGCTACATATGGGAGGACGCATTCACACATGCAGTGTTTAGGCTCACACTAATATTCAAGCTGTAGTACGTGATATTTGATAAAAAGTTTCATTGAAACAATATAAAGAACATTATTGCGACCATTACTAAAAATATTTACATGTGCAATTAGTGTATTTCACTTCTGTATTAGCTTTCCACTTTAAATTATATTCTGATGGTTAAACTCCTTGTTGCGATGTTAGCCAAATATTATTAAGTCACTTTTGGTGGTTTGTTGTAAAAATGGTACCAGATCGGAGAGAGGACGGAAAAATAGTACCAACTCGGAAAAAGGATAGAAAAGAAGGACTGGTGTATTTTCTTCCTTCAGAATTGCAAACAGAAATTGACCATTTTTGAATGAGGTTATTTTTAGGTTACTTTTTACAGGCTATTAGGTTAGTTGTTATGTTCACAAACAAACAATAAACAACCCGTGTATTTCATATAGCGCACTAATTAGCAAAGGCGTGATCAACATGTGATAAAGCAATACAAAAGTGATAATAACATTAAAACTCATAGGTTATTTTTAGGTTACCTTTTTAGGTTACCTTTTCTCGAAAATAAAGTTACTTTTTTGTGATTTTTAGGTTACTTTTTTGACAGCCCTAGTGATCATCTCACAAGATGCTGGATGCTTATTGGTATCACCGCTGTCATCAGAACGTGTATATAACAGTATTACCATGACAGTCATGTCATATTATGCAAGATTTTCTCATGAGATTTGTTGATAAAAATATAAATATATCTCTTTTAAGAAGACCACAAACGTTTGGAAGAAACAAAAACATATAGAAGATTACAAAGATATAAATTGTGCCGTGGATAAATAGTTAGTAAATTGGCTCGAAATAGGAAAAATTAACAGAAAAAGTTATACTTTCACTAAAAATATTTAAACTTAATCAATATGTACAATACAGGTTGAAGTAGAAAATTCAAAATAACGATTTAATACGCTGCCTGTTTAATTGATCAACTTCTGAATCAACTTCTGAATCGGTAAAAATTCGGATCTGGTAATTTGGGTGTGGTACACGCGCACACGTAACTGGTGATGGTACCTTTGGTTTGTTCAGGTGTGAAAGTTCTCACGAAACACGCGCTCACACACACACACACACACAAACATGCACTGGGGACGAAATACCTGCCTGTATGTGTGTGTGTGTGTATTTGTGTGTGAGTATGTGTATTGTCCCTGTGGCCATAAACCAGTTGACTTTTTTTGGCCCAGCAGAAGTGCTCTTTAAATGCACCCGCATCGTCAACAGGTATCATCGTGGGACCGGCAGCGTCTGTGTGCGTGTGTGTGTGTGTGTGCGCGTGTATGTTGGCATATGTATGCTTACATGAGTGTCGGTGTGCATTGGTGCGGTATGCTCGATTTAGCACAATAGAAACTCAGCGCAAAATAAAACTATTATTTGAGTTGTTATCATAAAGATGCTTCATTACGCGTGACTTTTGCGTTAGGCCACCTTCAGGCGCACACAATGACGATGTCTTATACGGGGAACATATACCGTATGCCCTCACCATCAAGTCCATGCCACTTATCAGGCCTGAAATACTAGGTTTTTAGTAGTAAGGTCCAATAAGCCCAGTCAAAATGTGAACTTTTATCCGGTAGTATTTTTCTATTGCTCTGTTTGTTCCACATATGGAATATGTTGAAAAATCCGTCCTTTCCTATCATTTACGTGTTAATTTACGTTTTTCATCAAACTATTGCACATATTTGTACTTTATCAACATTGATATAATTCATACTATAATGAAGCTTGTTGGTTTGGATAAATAAAAAGTTGGATATGTTTACCCTGTGAAATAGTTCTGACCATTAAGCCCACCACGGAAAATATGCAGTATAATTTTTGATTGAAATACGGGCTTGACGCCCGGCATCTACGGTATTTATATAATTTCCATCATAGTTCGTTAGAAAAGTTATTTTGTTAAACATAATTCCCGATGTTATCAATAACAGACAACAGAATTTCCGTGCACGCGCAGATTAGCTTGATATTGCATATGTCGTAAAATGTCTATTTGAACGACATGTCGTTTTATTTTTCAAGTCTTTTCCCGTAGTATCGTTCAATTAGAGGGTGCCGCTTTATTTTTCTGATGGCTGGTCAGAATTTTGCCAATATACGGTAAATTGTATGGTTGAAAAAACCAGGTAAAGTATGCATATTTATTCAACAAAACACAGAAATACAGGGTGGTTAATGGTAAGTAATCACAAATTCACTAATAAAAATCAGTCAGTCATGGCTATTGCCAAATTAGAGGAATTAATCAGTGGCGCTTAATTAGAGCTGCCGTTCAATTATAGGTTTTACTGTAGATATGATGTTGATGTCGTCTGACAGCGAACAATGCTGACAAACTGTAAGAGGCGGTGTGTGTTTGAGTCATGCGCGTGCTAGATGCACGAGCACAGTGGGTCTCAGTCACCACACACCACTGATACTGTGGAATTTCTCATAACAGCTGCATGAAACCGCCACCACTGACACGACACCACTGACACGACACCACTGACACGACATCACTGACACGACACCACTGACACGACATCACTAACACGACATCACTGACACGACACCACTGACACCACACCACTGACATGACACCACTGACACGACACCACTGACACGACATCACTGACACAACACCACTGACACGACACCACTGACACGACATCACTGACACAACACCACTGACACGACATCACTGACACGACATCACTGACACGACACCACTGACACAACACCACTGACACGCCACCACTGACATGACATCACTGACACAACACCACTGACACGGCACCACTGACACGCCACCACTGACACGACACCACTGACACACGACACCACTGACACGACACCACTGACACGACACCACTGACATGACACCACTGACACGACACCACTGACATGACACCATTGATACGACATCACTGACACTACATCACGGACACGACACCACTGACACGACATCACTGACACGACACCACTGACACGACATCACTGACACGACACCACTGACACGCCACCACTGACACGACACCACTGACACGACACCACTGACACGACACCACTGACACGACACCACTGACACGACATCACTGACACGACATCACTGACACGACATCACTGACACGACACCACTGACACGACACCACTGACACGACACTACTGACACACGACATCACTGACACGATATCACTGACACGAAACCACTGACACGACACCACTCACACGACACCACTGACACGACATCACTGACACGAAATCACTGACACGATAACACTGACACGACACCACTGACACGACACCACTGACACGACACCACTGACACGACACCACTGGCACGACACCACTGACACGACATCACTGACACGACACCACTGACACGACATCACTGACACGACATCACTGACACGACACCACTGACATGACATCACTGACACGACACCACTGACATGACACCACTGACACGACATCACTGACACGACACCACTGACATCACACCACTGACATGACACCACTGACACGACACCACTGACACGACATCACTGACATGACACCACTGACACGACACCACTGACATGACACCACTGACACGACACCACTGACACGACACCACTGACACGACACCACTGACACGACACCACTGTCACGACATCACTGACACGACACCACTGACACGACACCCCTGACACTCCACTGGATTAGTGAAATGTACCACAGTTGAAGTGAAATATTGTTAGACCAGTGGTTCTCAACTTTTTCAAATCATTCAGTTCTCACACCCCCTTGATGGATGTTTGATGGTTTTATGAAAGAGATAAAAATACAAATGACGTAATAACAAAACTCTTATTCAATATTCTTTCATAAAGCATAATGTGTCTTATGTTTCCTTTGATAATTTCCAATAACAAATATAAAGCACAGGAATAAAATATAAAGCACAGCACAGGAACTTCCTCTTCATCCTTCCTCTCCCTACTTCCTCTTCATCCTTTAGTAGATTTTTTTCCTCACTTCGTAAATATCTTTTTGCTAATTTTTTTTATCCCACTTCTCGCACGCTTACACCTTACGCTTCCCTATGACTCTAATTTACAATTACTTATGTTTTTACTTATTTTCATTTTATCTATCTCTATTATTATTAATTTTTTTTCCTTTCTGTGAATTTTCTACTTCTTTTCTCACATCTTGATATCGTGTACTGTTGTTTCTCATTGTTGTCTCTTTCGCGCTTGTTTCTGTGTGAGCGCTATACAGATACATTGTTGTTGTTGTTGTAGGAGATATATTTCTTAAATTTTTCACAAGAATCCTCGCACCTCTTACGAAGCAAGTCCGTAACCCCGGGTGTAACCCCAGGCGTGCGAGAACCCCCGTATTAAACAGAAGGGAACAAGCTGATGCCCTGCAGTGTGTTCACAATACATTGCTTCTTCTAGTGCAGTAATCATCAGTCTGTGAGGAATCGAGGAGTTCTCAAGTGAGAAATTAAAGGTCGGACAGAAGGATGGATGTGTGTTTTTATCAATCTTAAATCGTGTAATTTTGTTTATAGTAATCTGTAATTTATAGTAATTTATAGTAAGTATCTCTGACATTTAATTTGGTGAATCGAGTGAATATATTGGATTTCATCATTTGGAATTCCAGCTACCAGCTGCTAATCTGTTTGGACAGGTTCTGTTTCTGCTACCTCATCTTTGATGTTTACTTTCTCTCGTGCTCATATTTGTTGTTTCCTATATGTGTTGCACAATTCTTCTATCCTTTTGTGCCTGCTTATCTTTTTGGTGTTTTGTTTAGCTACATTCTCTTAGTCGCGCCTCTGTTTTGTGTTTTGTGCGCCATATTAAATATATGTTGTTGTTATTGTTATTTCTCAGCGCTGATGTGAACAGTCAAGAGATGGCTCATTGAGAAGTGGGCAATCAGAGGAAAAACTCTACCAACTCCTGTTCTCGTCGAATATTCCGTCTTGTCTCGAGATGATTTGCAGTGACAGGAAGCTGGCAGCTCGGTGGTCAATGTTAATTTGTCAATTATGAGGAGTTGGGTGCCTGTGTGTTGCTCGAGACACCACTGCTTAGTTCCGGAAATTAACAGGATGATGAGAGCGCGCGCTCACCATGTGTCACTTTCTCGACCCTCTTCTCATCAGCCTGTCTGGTCTCACACAGTGTGATTTGTGCTTCAAGCAACTTCCGTGCTATTCACATCCTAATTATCAACACTAGCTGGCTGGAAAAATCAGCTCGGAAGTACATAATGTGCTTGTGACTTTTTGCGTGTTGCCTGTGTGTTTGTTTGTGTGTGTGTGTGTGTGTGTGTGTGTGTGTGTGTGTGCAAGCTGGTTTGAGAATGCTGTCAGTGTTTTTCTGGCGAAGAAAGCCAGCACATTCATTGCGAGTGTGAAAATCACAGCTGGAATTGGTCAAGTGCGGCTCAAACTGGCATCATTAACAAGTGCTCTCATTACCATTATAATATTGCCAAACAACATATGATATTCTGATGTCAGTTTCCACATTGTATGTTGGATCTACTGCGTATGCCATGTGGATATCTCCCTAATGCACTGCAATAACATCTTCTATCCCAAGCAGAAATAGTATTTGTTTTCGATCAGGGCTGGATAATTTTTCACTATGCTTGTTTTTACTATGATAGTTGGTTTTAAGCGATTTTTCCACTGATATTTGATAATTTGACCAGCAGGACACATACCAGTGTTTGTTATCCTGTTAATTAAATAAAATTGAGTAAACGATCATTTTACCTCCAATGGAATTATACATGCTATTTGCAATCCTAGATGACACATCACTAACACACTACCACTGACACGACACCACTGACACGACACCACTGACACGACATTACTGACACGACACCACTGACACGACACCACTGACACGACATCACTGACACAACACCACTGACACAACACCACTGACACGACATCACTGACACGACACCACTGACACGACATTACTGACACAACACCACTGACACGACACCACTGACACGACATCACTGACACAACACCACTGACACAACACCACTGACACGACACCACTGACACGACATTACTGACACAACACCACTGACACGACACCACTGACACGACATCACTGACACAACACCACTGACACGACACCACTGACACGACACCACTGACACGACACCACTGACACGACACCACTGACACAACACCACTGACATGACACCACTGACACGACACCACTGACACGACATCACTGACACGACACCACTGACACGACACCACTGACACAACACTACTGACACGACACCACTGACACGACAGCACTGACACACGACACCACTGACACGACACCACTGACACGACACCACTGACACGATATCACTGACACGACACCACTGACACGACATCACTGACACGACATCACTGACACGACACCACTGACACGACATTACTGACACAGCACCACTGACACGACACCACTGACACGACATCACTGACACGACACCACTGACACGACATTACTGACACAACACCACTGACACGGCACCACTGACACGACATCACTGACACAACACCACTGACACAACACCACTGACACGACACCACTGACACGACAATACTGACACAACACCACTGACACGACACCACTGACACGACATCACTGACACAACACCACTGACACGACACCACTGACACGACACCACTGACACGACACCACTGACACGACACCACTGACACAACACCACTGACATGACACCACTGACACGACACCACTGACACAACACCACTGACACGACATCACTGACACCACACCACTGACACCACACCACTGACACGACACCACTGACACGACACTAGAGACGCGACCAGATCTGCTATTATCCAATCATGTGTATCGTGCAGCTTCTGCTCATCTCCCGCCATGAAACATGCACCCAGACACACACACACACACGCACACACACACGCATACCAATACACAGTGATTGCACTGTCGATCGTGACTGCACTCTGACGGCGCGTGCACTGTGTGTTTGTATGTGTGTCTGTGTGTTGTCTGCAAAAACACTTGCCTCCCGCCAAAACTATGTACAATAAGTAGCCGTATTGTCACGATCTGCACACGGGCGCGCACACACACACACACACAGATTTGCTAGGGGATGTGTCGGTGTGTGTGTGTGTGTGTGTGTGTGTGTGTGTGTGTGTGTGTGTGTGTGTGTGTGTGTTGGTGGTGGTTTTTGCGCAGGTAAATTGGCAGTGCGGGTAATCTGGCAAACAGCCGCCACCACACAACACTGACAACAACCAAGACATCTCGCTACCCGCGCTACCCCAAACCAGTCTGTCTGTCTGTGTGTGTGTGTGTGTGTGTGTCTGTGTATGGGTGTGTGTGTGTGTCGGGTGCAGTTCACGGAGTAATCACGTGACCATACCATAGGGAAAAATGCCAAATACAAGTGCAAAAACACTGCTGACAAAAATGAGCGTGCCAGCTCGGGGTCAGTGACCTGTCTTTCAGTGGCTGGTGCACAGACTCATTGACACTTGTCTCCTGAATATTAGCTGCAAGACAAACTAACACCAAATAACACCAGTCAACGGTGTAGATTTGTGTCGAGGCTCGGGGGCATGGTAGCCAGCATGCATTAGTGTTCAAAGTTAACTCAGTTGGTTAATTGCACAGATTCCTCAACTATTTTATGCCTAGTCAATTACAACACACATTCCTCAATGAAAAGTATATTACATATAATTGCATAAACACACACACACACTTGTCGTGTATTGTAACTGTACTGCTATGCTGATTTTGATGACAATCTACCAAATGAACTGAACTCAGCAGAATTATCCGGGGGTATCATTGAATATTCATACCCCCACTGGCGGATCCAGGGGGAGGGGCTCAGGGGGATATATCCCTCCAAATGTTTCCATCAACTCCTCATAACCAAGAGGTTCACTAAAATGGGCCAAGGATAAGTATTTTTGTAGAATTTGTTGAGATAAGCATTATCGCAAAGCATATTCGCGCATAATGCGTTTGTAAATGTACGTATGTATATAACATTGGAAAAATTCAGCCCCCCAAAATTGCACTCTGGATTGGCTACTGCATAATCCCAGCAAATTTGTCGTTAGTAGCTATCATCACATAGGGCCCATTTATATCACACTGATCCTTTTGAAACAGGATCGTAATATAACTTAGCTGACGCTGAATGCATTTGATTAAGCATTAGAATAATGGAAGTCCCTGCTTCACAAATAACCTCAAGATAGAATAATACAAGCGTACATTTTTCAATGCATCCATTGACACTAGCTGGCACTCAATAAGTAAATATACGATATATCAATAAGTAAATATACGATATATCAATAAGTAAATATACGATATATCAATAAGTAAATATACGATATACCAATAAGTAAATATACGATATATCAATAAGTAAATATACGATATACCAATAAGTAAATATACGATATATCAATAAGTAAATATACGATATATCAATAAGTAAATATACGATATATCAACAAGTAAATATACGATATATCAATAAGTAAATATACGATATATCAATAAGTAAATATACGATATATCAATAAGTAAATATACGATATATCAATAAGTAAATATACGTATACATGTTTAACGAGTTTATATCCTTCCCCTCTGTCTTATGAGAGCAATGACCATGTATATATATATATATATATATATATATATATATATATACATGTGTGTGTGTGTGTGTGTGTGTGTGTGAGAAACGTCAATGCTGGGATACGTTTGTGATCGTTATGCGGCCTGCGATACGCTCCAGTAGTTACAAATTGTACCACCAGACACACACACACACACACACAAACATACATACACACACACATGGTGAAAGATGCTCTCATGACATCGTTACACACACACATACATACTTGTTTATGTGAGTTTCTCATGCTCGTTTTGAGTAAAAATAAATCACAGCAAGACATGTGTGACTGAAAAATGGGAGACACACACACACACACACACATACACACACACACACACATACATATACACATTTGGACATACACACTGGAGTACTCTGGGCCTGTCTGGACGCTATACAAAAGGAAATATATAACAAAATTAGAGAAGATTCAAAGAATATTTTCGAAAATGATCCCAGAATTAGAGAAATTACCATATGAAGACAGACTAAAAAGACTTGGCTTGAAGACACTGCAAGAACGGAGCGAGAGAGGAGATTTAATAGCCGTTTTCAAGTACTTGAATGAGTATGACACAGGATTTGACATTTCGGAATACAAACAAAAAGAAGGAAGACGAGGACACAACAGGAAACTAAAGAAAACGAGATGCCGCAGCGAATTGAGGAAATATGGCTTCCCGTTTAGCTGCATTACCAAGTGGAATTCTTTGAGCAATGATGTTGTGGCAGCCTCAACCATTAGTTCCTTTAAGTCGTTGCTGGACAAATGTGGCAATTGAGACGGGATAGCTCGAGCCATGCTCATCTCCCGTTAATTCAATTCGGTGAGAACATGCACACACACACACACACAAACATACACATGTAATGTTACACATACACATGTCCGTGTTACTGCGCCAATGTTCATCTTGTACATCTGCAATTTCGTCTTTGATGTTAGTATTAAAATTAGTTGATAAATTTCTTGATGCTTTGCAATCAATATTTTGTTATTGTAAGCCGCAATAGGCCTTATTTTGAACAAGATATGCTACTAAAAAATTATTAAGCAGCACATAATGGCGATTAACACATTCAACACTGTGTTGTTGTGTGTGAGTGTTTTAAATGATTGTTGTGTATGAGTGTTGTGAATGATTGTAGTGTGCGAGTTTTATGAATGAACCCGTGTTACGCGTGATTTTGTGATTATGTTCCTCTTTATGGTGGTATATTTTGTATTATTTATAAAATATTGTTGTGAAGATATACTTAGATTCTTATATGCTATTATTCATTATGTATATTCGTTCATCTGGGTGTTTTTTCTTGTCATTCAACATTATGCCATTGGATATTTTGCGCACCTGTGTCAAATGATCGCTATATCTAATACAAATACAAATACAAATACTAAATCTATATCTATATATATAAAAGAGATCCTCTGTGTGTGTGTGTGTGTGTGTCTGTGTGTCTGTTCGACCCTCCTTGGTCCATTTTCTATCAACTATTATTTGACCACCACTTAGCCTACCCGCTAACTATTTATATCATCATGTTGGAAATTTTCTTGTCTACACTTTAGATTAAATTTTAAATTTCAAAAATGAAATAAAAAAAAGTTATAGCGGTGAAAAGACAAAATGAACCCTGAAAAATGTGAAAATTTTGGTCAATTTTCTGAAGACTACTCCTCCCAAACCAGCAATAGTACAACTATAAAAATTATACCACTGTGTAGAAAATTTTCTGTTCTACTCAACAAATTATAATTTATACCCAAAAAATTGAATATAAAACATGTAAAATGGAAAACAATCAATCTACATTCAAAATTTTATTTAAACTCCACGCGTCCGATTTTCTATACTTTTTTCTCTATTTCTCACAAACTAATAATCACACATCTAAATAAATAATACCATCATGCTGGGAATTTGGTTTGCTACAACACGGTATAATTTTTAATTTTCCAAAGTTTATTAAAAAAAAGTTACGGCGGTGTGAAGTGTAAATGACAAAGTCAAAAAGGCATAATTATCGCACAAAAACGTGAATATTTTGGTCAATATTCCGCTATCTATTCCTCATAAACCAGCAATGGTACAGCTATAAAAATTATACTATTGTGTAGATAATTTTGTGTTCTACAAGAAAATGTATAATTTATACCCACAAATGATACAAAAAATGTGTAAAATGGGAAAATTGTCAAATACATCCAAAATTACACTTGATCACCGGGCGCCTAAATTAATTCATTTTTCTACCTATTTCTCAGGAACTATTTGTCACACATTAAAATAAATTATATCATCGTGCTGGAAATTGTATTTTTTAAAATGCGTATAATTTTTAATTTTCCAAAGTGTATCTGAAGGAAGTTACGGCGGTGTAAAGTCAAAAGGACATATTGCCAATTTGACAGCTATTTTTCGCACTTGCGATTACACAGGAATATACTACTATGTAGAGAATTTTGTGTTCTACAAGAAAAGGTGTAATTTATACCCACAAATGATACAAAAAACGTGTAAAATTGGCAAAATTCTCAAATACATCCAAAATTACACTTGAACACCGGGTGACTACAATTTATTCATTTTTATACCCATTTCTCAGCAACTGTTTGTCACACCTTAAAATTAATTATACCATCTTGCTAGAAATTTTGTTTCCTACAGTACGGTATAATTATTAATTTTCCAAAGTGTATCTGAACGAAGTTACGACGGTGTAAGTTCAAAATGTCATGTTGCCAATTTGACAGCTATTATGCGTACTTGCGATTACACATGAATATACACTGATTAAATTTCACTGAAGTCCAATCACAATTTACGCACTTGCGATTACACAGGAATATACTACTGTGTAGAGAATTTTGTGTTCTACAAGATAAGCTATAATTTATACCCACAAATGATACAAAAAACGTGTAAAATTGGCAAAATTCTCAAATACATCCAAAATTACACTTGAACACCGGGCGACTAAAATTAATTCATTTTTCTACTATTTCTCAGTAACTATTTGTTACACATAAAAATAAATTATACCATCGTTCTAGAAATCTTGTCTTCTACAATACGGTATAATTTGTAATTTTCCAAAGGGTATCTGAAGGAAGTTACGGCGGTGTAAAGTCAAAAGGACATATTGCCAATTTGACAGCTATTATGCGTACTTGCGATTACACAGGAATATACACCGATTAAATTTCACTGAAGCCCAATCACAATTAAGAATGCATCATATTATCTCCAAGCATGGATGGTTTGGTTTTATTGCGTACAGTTTAATTAATGCTACACTCTACTGAATATAAAGGCTTTATTGTCCTCAATAACGTTCCGCACGACGGGCGGGTAAAATGCTATTGGGAACAAAGTAAACTACTGAATTTAACTGTGTAATTTAATTGGTTTAATTTCAAGTTGCATAAGCATAAGTTGCATAAGGATATGGGCTGCAATATCATGTAATGCCAACTTATGCTGTTTTAGCGGAAGCATTAACCTGGAATTATAGAGATGACAGAAGATTGCATTGTTTTGATAGTGTTGTGGAAAAACATGTTTTCTAAATTGAAACATAAATTTCACATTTAGACTTTTATATTAGCTATAACTTTCCTGTGGGTTTGTTTATCTTTTTCAATTTGCACTAATTTTTTTATGAATTGAATATTAATTATATTTTATGAACTGTTCCGCACGACGGGCGAATTAAATGTATCTATAAAGAGTGGGTTTAAATGATAGCGAGGTATATGATATTTTGCTAGCAGTAAATATTCTAGCGATAAAAGTAGAATAGCTCTTAAGCAAATGATTTTGGAGAATGATGTGAACCTTTAAATATATTTTGCGATCTGATGATATATGTATTAGGAATAATACGTAGCAGAATATAGATTGCATAATATAATATCGGCTGTAATATCAAGGGCTGCATTATCGATGTAATCCAAAAAATAACAACTGTATGAATATGATGCATTAGTGGAAGCATTAACCGGGAATTATGAGATAATATGATAATGGTGTAAAATTATATCGCATTATGCAACAAATGTGAATTTAGCTACCTTACAGTTTGGTCCCGATACTATATTGGCGGGTTGAGAGAAAAGTATTGGTGGGCCGCGTGTTTGGGACCCCTGGGGTAGATAATCTCAGTCTTCTGATTACAAATTATGATCGCATCAGTATATTTTGTGATCACAAACTAATAAGTTAAATCACCTCAGACTAGGCTGAGAGCGGTCAAGATTGAATGGTTGGGTTGGGTTGGGTAGGTTTGACTCAGGTTATATTGGGTTTTAATGATAGCGGAAAATATATAAATTTTAACAATAAATATTATAGCGGTAAAAGTGAAATAGTACTTAAGCAAATGATATTGGGGAATGATGTTAAGTAATAAATATAGTTTGCAAACAGTCTGATGAAAAGATTTCATCATCTTTCATTGTTTGTTTCGTGTTTGTGTTCTGAATTATACCACACGACGGGCAGATTTATATATCAGGCGGGTTGAGGGATAATATTTGTCAAAATAAGAACAAAAATATTCACATTTAGACTTTTCTATTGGTTAAGATATTTATAGGTTACATTTTTTGCTTTTCAATTTGTATTCATTATATTTTATGGATTTGATATGAATTTTATTGTATGAATTGTTCCGCACGACGGGCGGGTTTAAAAAAAGTGTTTTTAGTTCATTTTTTCAAATGGTTCATTTAAAAAAAGGTAATTTTTTTTTAAATAAAAATGCTCCGCGGGCAGCAACTATAGACAATAGAACGTTCAATTTACTCTGTAGAATTAATCCATACACAAAACCAATGGATTTGACTTCAAGATCCAGAACGGATCGTGTTCGAGTTCTGAATTATTCAGCACGACGGGCGGGTTTAAAAATGACTCAGGCGGACTGAGGGGAAATATTTTGTCGAAATAAAAATAATTAAACTTAATAATTTTCAATAGATGAATATTTCAATGAGTGTACCCTATTTCATTTATATTTTTCCATATTTTTTATGAATTGAATATGAATTTCATGTTATGAATTGCTCCGCACAACGGGCGGGTTTGAATGCTAGTATATCTATATATATAAAAGAGATCCTCTGTGTGTCTGTGTGTGTTTCTGTGTGTCTGTGTGTCTGTTCGACCCTCCTTGGTCCATTTTCTATCAGCTAATACTCGGCCACCACTTAGCGTACCTGCTGCAAATTTATACCATCACGTTGGAAATTTTCTTGTCTACACTTTAGATTAAATTTTAAATTTCAAAAATGAAATAAAAAAAGTTATTGCGGTGAAAAGACAAAATGAACCCTGAAAAATGCGAAAATTTTGGTCAATTTTCTGAAGATTACTCCTCCTAAAACAGCAATGGTACAACTATAAAAATTATACCACTGTGTAGAAAATTTTCTCTTCTACTCAACAAATTATAATTTATACCCAAAAATTGAATATAAAACATGTAAAATGGAAAAAAATTCAATCTACATTCAAAATTTTATTTAAACTTTACGCGTCAAATTTTCTATACTTTTTTCTCTATTTCTCAAAAAATAATTATCACACATCTAAATAAATAATACTATCATGCTGGGAATTTTTTTTTCTACAACACAGTATAATTTTTAATTTCACAAAGTGTATTAAAAAAAAGTAACGGCGGTGTGAAGTGTAAATGACAAAGTCAAAAAGGCAAAATTAGCACACAAAAACGTGAATATTTTGGTCAATATTCCGCTATCTATTCCTCATAAACCAGCAATGGTACAGCTATAAAAATTATACTATTGTGTAGATAATTTTGTGTTCTACAATAAAAGTTATAATTTATACCCACAAATGATACAAACGACGTGTAAAATTGGCAAAATTCTCAAATAGATCCAAAATTTCACTTGAACACCGGGTGATCAAAATTAATTCATTTTTCTACTATTTCTCAGTAACTATTCGTCACACATTAAAATAAATTATACCATCGTGCTAGAAATTTTGTTTTCTACAATACGGTATAATTGTTAATTTTCCAAAGTGAACCTAAAGGAAGTCACGGCGGTGTAAAGTCAAAATGTCATGTTGCCAATTTGACAGCTATTATGCGCACTTGCGATTACACAGGAATATACAACTGTGTAGATAATTTTTTGTTCTACAAGATAAGCTATAATTCATACCCACAAATGATACAAAAAACGTGTAAAATTGGCAAAATTCTCAAATACATCCAAAATTACACTTGAACACCGGGCGACTAAAATTAATAAATTTTTCTACTATTTCTCAGTAAATATTTGTTATACATAAAAATAAATTATACCATCGTGCTAGAAAGTTTGTTTTCTACAATACGGTATAATTTTTTATTTTCCAAAGTGTATCTAAAGGAAGTTACGACGGTGTAAGTTCAAAATGTCATGTTGCCAATTTGACAGCTATTATGCGCACTTGCGATTGCACATGAATATACACTGATTTAATTTCACTGAAGTCCAATCACAATTTACGCACTTGCGATTACACAGGAATATACTACTGTGTAGAGAATTTTGTATTCTACAATATAAGCTATAATTTATACCCACAAATGGTACAAAAAACGTGTAAAATTGGCAAAATTCTCAAATAGATTCAAAATTACACTTGAACACCGGGCGACTAAAATTAATTCATTTTTCTACTATTTCTCAGTAACTATTTGTTATACATAAAAATAAATTATACCATCGTGCTAGAAATTTTGTTTTCTACAATACGCTATAATTCTTAATTTTCCAAATGGTATCTGAAGGAAGTTACGGCGGTGTAAAGTCAAAAGGACATATTGCCAATTTGACAGCTATTATGCGCACTTGCGATTACACAGGAATATACACCGATTAAATTTCACTGAAGCCCAATCACAATTAAGAATGCATCATATTATCTCCAAGCATGGATGGTGTGGTTGTATTGCGTACAGTTTAATTAATGCTAAACTATACTGAATAGAAAGTCTTTATTGTCCTCAATATTTACACATCAAATGTTCCGCACGACGGGCGGGTAAAATGCTACTTGGAACAAAGTAAGCTACTGAATTTTACTGTGTAATTTAATTGGTTTAATTTCAAGTTGCATACGCTTAAGTTGCATAAGGATACGGGTTGTAATATCATGCAATGCCAAGTATATGCATATGCTGTTTTAGAGGAAGCATTAATCTGGAATTATAGAGATGTTTCATTGTTTTGATAGTGTTACACTTCTGAATTACTACACACGAAGGACGGGTGTGAATTTGAGCAGTGTTGAGGGAAAATCATCGTCAATAATTAAAACAAGAATTTACAAATTTGACTTTTCTATTGGTCGTTTTTCATCAATTTTCTTTGTGTTTGTTTCGTGCTTGAGTTCTGAATTATTCCGCACGACGGGCAGCTTTAAATATGAGGCGGGTTGTGGAAAAACATGTTTTCTAAATTGAAACATAAATTTCACATTTAGACTTTTATATTAGCTAAAACTTTCCTATGGGTTTGTTTTTCTTTTTCAATTTGCACTAATTTTTTTATGAATTCAATATTAATTATATTTCATGAACTGTTCCGCACGACGGGGGAATTAAATGTATCTATAAAGAGTGGGTTTAAATGATAGCGAGGTATATGATATTTTGCTAGCAGTAAATATTCTAGCGATAAAAGTAGAATAGCTCTTAAGCAAATGATTTTGGAGAATGATGTGGACCTTTAGATATATTTTGCGATCTGATGATATATGTATTAGGAATAATACGTAGCAGAATATAGATTGCATAATATAATATCGGCTATAATATCAAGGGCTGTAATATCGGTGTAATCCAAAAAATAACAACTGTATGAATATGATGCATTAGTGGAAGCATTAACCGGGAATTATGAGATAATATGATAATGGTGTATAATTATATCGCATTATGCAACAAATGTAAATTTAGCTGCCTTACAGTTTGGTCCCGATACTATATTGGTGGTTTGAGAGAAAAGTATTGGTGGGCCGCGTGTTTGGGACCCCTGGGGTAGATAATCTCAGTCTTCTGATTACAAATTATGATCGCATCAGTATATTTTGTGATCACAAACTAATAAGTTAAATCACCTCAGACTAGGCTGAGAGCGGTCAAGATTGGATGGTTGGGTTGGGTTGGGTAGGTTTGACTCAGGTTATATTGGGTTTTAATGATAGCGGAAAATATATAAATTTTAACAATAAATATTATAGCGGTAAAAGTGAAATAGTACTTGAGCAAATGATATTGGGGAATGATGTTAAGTAATAAATATAGTTTTGAAACATTCTTATGAAAATATTTCATCATCTTTCATTGTTTGTTTCGTGTTTGTGTTCTGAATTATACCACACGACGGGCAGATTTATATATCAGGCGGGTTGAGGAATAATATTTGTCAAAATAAGAACAAAAATATTCACATTTAGACTTTTCTATTGGTTAAGATATTTATAGGTTACATTTTTTGGTTTTCAATTTGTATTCATTATATTTTCTGGATTTGATATGAATTTTATTGTATGAATTGTTCCGCACGACGGGTGGGTTTAAAAAAGTGTTTTTAGATCATTTTTTCAAATGGTTCATTTGAAAAAAAAAAATGTTCCGCGGGCAGCAACTGTAGACAATAGAACGTTCAATTTTCCCTGTAGAATTAATCCATACACAAAACCAATGGATTTGACTTCAAATATGAATTTTATTGTATGAATTGTTCCGCACGACGGGCGGGTTTAAAAAAGGTGTTTCCATTTTTTAGTTCATTTTTTTCAAATGGTTCATTTAAAAAAAGTATTTTTTACAAATAAAAATGTTCCGCGGGCAGCAACTATAGACAATAGAACGTTCAATTTACCCTGTAGAATTAATCCATACACAAAACCAATGGATTTGACTTCAAGATCCAGAACGGATCGTGTTCGAGTTCTGAATTATTCAGCACGACGGGCGGGTATAAAAATGACTCAGGCGGACTGAGGGGAAATATTTTGTCGAAATAAAAATAATTAAACTTATAATTTTCAATTGATTAATATTTTTATGAGTGTACCCTATTTCATTTTTATTTTTCCATATTTTTTTATGAATTGAATATGAATTTCATGTTATGAATTGCTCCGCACAACGGGCGGGTTTTAATGCTAGTATATATATATAACAGATCCTCTGTGTGTGTGTGTGTTAGTCTGTCTGTCTGTGTGTCTGTCCCACCCTCCTTGGTCCATTTGCTGCCAGCTACTACTCGGTAACCACTTGGTGTACCCGCCAGCAATTTATACCATCACGTTGGAAATTTGATTGTCTACACGATAGGAAAATTTTTAAATTTTAAAAATGAAATTAAAAATATTTATAGCGCTTTAAAGACAAAATGAGCCCTGAAAAATGCGAAAATTGTGGTCAATATTCTGCCATCTACTCCTTATAAACCAGCAATGGCAGAGCTATACGAGTTATACCACTGTGTAGAGAATGTCATGTTCTACAAGATAGGCTATAATTCATACCCAAAATTAAACATAAAATATGTAAAAATGAAAAAAATCAATCCACATTCATAATTTCATTTTACTTCGGGCGACCGATATTCTTTATATTTTTCTCTATTTCTCAACAACTAACTATTGCACGTCTAAATAAATTATATCATCATGCTGGGAATTTTGTTTTATACAGCACTGTATACAGAGCCGTTGCGAGGACTTATGGGCCCCCGAAGGCAACACTTGGGCCCCCATTATAAATAAAGTACCAAATAATGACTATATTTATTAGACATAATCACAATACAAGCTCAGGTGAAAACATTTGAGCAAAAAGGTAAAGGCTATACATAAAAATATGATAAATTATAATATCAAACTTGAAGCAACGGGGCCCCTCAACATTCGGGGACCCCCGGCCTGGGGTACGGGGGCGGTTGCTACGGCTCTGACTGTATAATTATTAATTTTCCAAAGTTGATTTTAAAAAAGTTACGGCGGTGTGAAGTCAAAATGACAAAGTCAAAATTGGCAAAATTAGCACTGAAAAACGCGAATTTGTCGGTCAATATTCTGCCATCTACTCCTTATAAACCAGCAATGACACAGCTATACGAATTATACCACTG
Organism: Sacculina carcini; assembly: GCA_916048095.2. NCBI lineage: Eukaryota > Metazoa > Arthropoda > Thecostraca > Sacculinidae > Sacculina > Sacculina carcini. Next base: position 4,866,948 of record OU696588.1, read on the forward strand.
TGTAGAAAACTTCATGTTATACAAGATAGGCTATAATTCATACCCAAAAATTGCACTCAAAAAGTGTAAGCTTGGCAAAATTCAAATCTACGTCAAAATTTTACATGAACACCGTGCGACTAAAATAAATTCATTTTTCTCCTCATTTCTCAGTAACAATTTGTCACACATCAAAATAAATTATGACATCGTGCTAGAAATTTAGTTCTCTACATGACAATATAATTTTTTTCTTACAAAACTGTACCTAAAGGAAGTTACGGCGGTGTAAAGTCAAAATGACATGTTGCCAATTTGACAGCAATTATGCGCACTTGCGATTACACAGGAATATACACTGATTTAATTTCACTGAAGCCCAATCACAATTAAGAATACATCATATTAGCTCCAATCATTGATGGTGTGGTTTTAGTGCGTACAGTTCAATTTATGATACATTATACTGAATAGAAAGGCTTTATTGTCCTCAATATTTACACATGAATTGTTCCGCACGACGGGCGGGTAAAATGCTACTGGGAACAAAGTAAACTACTGAATTTAACTGTGTAATTTAATTGGTTTAATTTCAAGTTGCATAAGCTTAAGTTGCATAAACATATGGGTTGCAATATCATATAATGCCAACTATATGCATATGCTGTTTTAGCGGAAGCATTAATCTGGAATTATAGAGATGACAGAAAGTTTCATTGTTTTGATAGTGTTACACTTCTGAATTACTACACACGACGGGCGGGTTTTTCCTTGTTTCGTGTCTGAAATCTGAATTATTCAGCAAGACGGAGAGGCTTGAATATGAGGCGGTTTAGGCAAACTATTTTGTCAAAATAAACATTAAAATATAGAAACTTAGGCTTTTCATGGGTTTACTCTTTTGTTGTTTAATTCATATTCATTGTATCTTATGAATTGAATACAAATTTAATAGTATGAATTGTTCCGCACGACGGGCGGGTTTACATGCTAGAATTTTCATTGTTTGTTAAGTGTTTGTGTTCTGAATTATTCCGCACGACGGGCAGGTTTATATATGAGGCGGGTTGATGGAAAATATTTTGTCAAAATAAGAATAAAAATAATGAAATTTAGACTTTTCAATTGATTAGGATTTTTGAATTTACATTTATTATTTTTAAATTTGCCATATTTTTTATGAATTAACCATGAATTTTAAAGTATGACTACAATCAATGTTATTTAACTATCTTACAGTTTGGTTTTTATACCATATTGGCGGGTTGTGAGAAAATCATTGACGGGGCCCGTGTTTGAGACCCCTGACGTAGATAATCTCAAGCTTCTGATTGCAAATTATGACCGAATCAGTCATTTTTATGATCACAAACTGATAAGTTAGATCACCTCAGATTAGGCTGGGTTGGGTAAAGATGGATTGGTTGGGTTGGGTTCGGTAGGTTTGGGTCAGATTATATTGGGTTTAAACGACATAAAAAAATAAAATACGGAAGCTATGATAATTCTAGCAGTATTATAGCGGTAAAAGTAGATAAGTACTTGAGCAAATGATGTTGGGAATCATATTAAGTTATAAATATAGTTAGGAAACATTCTGATAAAATGGTTTCGTCATTTTTCATTATTTGTTTCGTGTTTATGTTCTGAATTATACTACACGACGTGCAGATTTATATATCAGGCGGATTGAGGGATAATATTTGTCAAAATTTAAACAAAAGTATTCTCATTTAGACTTTTCTATTGGTAAATATATTTTCAGGTAAAATTTTTTGCTTTCTAATTTGTATTCGTATCCTTAATGAATTGTTCCGCATGACGGGCGGGTTTAAATGCTAGATGGTGATGTTAAGTTTCAAATATATTTCGGAAACATTATGATGAAGGAGTTTAGCCATTTTTCATTGTTTCGTGTCTGAGTTGTGGATTATTCAGCACGACGGGCAGGTTTAAATGAGGCGGTTTAGGCAAACTATTTTGTCAAAATATATATTAAAATATAGAAATTTAGACTTGTTTATGGGTTGAGTATTTTCTTTTTTAATTCATATTCATTGTATCTTATGAATTGAATACAAATTTAATAGTATGAATTGTTACGCACGACGGGCGGGTTTACATGCTATAATTTTAATTGTTTGTTACGTGTTTGTGTTCTGAATTATTTCGCACGACGGGCAGGTTCATATATGAAGCGAGTCGAGGGATAATATTTTGTCAAAATAAAAATAAAAATATCCATATTTAGACTTTTCTATTGGTAAACATATTTACGGGCTAAATTTTTTGCTTATAAATTTGTATTGGTTTTATTTTATGGATTGAATATGAATTATATTTTATGAATTGTTCCGCACGACGGGCGGGTTTAAATATATATATATATAATAAATGATCTGTCTGTGTGTGTATGCTTGAATATGAGGTGACATATTTACACGGGCTCAATGGTATAGATCAGGGGTTTCAACCGTAAACGAAGCGATAGATCATTTTTATGAAATAAAAATGTCCCGCGGGCAGCAACTATAGACACTAGAACGTTCAATTTCACCGTGTAGAATGAATACATATACAAAACTAAAGGATTTGACTTCAAGATCCAGAAGGGATCGTGTTCGAGTTCTGAATTATTCCGCATGACGGGCGGGTTTAAATACGAGGCGGGTTGAGGGAAAATATTTTGTCAAAATGTAAATTAAAAATAATGAAATTTAGACTTTTTAATTGATTAAGGTTTTTATGAGTTTGCCTTATTTATTTTTAATTTGCAATAATTTTTATAATTAAACATGAAGTTTATGGTATGAATTGCCCCGCACGAGCGGGTTTTAATGCTAGTATGAATATAAACACACCAATGTGATACCACACACACAATCTACCCTGCGAATAACACGCAGTCACCTAGCAGCGTGCATGTACAATGTACATGTACATGCTCGTAGTAAGTTAACCATCCTCCACCGAGGAGCTTATGTACAGATATCAACGCCGTGAAAAGCAAATAACACACAAGTACAAGCACGAAATATAATTGAAAGAAAAATCGAGCTCAGCACCTCACTCAGTCACATGTCACAAATTCGCGCACTAAAATATATCAACCACAATGATGTCACCACAATGACGACAACGGAACAGAACCACGATGTTGATTTCTAAATGTTGAACCTCGATTTCATGTTGCACACAAGAACAGCGCAATAGTTGCATGACGTTATGAACGTTTTAAACGTATTTATTTTCGTACTTGAGGATGTATATCAGTATGAATCGAGTCGGCTACAATAACACGCATCACAGACACACGGAACTGTTGAGCAGACTGTTGAACCTCGGATATACTCAGCTTTCGGCCAGCATGTTACACCTCCACTAGGCTGGTTCATTACAACACGTATTGGCTGCCCGTGACGGAGACACGACAAACATGTAATGTCAAGTCCAACATGTGCTCTAGGGACAAGGTAAAACCGAGGCAGAATAAAACCCTATGAAAACAAAACAATAACTGTGGAGGAAAAAATCCGACAAAAACATTAAGCCCACAATAAACACTCGACGGATGAAAGCAAAAGTCAAATATTCGCCAAGTTCATTTGGTCCAGCTAACTTTAGGAATGTCGTAATGTTCGGACAAGTTGTCCAAGTGCCTGTTGAACTCTTCCACGTGCTGTTTGTGTGTTTTGCCTGCCTTCTGCACTATTCGCTTCATGTTGTTCTTCTCCCTCTGCTGTTCAAACGCCACTTCGGCCTTGGTCTTGGTTCGCTGCGGTTTCTTCTTTTCGTCGAGATCTAGAAGTCTTTCATCAACAGACGAGGAGATGACCACGTCCTTCATCATCTTCTTCATCTCATCTTTGCTCTTCTTATGCTTTTTCTTCTTCACCGACACATCAACTGTCTTCTTCAGCTTCAGGCTGCCACGAGACACCATGTCGTATTCAGACATTATCCCAGTATCTGCGCTGAACAAACGGCAAACTAGACAAACAAGAAGCGACAATGACATGATTATGACAAACACGGCCACATAGTTGATATTTTAGCGTAGCCAATGGTTGGGAAAAATCGTCCCCACCGACAGCAGTGACTCACAGAAAACCAAAGCGCAAGTGATAATAAGCAAACCCGGACCAGGATACGAACGACAAGCCTCTGGCACGAGTTAATCCTAGTCTTGCACTAGGTCTTGTGTTTGCCCATTTGAAAACATGCACATGTCCGAGCTAACGTTTTATAAGCACAATGTTGAATTATAGTTTTCTGTTTAAAATGAACCGACTGAACGCAAATAAAAGTGAATTGAGCTGAGAAGTACTCATGAGCCGTAATATACTAGCACTCACACCGAGAAAACCACCAGCAGAACCGATCTTATAACTCATTCATTATACAAAATCTCCAATCACTCATTCATTCATGTATCTTTCCAGCATATAATTTGACAAGATTATAAAGTGTGATTAAAAAAAATTGGAAGGCTATTGAAGCTTAATAACTTGTGTTACCTGCGTTCCAAGGAAAATAAAGTGAAAATAACAACAACAACAGTGCTTTTGTATAGCGCCCATCATCATAGGCGCACACACGAATACCGCTGCAGCAGATACGAATACCACACGATACGAATACCAGCACAAACGAATACCGATACATTAAATATACACTGATAATGCGAGCATAAGATAATACGATGTGAGCATAGGATAATACGATAACAAGAGCTCAAGATAAGATAACAATAAGCAAATAGATAGGATAAGCAAATAGATAAGATAACAATAAGCAAAGCAATAAGATAACAAAACAGCAAAATATAACGCGTATTAAATCAAGGAGAAGCAAGGGAGCAGAACAGCAGCAGGACACACGCAAGGACGTAGAAGAGCGCAGCGTAATGACATCAAAAACAAGGGAACAAAATACATGCACGCAGAATATACGCAGTCACATGCTCCCGGAACATAGATGTGAGATCAGAGGGAGGCGAAAGGAGTCAAGAAGTGAGTGGTGGGATCGAAGGATAGATCAAAAAGATATTTACGAAGAGAAGAAGCACATGAACGATATGACAACGATGAGGTGATGTGAGAGGGGAGAGTTGTAAAAACGCGGACCGAAAAAGGAGAAAGATTTGGAAGACCACGCGGACTCATTTAAAGCGCGAGGGCAGGCTAAAGGAACAGGATGTCGAGAAGAGGGGGTTTCAGAGAGAGAAAGTAAGGTAGATAGATACGTAGGTTTAGTGGGACAGTGTAGCAATTTATAAATTATGGGGCAAATTTTGAAGTGAATTCTAGATTTGATAGGAAGCCAGCGGAACTTGAAAAAATAAGGAGAAGTATGACGGCAGAAAGCAGGATATAAAACAAAACGGCAGGATTGGTTCATCATACGCTGGAGAATTTTCAGGGAAGATTTAGGACACTTGAAGTGGAGCGAGCTGCAGTAATCCAGTCTAAAAAAGATGAGTAATTGAACAAGCTTGATAGAAGAGGGCTGGTCGAGGCATGGACGGATAGGATAGAGAGAGCGGAGTATAAGGCGACAGATGCGAGCAGTAGCAAGAATATTGGCAGAGAAGGAAAGTGAGGAATCAAAGATAATGCCAAGGTTTCTAACAGACGAAGAGAGAGATATAGGCAAAAGAGGAGGAGACAAACGAGGAGGGTGAAGAGCAAGAAATTCTGATTTATCAGTATTCAGAAGAAGGCGACGAGAAAAGGTCCAATCAGATATATCAGAAAGTATATCAGACAAAAGATAGGGGTCAGGCTTAGGCTTTCTCCGCGAACCCCCACTTCGGTGCATATCCGGCAGCTCGGTTGGTTACATGCTATTTCTCGTATTCGCTATAAGTTATGTTGTCTGGTCTTCAAACTTATCCACTCACCCTCTTCTCCTTCATATCTCCGTTCCCTATTGACTCTCAATAATCGCACTTCTTGTCGCATTCCTGTGCCATTAGTCTGTCCTCCTGCTCTTAATCAATCCTCTCGGTCATCCAAATCTTTTTATTTCTCTGCTCCTCGTATCTATAACTCGCTTCCATCTTACCTTCACCACAATTCTTCATTCCGATCCTTTTCTGCTGATCTTCATAAATATCTGCTCACTCGTTCTCTTGATGATTGAATGTATGATTGGTCCTTGGCTATATGTGTGTTGTTTGTGCTGATCGTCCTGTGTTGTACCCTCGTTGTTCTTGCTTGATATTTGTCTTTTAATCACTGTGAATTATCTGCTTTCGTTGCTGCGTCCAGTTTTTGCATCTCCTGCATTCGTCGTTGTCTGGTCAGGCTTCGCCCTGCTACTGATAACCGTGTAATTCCAGTACTACCAGATTCATGGTCGAGTCGTCGGCGACTAAACCGGCCCCCCCACTGTTCTGCAGTGAGGAGGGTGGCTAGACACCCGACAGGAATCAAAACAAAACCTGTTTCAAGGGCGGATGAGCTATCTGATAGCCAACGGCCATCTATCATGCTCCAGTTTTGCAAACGTCTTTTCTATTTTCTATTTGTGCCAACTCCCTGCTCGATGTGATGTTCCTGTCATTTTTTTCACGCCTGTGTGTGAATCTGTGCGCTATATCAAATATATGTTGTTGTTGTCAGAAAAAGGACAAGGAATATATAATTGGATGTCATCAGTATATATGTGAAAAGGGATAGACCAGCGTCGTAGGATAGGACAGAGAGAAGACATATGAAGATTGAAAAGAAGAGGATCAAGGTACGCCAGAGGTAAAATTGAACTGGAAAGAGTAAGTTCGATTATGCAAATAGGAGCGAGGCAATGAGAGCGCGGAATCAGAAACACATATGTGGATAGGTCATGAATGAGAAATTCATCTACAAAGTCGAACGCTGAGCTTAAGTCAAGAAGGAAAAGCAGAATTGATTTTCCAAATAAGAATGACGACAAAATACCATCAGTGACCGAGATGAATAACCCGAAACAACTGGCACAGCATGCAATGCATCAGAGTAAATAAGTTGATTATTAAATATCACCGAAAATAAAATGGGTGGAGTAAAAAACAATACCTTAAATTCTTGAGAGACAAGACTGAAACAAAACCTTAATCGCCTAAAATATCAGTAGGCAACAGGAGTATTAGTGACGTAAAATCAGCGCATAACATGTATACCATCGTCATGAACTTTATAAGTACACGTTTAGGTGTTCCAAACAGATAAAACTAATTAAATTAATTCAATTAAATATACTGTTGCTTTCTGCTTATGTTGAAAACATGGCAAATTTTACCTAATGTGTGACAAAAAAGCGTTTGAAAATATTTTGCTTCTTTCTGTACGCGTATGAACATTTTCATATTGAAATAAATGTTTAAAAAAAAATCGTATCGATATTTAAAGTTTCCTAGTTAAATATGAAACACTGGCGAATTGCGCATAAGTTGTATAGATTGCGCATAAGTTGTATAGACTGCGCATAAAGTGTCGCCTGTTTCCAGCTTCAGGAGCCACGTGAGTTGTTTGGTTTTGGTGACTGGTTCGCTTGCCCTTTTTCTCATGTTTACATGCTGTTAGTAATCATATTGAAATAACTTTGGTTTATGTAGGTCATGTCCACTGATATGATAAACCAGTCTTACTGTACAGGGCTGACCTTCAAGGGCGTTTACTTTTGAATTGAATTGAGTGCGTAAATTTGTAACGAAACAAAAACTAAAATGTATTTGCAGACAGGCGCGTGTAAGCATCACTGCCCCACGTACGCTTACAAGACTTCACACCACGGTCAAACTTAGAACACGACTCACTCACGGGAGCACACACGGATAAGCACACAGTTCAGACAGTTACACACAATTCAACCTCTCAGCGGCGAGCTGGTCAAGTACTCGCCGCTGCGGGATATAAACACGTAACAGCTCCCGAGTAGCTCAGTGGGTAGGCGCTGAACTCTCGTGTCAGGTTCGCGGTTCGAATCCTGGCCCCGGTTCGTGCATCAACACCTCTGCTTGAGTCTACAGGGAGGCACCACTGTAGATGTGCGCACAGTGGGGCGCGCCATATACTCTGAAACTGGCTGGTGCGCGCTTAAAACGACAATAACAATAACAACGTAACAACATGACACATACACACACACCTTAAAACCATACACACTCCAACTCGCTCACTCACTATACATAATCAAACCACATTGTTTATTGATCATACGATTTGTGATCTACTCTAGTCAAGTTTTGACTTGACCTGATTCCGTTCAATAGCACATTCGCTCAGGTGGTTCCAGATAACCACTCCTGTTTATGCTTGCTTTTTCATGAGCGGGAATTATTGTATCATGATTAATACATCAATACAACCGAATTGCGCCTACTAAAAGGGTAAACGGTGTTTTTGTCACATCAGATCAGATAAGAGACGAGAGTTTGGCCTTTACAACGGCACTCTCTGATGCTATTTGTATTTTATCTGTAAACACACAACAGTGCCTTATGTTGGCACTCGAATAACCGGTCTATACACATACATATGTACCTTAAATTACACTTATAAATACACATAATCACCCTAAACTGGCACACAACACATTACACACTATATATATATATACACATGCATAGATATATATATATATATATATATATATATATATATATATATATATATATATATACATGCAACCTATAAACCACATAACACGTTATATAGCATAGCATAGCATAGTTTGTTTTTTTTGTCTCTACGTATCAACATCCACACCCACCTAGACATATGTCCAGATTTACTCGAACAATTTACAATACACACTCGCATGACACATGTATACAAATCACTAGTTAATACAAAATACTACACATAATTTTTTTTTTTATTCAACATGCATCGCTAATATTATGTACAAATATGAGTTATGCATAAAAAATTAACACTACATGAATACACGTAACCTACGAACCGTTTACTTTCGGATATTATTGTATTTACATCCATACATTAATATAGTAACTAAAAATGCAACACTTCTATAGAAGTTAAAAATGTACCAGCTCAGAATAATAGCTGGAACGGTTTCAACCATATTGCTATATTCCTACCCCTACTGCATCGGTCCACTCATCTCATCCTTTTCCTTATCGACCAGAATCTCGCTAGTGTTTCCTTCGTGTCCTGGATGTAGTCCTTACAGAATAATACTTCTCCGATTACTTCGTGGTCTTCTCCTTTGTATGGTTGTACTAGTATTGGGTGTTTTACTCGCTCTTCCTGATATGCTGGGCACCATAGTATGAAATGCTCGAGGTTTTCCACTTCGTATCCGCAACATTCACATTCCATGCTCTCTCCTTTGAATCTCTTTCTGTCGTTCAGATTCAAGTTATTTGTGCGGCACTTCAGTAGCAGAATAGATGCTGGTCTATTGTCATACACCTTTTCTTGTCCTCCGAGTTCCTCTCTCCAATCGCTATATATTCTCAAGCTGGATCTTTCCTTGACTTCTTCCTTCCACATTTGTGTGTCCCACTTTCTTATCGTTTCTCGAATACTCTTTTTATCTGCGTTTTCCGTATTTTTTGCATTCACTCCGATTGACTTAAGTTCGTCTCTAATTCCATTCAGTATTCCTTTCTCTCGGTTTTCCTTTTGTACTTCTGAAATTCTTTTGAGGATTTCGTTGTTTTCCTTGTTGCAATACGTCAAAAACTTCCATTTTCCTTCCAATATTCCGGCCCTCATCGACGATGCTCCAATTTCGCCTCTCAATGCACTCACCTGTGTGTAACTCGGCGCTCCTAGAATGCTCCTGTATACTCCGTTTTCAATTCTCTGTAGTTTCTCAATCTCTTGTTTCCTGATATCCACGACGTTGATTCCATAGAGTATTGCCGGAAGAGCGATTGACTTCCAGAAGGTTTTTCCTATCAATATTTTTGAACAGCTCTTCCTGATCACAGGGTAAGATCACAGGGCTTCCTGATCACATTGTGTTGAACATGTAAAAATTCCAGGCAACAAAACAAAAACATATGAGACGGGCGCGTGGGACCATGCGCGACCACGACACAACACGGACAACATCAACAACTTCTCTCCAGTCCACCATCCCGACCCTGAACTCAACTCTTTTTAATCCAATCTATCACAGCTTCTTCAACTTTGTGGAGGAACTTGACTCCACACACAAACTGAGGATTAGAATGACTCGGGTATATTGAGAACCAGCAGAACAACCAATACGAGCCGAACTGAGACAGAGAGCGGTCAATCACTTCCTACCCTGCTTATATAACCTAAAATTCACATACCCATGCACACAAACATACATACACTCACAAGTAAGATATTCATGCACTTACAACTTGTGACCTCCGGCAGCATACAGACACACATACAAACCTACACGCGCACTTTAACCCGATCCACTTGAAACGGCATACACACATACATACAGATACACTTGACACTGAAACAATGAACGACTATAGGTAATAAACGCATACATGAAGACACGCATAAATACACAGTCAAGCTCGACCAAAACAACTATGGGCTTGGGGCGACATACAGACATACATGCTACATACAGGCACAATTTGATATTGAAACGTGCACGCTCAGTTTGATTGCACACAAACATACATACAAATACATGACAATCTGCTGGAACGTCAAACAGCTGATTGTCTGCACCACAACGTCCTCCAGCCCACCATTCCGACTCTTTCTTTCAATTAAACCTATCAACGACTGCAACAGGAGCCAGCCCAGGTGGATTAGCACTTCTTAAAACTCCTTGTTTGGTCGATAATTATTTTATCGATTAAACAGCACACTTCAAATCAAAGACATGTTAATCGACAATTCACGTGGTAAACATACAACTGAACTTCCTGCAAAATACAATTTACATCATAACATGTATTGAGTTCTTTCTAAGGAATGTGACACTGAATATATTGTATGCATTATCTGTTTATCATACGGGTGATGTATTGTTTTCATGGAACAATAGTGCAGAGGCTCGCCTATCGCGTTCGATTAAGCTTTGTTGACGTGTGCCTACGGTGGTTGTGTAGGCAATGACAGATAGTGTGGCCGAATTAGAGGTGGTGTGCGGCACGTATGAAGCGTTTGTCGTTGGATTTCAACTGTTTGGTGAGTGCTCAAATGGAGGACGCACGAAGGGGGACGGTTCTCCCACGTGTGATCGTTCTGCCGACCTGAGTCAGTACAGAGTTACTACTTCGTTCGCTGACCAGGCGCACTCGTCAATAGTTCGTAGTGTTGACTGTGATGGCGATATTGTGGTGTCGGGAGGTTGTGACGAAGTGCTCAAGGCGTTCAACATGGCGTCACGTCGTGAGGTGTGCCATGTGACTCACCACGCGGCCACCGTCACTGCCGTGCGCGTGTACGACAACGGCACGCGCGTTCTCAGCGGCGACTCTGACGGAGTGCTCTTGATTACAGCAGCGGGCGGGAGTTGGCCGGTGTTGAGAAGACTGGCACCGCCCCGGTCCTCCACCAGCGGGGCAGTTACCGCGCTAGCTGTTCATCCGAGCGGGCGCCTCGCTCTGTCATGCAGCTCGGCCAGTCGCCAGCTGATCACGTGGGACCTGCGCGGCGGAAGTATCGCATTTCGGACACGACTGGCTACGCAGATCGACTTTCTCGAGTGGTCGCCAGAGGGAACTGTGTTCGCAGTCGGAGTGGCCGGCGCTTGTGACGTATACGGCCTGGCGACAGGGGCTCCCGTGTGTCGTGCATTGCGTCCGTGTCATAAACGAGTGACGTGCGCCAGTTTTGTGTCAGACAACATCGTGGTGGTTGCCGACGAGACAGGTGAAGTGCTCATGGTTGATGTGAAAGATCCACGAGCGACCGTATTGGACGAACGGGAAGAATACGGCATGCGATGGCGCGCTATGGAATGTCGAGTGCGTGCAATGCGTTCTGTACGTCGCTGTGTGAATGTCGCCTGGCTGGTATGTATGGCTGCCAGCGGACAGATAGCTGTGTGGAGCGTTGATTTCAGTTGTGTCGATTCGTCGGCAGATGTCGCCACTAGGCCTCTGTTGTTGGTGCGTCACGATACGGGGTGTCGGCTGACATGTCTCACTGTGCATGTGCCTCGAGACAAGCGCTACCATTGTCCGACAGACAGTGAGGCTGTATGTGATGACAGTGGCGTGGTGGAACCAGTGACCGATGTGACTGAAACTCCTCATAACATGGTCGTCCCGAAAAAGAAGAAAGTTAGCAGGAAGATGATTGGAAACGACGGTGGAGAAGCTAACGGAGGAAATAAAATGAAATTACTGCGTGTTGATCGGAAGAAAAAGGGACTAAAAACATCGGGGAAGAAGGTCGCACTTTCTAAACCGGCAGTGAAAACAAATGGTGGTCTGGTCTCCAAAAAGACTGCGAAAAAGCAAAGACTAAAAACTAAAGCTAGTAGAAAACTGATGAATAATTCAGGATGTGTGGATGTTTCACAGTGACTGTTCTAATGTGTCGTCTGATATAATCAGTTCGCTCTGTGAAAATTGTGTGAATATATGTCAGCTGTTTTGTGGTTCACATTTGTTGAATTGTCTAAGCTTTCTCGTACACTCTTTCTTGGACGCATTTGTCGATTACTGGTCGACGAGCTATTATTGGTGTTTTAGGAGTGCACTAGGTCGTACTTGAGTGCATTTTCATTCTGATATTGCAACAGTTTAATTGAACTCAACTTGACCGAGGTTTCTTCTACACTTTACATTGGCCTGTGTGTATTTTGGGATGTATTTGGATTAATTACGTGGCGGGGATGTTGGGCAAAATTGCTGGATTGAAATTATTTGCTGCAGGCAGGGTGTTGAACATGGAGCGTCTGGTTGCTGATAGCAGCAGTTCTTTTGTAGACAACACAGACCAAGAACGCCAGGACAAGCTACAGGACTGTTTCGATCTTTTGCTTGCGGCGGGCTACTTCAGGGCTCGGGCACGTGGTCTCAGCGATTTCGACCGTCTTGTCGGTGGCATGGTGTGGTGCCTGCGATTGTGTCAGGTGGGTGTCGACGTGGATCTTTTCTACCGGGACACGTTGTCGCTCGGACAGAAGATTGCTGTCACGGAACGAGTCGTTCAAATGCTGCCTCTGCTCGGATGTCCACATTCGCTGGAACCTCACCAGGTGCAGGGCTGCGATGCTGAGCATTTGTTTCCTGTGATGCAGTGGCTGGTGCGACAGGCACTCGAAAGCCAGGGTGACTCGGCAGCAAAACATATCGACTACGCTGTCTTCCTCTTCCACAAATACTTCCCCAGCCACGCCCCTCCACACACGTCATCTGCCATCAACCAAGTGTCTAGAAAATTGGATGAAATGTTTTCTAGCCGTTTTTCTAGTGTTGCACACGCTGTTGATGAGACGACAGATGATACTTCAAAATCTATGACAGAACAAACGGTTACAAACAACGAGTCGTTGTGGCGCGAATTCGAATGTGGCGAGACGATGAAATCGGTGCTGAAATGTAAGGAAGTTGTTGAGGCGGCAGATTTACTTGGATTTGAGTCCAAAGTCAAAGAGTATTCTCAACTCGAGCAAGATGACACACTGCAGCAGCTTCAAGATCAGCTCGTTTCTGTGGAGGCCGAGATGCAGAATGTTGCACAACAGTTTGCTTCTGTCCAGCAGGAGTTAGTCGTCAAGAACAGTGCGCTGAATGGCCTACTGGACGAGCTGGCGGCGATCAAAAATAAAACACAAACTTTGAAATCGAATTTAACTTCGGAAGAATTGGCAAAATTTCCTGAGGTTAAAGCCCAACTGAATGAGGTCAATGAAGTGGTAGAGAAGGAGAAGCTTCTCAAGGAGGAGTTCCGTAAAGAATTCCGCCAACTTGAAGATTCCATTTCCAGGTTGTCCTCACAAAATTTATCCGGCGAAGTCGAAAATACATGGAGAGAAAAGGTAGTATCTGTTCGCGAGGAACTGGCACGAGTGAGCAAACAGGTGAACGATATTCGCATTCAATTGGATCAAGTTCCTGATAATATTGAGGTGATCCAGTACCAGAAGAGGTTTGTTGAGCTCTATGACCTCGTGTACTCAACTCAGCGCGAGATTAAGGCTCACTACGCTGCTCTCAACACACTGTCCGACACTCTCAAATACTTACAAAAAGCACTGCACGTACTCAATTCGATTGTCGACAATTACAGCGCCGCAAGGCAGACTTCAGCCACTCGAGTGGAATTCCTGCAGCAGATGGACGCAATTACAGCTGGAATTGTCGCCAATGAACGCGCTGTTTCTGACAAGCTAGTTGAGCAGAACCGCCAAGTGGACAGTCTGAAGCAGCAGCTGGATCAAGTTCGAGAGGCCACTAGGCGCTACCATGTGACTCTGGAGGACTTTCGACAGCAGTGTACGCTCAATGAAAAACTCACTGAGATGTGGGAAAATAAGACAAGCTAGTGTTAGTCGTTGAATTTAACTCATTGATTGCTTTTCCTGCACGAGTTTCATGAAAAATCGTATCAATCGCAGAAAGTCATTGTTGTTGAAACTCTTGGCTGTATGATAATATGGTTCGTACGTGAATTCTCATTCAACATGGATTCAATTCCGCAAAAACGTGGCCGAGATTCAACTTGTTCGAATTTCTATGTCCCAATGACATTAGTGGATTAAGTGACCTTGGAGGCAATGGGTCGACGGCTATGAGGTTTCCGAAAAACCAATTGTGAACGTCTATGCAATTTGAATAATCATATGAATATAACATGGGCGTAAATCCTGGGGGTATATATACCCCCCGACAAATTGGCTGGGGGGTATGACTATGCAATTATACCCCCGATAATTCCCTGAGCTCAGATCATTGGATATATTGTCATCAAAATCAGCATAGAAGGCAAATGACAATAGACCGAAAATACAAGAAATTATAAATATGTGAAGAATTATATTACGCAATACACTTTTCATTGGGGTATGTGTGTTGAAATTGAATAGGCTGACAATAGTTGAGGGTGTCATACAATTGACCAACTGAGTCAACTTTGAACAATAATAATATATATAATAATCAATAATATAATAATAATATCAATAATAATGCATGATGGCTGTCATCCCCCCGAGCCTCGACACAAATCTACACCGATGGAATATAATCGGAGATTATTTTGATGTAAGCTACTTTTGGTTATGGTGTGTCTAACACTGTTATGTTGTTTTACGAACGCATGTATTGTAATGAGATTGGGTTGAGTCATTTATTATTGCCAGAGAACAGGTTCATCTAATAAATAGTAGGAAAATTAAACCAAATCTGGCGTCACTTTTGATTTCAACGGCGTGAACTGCCAACTGACTGGCTACATGGAGAAAATAGATTCCTAAAATGGACTTAAACAGGTATTTCTAAGTCATCATGAGACGCCACATGCGAAGACCAATAAATGATTTTCTGTAGAGAGAATTGAGTCTTTAGAGAGTGCAATAGCAAACCATTCTTTAAAGCTGCCAACCCACAGGTTGAGCTTGGCATCGTTATGTACATCATTTTT
This sequence comes from Sacculina carcini, assembly GCA_916048095.2. Lineage (NCBI taxonomy): Eukaryota > Metazoa > Arthropoda > Thecostraca > Sacculinidae > Sacculina > Sacculina carcini. The sequence continues at coordinate 4,882,481 of OU696588.1, forward strand.
ATGATTCGAAAGGTAGGGTGTTTTATTGTTTTTGTCTTTATTTCGTGGTTTCATAATGTTATTTTTGGCTTATTGATTTAACGTTTTCTTGTGTAAGGTTTTTGGCAGGTGTTTCATGGGTTTAGAGATACTTTGTTGTGCTAGCAGACGTTTTTGGCAAGGCCTTGCATCTTGCATCCATCTGTTTTGTGTTTTCAACTCCTTAAGGGTGGCTTATGAACTTTTGGGCCAAAAATTTGCGGTTAAACGTGTTCCGGGCGTTTTAATCGGTATTTCCACTTGAATTACCCAGGGCTAGCGTCGTTGCTACCTGCATACTTTGATGTGCTCGTATTGTTTGCTGCTGCTCTAATGACCGTGTATGTTTTGACTTGATGCTTGCCACTATATACTTGCGACTGTATAATTTCTCACGAACTTGTTTCACGATTTCATGTATTATTATACGAAATTTCATTTGACATATCTACACAAGATATAAAGATGTAATATTATTTGATCTCATATAACAACGAGCTGACATGACGTTTTTTTAATGTCAGATAGAATGGCTGTTATCTTGGATTGCACAAATTGCTTGCGAAATAAGGGTCCAGCTTGGTTAATTGGTCAGGATGTGGATTTTTCTGTGTTATTGCACTATAATGTTGCTCTATATAGTTTGGTGTTGTTTTCTGGCGACAGCTAGTGTTGCCTGATTGCCAGCGAGATGACTGGCAGCTCTGACTCGGAGGATGATCTGGAATCACTGCGAATGGCAGCACTGCAGTCCATGCAGCCAGCCCCCAGCACACACCCTGTCACGTGCACTGCTCAGCATGTCTCGCCTTGGACCGCGCCTCCACCGCACTTGATTGTCGCACTAGCGCAGCAGCAGCAACACCGTCATCTGCTCCCCCATCATCAGCCCCCTCTGTTGTCTGCCCCCCCGCAGGCACCGCCTCTGCTACCCTTCCACCCGCACGTGCCCCCTCCGTCGTTGCTGGGAGTTGTGACAGGCTCGCGGTTCCCGGCATCTTATCATCAGTGTCCGTCGTTGCCAGCGCGTCACTTTCCACCGCGACAGTTTGCCTGTGTCGCAGGTGCATCAGTGCATCGTTACAAGGTGGGTGGGTGGCGGGACATACTCTATCTCCCTCTCTCCCTCTCCCTCCCTCTCTTCATATCAGCTGCAGTCATTGTCGCTGTCTTATTCTGTGACAACACTATCAAGTACCATTATCATTTGCGGGTGCAAATGTTTCAGTAGCTCTATATATCCACATATTGACACTCATTAATATAAAGACTAATCAGCGAGCCACTGTCACAATTTACTTGTAATTTATTTGATAAAATAAAATAATATATGACAAAATAATGGAAGGATAAAATCGTAAAAATGATATGTCGAAGGGTAAAACTGAATTGTAAAAAACAATGAGATTCAGTGTAATTGTTGTTGTGACCTTAACATTGTAATTGCTTGATCTGTTTAACTGAGGGACGTGAATGAAGATTTGCGCGTGTTTTGATGAATTTTCCTCTGCTGCCGTCACTTCAGTCAGTGTTTGATTGTGTTTGTCGGCAGAATAATTGCGTGCCGGCGAGATCTCGTGCCAATTACTCCAAGCCGCTTCATCGTCAGCCCACACCGGGGTATTTATTGCACTTACACCCTACTGCTGTGTATCTAGCGTGCTATTTTGGCTTGATCGATTTGATCGACACAGTGCAAGTAGTCAATTGTATACTCACAGTGTGGTTTCTATTGCAATAAAACGGTGTGATAAACAAACACACCGCATTCCCGGCGACAAACTAAATTATGTGTTGAACCAATGAGTGATGTGTTGAATTTCGGCTGAGTTTAGCGTCTAATTTGTGTGCGTGTTTGTGTGTGTGTGTTATTTCAGTGCACACACGGGCTCGCTTCAGTCAGACAGGAACAACGGTGACGCCCAGAAAAAAGGTGAAACACATGCAAACCAGCTCGACACACACACACATACACAGATATATTCACACGAGTTATATCCTGGTGGCCATACATATTTCATATGCCCGCTCTGTCAGTGCACGCATGTATAGCAATGTGTGTGTATGTGTGTGTGTACTCACATATATTAATAATCACATATTTGTAGTTACAGGAGATGAGATAAGCTCGAGCTGTCTCCTTGTCAATATCCAGCTTTGTACAGCCTATCTTTGTATTTCCCAATACACTCACTGCACTCACTATTTGTGCACTCAAACCGTTCCATGCGTCCACACACAGCTACTAGGCCAGATGAACAATTTCACATTGCTAATACACCTTTTTCTCAGTTTACTGTCATCGCCTATTTGATCCAGCCCACACTAAACAATCCTCTCTGTCAATCTTCTTTATTCTAATTTTTATACACGTTGATCAAGTCCCCTCTCAATCTCCTCTTCTCCGGAGTCGGCAGTCAAAGTCTAGCTAATCTTTCCTCATAGCTCAATTCCTTCAGCTCTTCCAGCATCCTTGTGGCCACTCTCTGTATTCTCTCAGGCTTCCTTTTGTCTTTGGCCTTATATGGATACCACACCACAGCTGCATACTCTAACTGTGTTTGTGTGTGTGTGTTTGTGTGTATGTGTGTGTGTGTGTTGCAGAGTGGTCCAAGTTTGAGCGGTTCAACGCGTCAAACAGTGACCAGGATGATTGTGATGACGAAGACTCGACGAGACACGTGTCTACTGTGACGTCATCAAGTGACGTCACTGGTGACGCTGAAACTGCCACCGTCTCAACATCTTCGGTCAGTCAACATTAACACGTGCTCATGTGAAATATAACTGCTCTAATATAACTGCTCAAATATAACAGCTCTAATATAACTACTCAAATATAACAGCTCTAATATAACTACTCAAATATAACTGCTCTAATATAACTACTCTAATATAAGAGCTCTAATATAACTACTCAAATATAACTGCTCTAATATAACTACTCTAATATAAGAGCTCTAATATAACTACTCAAATATAACTACTCTAATATAACTACTCAAATATAACTGCTCTAATATAACTACTCTAATATAAGAGCTCTAATATAACTGCTCTAATATAACTACTCTAATATAAGAGCTCTAATATAACTACTCAAATATAACTGCTCTAATATAACTGCTCTAATATAACTACTCTAATATAACTGCTCTAATATAACTGCTCTAATATAACTACTCTAATATAACTGCTCTAATATAACTACTCTAATATAACTACTCTAATATAACTACTCTAATATAACTGCTCTAATATAACTACTCTAATATAACTGTTCAAATATAACTGTTCTAATATAACTACTCTAATATAAGAGCTCTAATATAACAGCTCTAATATAACTACTCTAATATAACTGCTCTAATATAACTACTCTAATATAACTACTCTAATATAAGAGCTCTAATATAACTACTCTAATATAACTACTCTAATATAACTACTCTAATATAACTGCTCTAATATAACTACTCTAATATAACTGTTCAAATATAACTGTTCTAATATAACTACTCTAATATAAGAGCTCTAATATAACAGCTCTAATATAACTACTCTAATATAACTGCTCTAATATAACTACTCTAATATAAGAGCTCTAATATAACAGCTCTAATATAACTACTCTAATATAAGAGCTCTAATATAACTACTCTAATATAACTACTCTAATATAACTACTCTAATATAACTGCTCTAATATAACTACTCTAATATAAGAGCTCTAATATAACTGCTCTAATATAACTACTCTAATATAAGAGCTCTAATATAACTACTCTAATATAATTACTCTAATATAACTGCTCTAATATAACTGCTCTAATATAACTACTCAAATATAACTACTCTAATATAACTTCTCTAATATAAGAGCTCTAATATAACTGCTCTAATATAACTGCTCTAATATAACTACTCTAATATAACTGCTCTAATATAACAACTCTAATATAACAGCTCAAACATACAAACTGAGAAACACACAGACAGACAGACCAACAGATATACTGACAGACACAATACAACAGTGACTGATCCAGAGTGTAATTTTGGGAGGGGCTGAATCATGTGGGCGATCAGTCATGTACATGCGTCACTATGCAGCGTCTCTGCGATAATGCTTATATCAACCAATTCTACAGAACACTATTGTTTCTTGGCTTATTTGAGTGAATCTCTTGGTCATGAGGGGCTAATGGAAATGTTTTGGGGGATGCTTCAGCCCCCTGCGCCCCCTGGATCCGCCGGTGCAATAACACACAGACATACAGACAGTCGCTCGCATTTGTATCAGTTCGTATTTGTATCATACTGTCCATACAGCTACCCAGTGTAGTTTATGTATAGTACAAAAATGTGTGTGTGTGTGTGTGTGTAAGTATGTAGGTGCTCATGTGTCCGTGTGTGTATGTATATATGTGTGACTGTATGTGTGTGTGTGTGACTATATCTGTCTGTGTTTATGTGTATATATGCGTGACTGTGTCTGTGTGTGTATATACATATGTGTGTGTGGACAGGCGTGTTGTGTTGTTGAAGATGGTGTGAAGATGGCGGGTGATGTGACTGGGAGGCAACAAGACAGTGAAGACGCCACAGTGTCAGTACAGTGTAGTAGTGTCAGTACTGACCCCGCCATCACTGACCATGCGGCCGAGCCTGGCTGTCAGACCAGCGCTGAAACCGCCACTGTCTCTGACACGGCTGCCGAAGACTCGGACGATGAAGATGATGAAGATGACGAAGACGTGATCGACATGGGACTTGGTGACGAGGATTTCGACACGATGCTGGCTGAATTTGAGCAGTTTGTTGATAATTCCCACGACCAGCGGGCCAGTGGTAGAGGTGGCAGTCGCAAGAAACGCCGGTCTCAGCATGTGAACGGTGGCACGAGAACTTCATCTACTACCACCTCTTCCACCAGCATCACTCACACGTCTTACAACAACAACAACAACAACAAACTAGCTGCTTGCTCGCGCACCACTGGTGAATGTCACCCACTTGACTCTTATCATAGCCTACTGTTAGTATTGTTATTAATTACGAGCTAATTCAGTAGCATGGGGGAAGAGTGCAAGTGCACTATTGCCATCCTGCCGTGGTCTCATGTACTGGAAGCGTTCAAAAACTGTACAGAGAGAGAGAATGTTCCTACTTTGATTGTATGTTAATTTTGCTCACAATTTATATGGTCACTGCAGTAATTATTAGTTTGCGCCTGTGTTTTTAGTTCATGTATCAAGTGATCAAGTCTATACCAGTGAATATGTTAATATTATGCTAGTAAATATGTTAATATTATACCACTAAATATGTTAATATTATACCAGTAAATATGTTGATATTATATCAGTCAATATGTCAATATTATACCAGTAAATATGTTAATATTATACCAGTAAGTATTTTAATATTATGCCAGTAAATATGTTAATATTATACCAGTAAATATGTTAATATTATACCAGTAAATGTGTTGATATTATACCAGTAAATATGTTAATATTATACCAGTAAATATGTTGATATTATACCAGTAAATATCTTAATATTATACCAGTAAATATGTTAATATTATACCAGTAAATATCTTAATATTATACCAGTCAATATGTTAATATTATACCAGTAAATATGTTGATATTATACCAGTAAATATGCTAATATTATACCAGTAAATATGTTAATATTATACCAGTAAATATGTTAATATTATACCAGTAAATATGTTAATATTATACCAGTAAATATGTTAATATTATATACACATGGTCGTTTTTGTTTGGTGAAATGTACGTGTTTTTATTGGTTATGATTTATGTGAAATTATCTTGGTCAATTTATATTCATTTTATGCGTTGATATTTTGGTGTACATACAGAAGGCGTTGTGTTTTTGTCTCAATCATTGATTTTGTTTATTATTCGCTGTTTCGGCGCGTTTGAGTCAATGTGCAGATCATTGATGTTTGATCATCGATCATTGATCGTGTGTGCCTGCTGTTTGTCAAGATGTGATCACTGCTACGTCATCATCAACATCAATCACCACTGGTGCACCATCTCAAGCGACCAGTAAGTCTTCAACATCCACAATCACTGCATCATCCAGGGGACCTTCAGCTACTGCGGTGTCTCGCTCGGCAGCTGGCTATTCTCACAATACTTCTCCCCAGCACAGACTTCCACCACATATTGAACGAGCATCTCCTGGTGTCAGACACGATGCATCACCCTCCCGTGCGACCTCCACAACGAAGCCGCCTCCTTTGATGCCGAAGTATCCCTCGAGAAGAATGTCTCCTGCAAGAAGAGATGCCTCAGGTCGCATCTCACCTACCAGACGCATGTTTGCTTCAAGACACATCTCTCCTTCTCGACAAGGATCTCCCGCTCGATGGCCGGGCGAGGGCAGACCCAGACGTCGTTCACCTCGGTTCACGCGTGCCGCCGTGAGGTACAGCATGTCACCTCCTGCTGCTCATCGTTACACCTCCTCCCCGCCACCTCCGCCACTGCTACACCGTCGCTCTCTCACTCCTGATCGTCGTGGCACGCGCCGGCGCGGCTCAGTCAGTCCTCCACGCTTCACTCCACCGTACCACCGCCACTTCACCAGGGATCGCAGCTTTTCACCGCTGTCCCACTCGGCACCAAGGTGGGTCTTCCAATGCGTCCTGCTGCTTCATCAGCCTAATATGCATTAGTCGCGAACACGCTGTTGTATGATTAGTTCGAGTTTGCCAATCATTTTGTGATGGAGTCGGATTGAGTGATCTCATCTGTCATTCATTGTGGCTGGTAACTATGACATGTGGCAATAACAAGCACATGCAGCTTATCAGATGCTATGTGCATCAGCATGTCGAGGCGAGTATATGTTGTGATATATGATGTATATAGTATATGAAAGCCACTGTCTATGGATAAAGGTTTAACGTTAAAGGCCTCAAGTGACAGCTGCTACACGGGAAGAAGCCGAAGCTTATGAACACACAGGTGTGTCCCGTGCAGCTCGCTGCCACCGCAGAACCGACCCTCTCCACGCTATGGCTCCACATGGACGGAAGACGTATTAGAGATAGTAATCTCCCCAGAATGCATGACACAACACATGACTGATATCTGGTACTATCATTTACTGCTGGGTGGACAGGGGCTGTTGGATTATATAATTAGCCCAATGTAATTCTGCTCCGCCGGGTTTCGAACCACGGACCTCCCGCTTGTGAGGCGGGTGTGCTACCACTACACCACGGAGTCCAACAAAATCTATATATATATGTGTGTATGTGTGTGTGTTGTGTCAGAGTGCCTTCTCCATTGCCTCTGACCGAGGAGGAATTTCTGCGCCGCCTGCAGATGGGACTTCCTCTGAGAGACAGATCTCACTCGAGACATCGGCCTCATCGTCGTCGATCACCCTCACCTGTCCAAATGTCTCGCAACAGGTGTGTTTTATCACCTGTGCACGAGCACTTGATTGTCACGTGCCAATTAGCTTACTGCCGCTGCTAGTAGGGGAGCTCGATCAACCGATCCACGTTCTGCTCGACATTTGAATGTACCGTAGATGCCGGCCATTAGGCCCGTGTTTTTATCCGAAAATTGTAGACTGAATATATAAAATGCGAAATTGAAAAATTAAGCCAGTGATTTAATAAAATATTCGACTGTATATTTTCCATGCTTGGCTTAATGGCTAGGCAGTTATTTCACAGGGTAATAATATTCAGTCTGCCAAAGTTTTATTTATTTAAAGAGCAAGTTTCATTATAGTATGTATTATATCAATGTTGATAAAGTACAAATGTGTGCAATAGTTTGATGTAAAACGTAAATTAACACCTAAATGATAGAAATGGACGGATTTTTCAACATATTGTATATGTATGGAACAAAGAGAACAATAGAAAGATACTACCGGAGAAAAGTTCACATTTTGCATGGGCTTATTGGACTGCAGTACTACTAAAAACCTAGTATTTTAGGCTTGAAAAGTGGCATGTACTGCTGATATAATGATGGTGAAGAGAGCAGCAATTGTAAGGTATATTACACACAAACATGCAATAACAAACAATATGACTCGAACAGCAACATTTGCAGCCCATCAAATTCTCATCTGCTTCTTATTAACCGTATTCTTACTGAAAGTATTATCGCAGTTTATTTTCGAAATATGACATTTTCCTTGTCCTAATAAGAGCCTCATGTTTAAGGGTGGATTATTGCAGGAGTCCGGTGCAAATTAGAAAACACTGTTTTGAAAACTTGTGTGTGTATGTACTCACATAGTTGTACTCACATAATTGTTCTACAGGATATGATCTAAGCTCGTGCTGTCCCGTCTCTTTTCCATAATTTATCTAACATATTTTTGAAGGAACTTAAATTTCTAGCTTCAACTATTTTGCTGTCTAATTGGTTCCATTTATCTACGCTCCTAAACGGGAAACTATACTTTTTACATCTTTTCGACAACGTGTTTTCCTCAGTTTTTATTGGTGTCCTTTACGCACGTTTCCTTGAAAAACTAATCCGATGTCGTCTGTGTTGACCGTGTAATTTATGCTGATCTGTATATGTTTATTATATCACCTCTTTCTCTCCTCTCATCAAGCCTGGGTAATTCAATTTTCCTCAATATGTCCTCTTAAGATATGTTTTTCAAGTTTGGTACCAATTTTGTGGCCAGTCTTTGAATCTATGTGTGTGTGTGTGTTAGGAGACGGTCTCCTTGTTACAGCAGTAACGGAACCCCACCCCCTCCTCCTCCCCCAGCTCGTGCTGGTCAACATCGTAGCATGACGTCACTGCGTTGCAACGAACACACCGACATCACTGCTTCTGCTCATAACAAGGAGATAGCCGGGCGAATAAGACCGTCTTCTCGCGACTCATCTCCCGCCTATCCTCCAGTTAATATCACTGACAACAACAAGGTGAGTGGTGTGTTTGATCCGGGCTCTTCAGTCCTATTCGGCTGAGTTGCCGTGCTGTTTGACATTCATCTGCCGTGTTTTGTATGTCCGTGTGTATGTATGTGTTTATATTGGTATATTCATGTGTATACGTGTTTATGTGTGTGTTTATGTGTTTATATATGTGAATGAAGGTAGTCAAATGTGAATGTGCGATCAATATTAATTTCGTGTGCTTGGAGGAAAGTGTATATGCATGTATGTGTGTATGTATGTTTGTGTGTGCGCATGTGTTGTTGTAGAGTTGTTCTCCATGTTCGTCTGTGTTGGAGACTGCGGTCGGCGCTGATAAACAATCGGTCATTGATTGCTCCCCCACTGCTCCGCGCCCCACTTCTCCCGGTGACCACGCCCCCACACAACAAGCCCCGCCCACCAGCACGGCTGCTGCGGCATCAGCAAATAACACGGCAAGCCAGTGTGATAACAGTGACGACCGGGACAGACATCGTGATAACAGTGACGAACGGAACAGACAGCGCAGAATACAACAGTGAGACACTGACACACTGACACTGATACACACACACACACACACACACACTGATACACTGACAAACTGACACTGACACACTGACATATACACACTGACACACTGACACTGACAAACTGACACTGACACACTGATACTCACACACTGATACTGACACACATACTGACACTGACACTGACACTGACACACTGATACACTGATACTGACACACACACTGACACACTGACACTGACACCGACACTGACACACTGACACTGACAAACTGACACTGACACACACACTGACATATACACACACACTGACATATATACACACACACATACGTGCACGCACACACAAACAAACACACACACATACATACACATACACATATACATACATACATACATACATACACATACACACAGTGGTATCAACTGTTTGTGTGGCTCTATGTAATCTCACTCTCGCTCTCTCTCTCTGTGTGTGTGTTTGTGTGTTTTGTTTATGCTTGTGTGTGTGTACTTGTATGTGTATGTATGTATGTGTGTGTGTTCACCTGATGTGTTTATCTTTATGCGTTATTACGGTGTATGTCTACATAAAACGATCTCGGTGTATGATACATTGGCTGTATTATTGACAAGAGTAGTACAATAATCTGTGTGTCTATTGTGATTGTTTGTGTGTGTGTGTGTGTGTGTCAGTGTGTGTTTGTGTGTTTGTAGCGTGTGTGTTTTATACATGTGTGTGTTTGTTTGTGTGTCAGTGTGTGTCAGTGTGTGTGTGTGTCAATGTGTCAGTGTGTGTGTGTGTGTGTGAATGTGTCAGTGTGTCAGTGTGAGTGTGTCAGTGTGTGTGTGTGTGAATGTGTCAGTGTGTGTCAGTGTGTGTGTGTGTGTGAATGTGTCAGTGTGTGTGTGTGTGAATGTGTCAGTGTGTGTGCACGTATGTGTGTGTTTGTGTGTTTGTAGCGTGTGTTTTATACATTTGTGTGTGTGTGTGTGTGTCAGTGTGTGTGTGTGTTTGTGTGTTTGTGTGTCAGTGTCAGTGTATGTCAGTGTGTGTGCGGGTTTGTGTGTTTGTAGCGTGTGTTTTATACATTTGTGTGTGTGTGTGTGTTTGTAGTGTGTTTTATACATGTTTGTGTGTGTGTCTGTAGTGTGTGTTTTATACATGTTTGTGTGTTTGTATGCAGGCTGCCTTCTCCCGAGCGTCAGTTGGCTCTGAAGAGACTGGCCAAGTTCCAGCGATCCTCGCCTATCACCGGACACAGCAAGAAGATCAAACTGAACACTGCAACAACAACAACAACAACAACAACGCAACACAGCAAGCGGGAGACAGCGGTTAGTGTTGAGTGGAGACTGATTCAGCTGGACTGTTTGTTCATCTGTGTTCATTTGTGTCTGTGTAATATTTAAAAAAACGTATGTACAAATATCAAAACGCAAACCAGCACACAACACTATCACACACACACACACACACACACACACACACACACACACACACACACACACACCACGATCACAATATCATACAGCTACCACGCAACGCTCTTACGCCCAGCTCACACACAACAACCGTCCTCTACGCATATCAAATTCGCTCTCCTACACACGCACGTACACACACACACACACACACACACACACACACACACACACACACACACACACACACACACACACACACACACACACTTACTCGCGCTATCTCTCACACAATACACAACACAACAGTCTGACATGTATATCATGTGTATGTGTGTGTGTATTTTTAATTTGCTTGTTCTTTGTGTGTATTTGTTGTTTGTTTATGTCTGCGATATGTATTATTTGTGTGTGTGTGTGTGTTTGTGTCCGATGTGTGTGTGTGTGTACTCTCGTGAGTGATTATGGATAGATAGGTCCTTGGTTAGACCTTGGTCATGGATTATACACGTTTGACTGTCGTGACTATCATTTGTGTATGTTTCTCTCTTACAGCATATATATCAGAGTTAAATTGTCTGTGTGCATGTGTGTGTGTGTATCACAGGTAAAACTGAAGACACCGGGTGCCACCGTGGACACTCGTAGTGTTGCCAGTTCTCAATGTACTTCATCATCACTCACTGGCAACCCTGCTGCTGCTAGTGATGACGTCACTGTTTCTAGTGATGACGTCACCCCGACTGTCCACTATCTCGTTGATTCTTCATCGCCACTTGCCAATCTGGATGCCGAATTGGCCGCAATTGAGGCGGAATTGTCCAGTGGTGCGCCGGAATCGTCCCAAAACACCACACGCCAAAATAACACGCCTCAGCGCGCCAAATTAAAACGCCTCAACTCAACCAATCAGCAGGACGCTGTGACGTCATCGCGGCGTCGTCGGCGTTGTCATGGCAACAGCGATGATGGCGTGTCAGTGCGTCGTGTTGCCATGGTGCTCGAGGATGATGTGACTAGTTCCGCCACTGCCCGCACAGATGGCGCTGGTGAGTGGTTTTTACATTATTTCTCATCTTATGCTGTTATGTGTATTTGTATCATGAAATATTAATTTTAATAAGGAAATATATCTTCAAGAATATATTTTTAATTTTATAAAGGAATATATTTTATTTGTGTATTTCTATTATGTGCTTGTGTTGTAATTTTTCATGACTGTTTGGCTATATTCAGTAGAGAAATTTCATTATGCTGGTAGATTGCGTACATTACCGTATTTTTAATGATATTTTTTGTTATCGTCAGTGTTAATATGTTAACCCATTACCTCACGGTGATCACTCAAATATTATCATATCTAGTTTTTGTTTATATTAACATATATTTAATCACTAGAACAGTGGTTCTCAACCTTTCTCAGTGTTCTCACCTCTTTCTAATCAGTCAGATCATTCACTCAGTTATCGCACCTCCTGAATTTTGGATAACTCTATGAAAATATATAAATACCAACGACGTAATAACAAAACTTTTTTATTATTTAATATTAATTCATACAACTCCTTTAAGATGATTAAGTAAAACTACGTTTTTCAGGAAAAATATAATGCATAGCTTAAACATACATTTTATTAAAAAAAAATCACAGCAATCCTCACACCCCCTAGGAACCAGGCTTGCACCCTCTAGGAACCAGTCCGGCACCCCCTAGGAACCAGGCTTGCACCCCCCGTTAAGAACCCCTGCATTATGCTCTATTTATTTGGAACATTTCTTTGATAACAACACAATATTTAAAAAAGTAGTTTATTTATTTTAATTTGATATACAAGCTTGAAACAAGGTCGACATTGTCTAGCCCAATATAATTATGAGAGGTAACGGAACAACGCTGCATGCAATATTGCAGAAATATCGTGCAATATTGCTGCTGCATCGCCTGTTGCATATCACTTGTTGCGGCTTTTCGCCTTGTTCTTGATTTATTAGCGGTTGCGTGAATAGTTTGTGTGTAAGTGTATGTACCTCTGTGCGTGTATGTGTATGTGTCAGGACAGGGTTGTTTTAGTGTTTGAGTGTGTATGTATGTGTGTGTGTGTGGCGCGCGTGTACTTGCTGAATGGGTTGTAGCCTGGGGCGGTGCGTTGTTGACTTACTAATCGCTGATTGGCTGTTTGATGTAGTGACGTCACTTGTATGTCAGTCAGTTAGTATGAGTCTCTAGTTTACTGCGTGCGAGTACAAGCGTGCAATAGACTCGGTGCGCATTGTTCTTATGTTGAATTGCACACAAATCAACAACGACTGCGTATTGAAGGCGTGTGTGTGTATTTGCGCGTGCAGGTGACAACAGTGCTGGTTCAGCCGTAGCTGGCGCTACCACCACCATTTCTGCTGTGATGAAGTGCGGTCGTGCTGGTCGTGCGTTATCAAGGCGTCATATTGAGCAGAACAGAGACCAACAACATCGTCGTGACGTCACCAGCTTGTTGCACGTCACAAATGCTCCTTCATCATCATCAGCTCGAGGATCCGTTCATTCTCGTCTGGGAACATCACGACACAGTGAAGTGAAGAGTCTGGCAGTGCGGGTTTGCAGTGCAGTGTCACGTGCGACGACCACTGCATCTCCTCCTCCCCCATCTTCTTCATCACTGGCTCGACGACACCAGAAGCAGAAACAAGAGACAGCAGGCAGTCTCGCGGCTGATACACTCACTGCGCCCCGTGTTCACAGACGTCGCATCAAGCTGAGAAAATGCCTCACCACCGGCATCATCAGTACTGCTGGCAACAACAAGCGATAATGCAACCTCTCACTCTCTCTCTCAAGCTGTCAGGTGAGTATTGCCTGTGTGTTAGTTTGTATGTCTGTGTGTTAGTTTGTGTGTCTGTGTGACAGTGTGTGTTAGTTTGTATGTCTGTGTGGCGGTGTGTGTCAGTTTGTATGTCTGTGTGACAGTGTGTGTGTCAGTTTGTATGTCTGTGTGTCAGTTTGTATGTCTGTGTGACAGTGTGTGTGTCTGTGTGGCAGTGTGGCAGTGTGTGTCAGTTTGTATGTCTGTGTGTCAGTTTGTATGTCTGTGTGTCAGTGTGTGTCAGTTTGTATGTCTGTGTGGCAGTGTGTGTCAGTTTGTATGTCTGTGTGGCAGTGTGTGTTAGTTTGTATGTCTGTGTGTTAGTTTGTATGTCTGTGTGACAGTGTGTGTGTCTGTGTGCCAATTTGTATGTCTGTGTGTCAGTGTGCCAGTTTGTATGTCTGTGTGTGCCAGTGGATGTATCATTGTGTGTATCAGTCTGCATGTCGATGTGTGTCAGTATGTGTCAGTTTGTATGTCTGTGTGTGTCAGTCAGTGTATGTGTGTGTGTATGTGTTTGTGTGTGTATGTGTGTGTCAGTCAGTGTGTGTGTGTGTGTGTGTGTTTGTGTCAGTCAGTGTATGTGTGTGTGTGTGTTTGTCAGTGTATATGTGTGTGTGTGTGCGTGTGTGTGTGCGTGTGTGTGTGTGTGTGAGTATGTGTCAGTATGTGTATGTGTCGGCATGTGTGTGCGTGTGTCAGTGTGTATGTGTGTGTCAGTTAGTGTGTGTTTGTGTGTCAGTGTGTGAGCCAGTGTGTGAACCAGTGTGTATATCAATGTGTGTGTGCGTAAATGTGTGTATTTGTCCGTGTGTGTGCGTGCGTTATATTTTGTGTTGCGGTGTTAAATATGCACATATTGACTGTGTGTGTGTGTCTGTGTGTGTGTGTGTGTGTGTGTGTTTATGTGTATGTCATTTTATGTTCGTCTGCAGTGATTTTCTACTACTAATAACACAATATATTCACGTGAGATACTCTGCAGACATCTTCTATATGTGAGATATTTGCTTCAACTCAGTCACGTTCACCAAACAGCTTTAATAATTTATTTTACTTTTTTTCAAGTTTTATCGCGTGTGTTCGCAATTTTGTGTGTGTAATTTTATCATGTTTGAAAATGTGTCGCATGCCTTTATTTTGTTGCTGTTTTGAGTTTTTTCTTTGTAAACTTGTCTGTGATATTTGATGTGAAGTCTTGTGGAACCTACTGTGATATATTCACGTGATATTTATTTTTCATAAATGTGCTGTCACTTTTCATCTAGCAGCTCTCGTGTGATCAACGGGTGCAAGGTAATTTTAACACGGTGGCTACATTATCACCTGTGCACGTGAATCAGTAGAAAACATTCACCTAATCAAACTGTTATGCTGTTCATCTGCGCTATTTCAACTTGAACTTTGCACGCGATGTTTTTACATCTTGTTTATGTGTGTTGGTGCGTGTGTTTTAATTATGCTTAGAGTCAGAGGGACCGTGAACTTTCATTGGTGTAGGATATCATTCTCTTGTGAGCGATATTTCCAAGTGCATTGTGCAAGTTCGTGATTTTAATTGGGGGTTTTATATCGAAGGACAATGCTTCTTGGAAGGTACTTTCTGTCGCGTGATACGAGATGTTGATGAGCGGTGCTCTGAAGTCCTCATCACAATCACTTCTCTAGTACCATTTCATCTCCTGGTGGGGTTTTTTATGCAC
Organism: Sacculina carcini; assembly: GCA_916048095.2. Classification (NCBI taxonomy): domain Eukaryota; kingdom Metazoa; phylum Arthropoda; class Thecostraca; family Sacculinidae; genus Sacculina; species Sacculina carcini. The sequence continues at coordinate 4,897,969 of OU696588.1, forward strand.
CCCTTTTGTGGACTCCGTGGTGTAGTGGTGGCACACCCTCCTCACAAGCGGGAAGTCCGTGATTTGAATACCGGCGGAGCAGAAATTCTTGGGCGAATTCTATAATCCAACAGCCCCTGTCCACCCAGAAGTAAATTTTGGTATCAGATATCAGTCATGTGTTGTGCCATGCATTCTGGGGAGGTGGGCCTCTCTAATACGTCTTCCGTCCTTGTGGCACCATAGCGTGGAGAGGGTCGGTTCTGCGGTGGCAGCGAGCTGCACGGGACACACCTGTGTGTTAATAATCTTCGGCTTCTTCCCGTGTATCAACTGTCACTTAGGCCTTTAACCTTTTACCTTTGACCCCTTCCTTCCTGCAAACCTACTCCGGTTGGTTTTTTGAATAGGGAAATTCCATATTGAAGGTCGTTTATTTGCACGGATCACACAGTCATTTCGTTTTATAAAGACGTGTGTGTGTGCGTGTATGTATGCTTGTGTGTGTGTGTATGTACATGCAGTGTGAGGACATTGAGCAAAGTCAAATTGCCGATTTCGGTCGAATTAAAATGGCGTCTTGCGCAATGGCACCATTCTGACACGAAACATCAGCGCGCGCTGAGCAAACCATCAAAATCAGCTGAATAATGAACAAGCACCACCGCTACTGAGAAGACAACTGCCATCACAGCAAGCGACAGACAGACAGACATACATACACACAGTTTCATCGTTGATTTATGGCTTGCTGTATTATGGTTCAGTGCGGTGGTTGATTCGTTAGCGTGTAGACACTTGTTGTTTGTGTGTCTCCACTGTTCTTGTGAAGCGATGGCATATGCTGTCATGTTATCATGTATTGATGTTTTCTCTTATTTTCTTGTGTGCCGATCGTCGGGTGGTTTTTCCATTGCTATTTTGCTTCTTATCTGATTCGTTTTGATGGTTTTGCTCAATGTAGTTTCGGATATTTCTGTTTTGTGTATATTCTTTGTTGCCAATACGCGTAACTGACTGATGTTTTGTGTGAATATATGATAATGTATTCTTCTCGAGTTTCCAATTTCCATTAGTTAAACTTTTTCCGGCCGGTTATTATTGAAATAAAATTCCACTCACTGGAATAATATCGCTAAATTATGGAGTAAACTGGTGTTTTATTATAATGGTTATTAGTGAAATATATATTTTAATGGAATTTAGCTTAGGTGCACCAGTGATTTCTGCAGTCAAAGCTGCGCACTAATTTCGTTCATATGTGGAATATTTTGATTTTGTATAAACAAGCTGGTGGCGTTATTTATTTGGGTGCGTTTATTTAATCATTGATCAAGTCAATTGCTTTTGGCGTTTAACTTACCTAAACTGGTTTAAACTTGACTGTTATAATGTACAATGAATTATCGTGTAGCCCACTTGTTTAAGCGCCGAATTATTATTATTATTAATTACAGGCAAATCCAGTAGCATGGGAAGAGTACAAGCACTATTACCCCCCTAAGGTGACCACATGTACTGGAAGCGCCCAAAAGATTCAGGGAGAGTTCGAAAATAAAATATTATAGAACAAGAGTTGGAAAAGAAAATAATAAATAAATAAATAAAAATCATCATCCGATTACACTCCATAATTTCACTCCGCCCACGTTCCTCAATAAATAACAACAGTAAACAATAAATATGTGTTTTAATATATGACAAACTTCAATAAATAACTAAATATGAATAATTATTAATAAATAAGTAATAAATAACAATCAACAACAATAAATATGATTCAATAAGTAACAACACAAATATATATGATTCAATAGACAGCAACAATGAATATGATTAAATAGACATGTAAGAGGACACCTGGTCTTGCGCGCATGTGTATTTATATGCGCTAAAGGAGATGTATTTATTTATTATTATTATTATTCATAATATCTTTCTAGCGTAGTTGGCTTTTGTAGTTGTCCGCATGTTATTTTGTGTGTGTGTGCGGTGCTTTCATGTTAATGTTTTTATTTTCCAATCTTCGTTGTAGGTTGCCGCGCTTGTGTCCCTGGATGAGCGCTATACAAATAAATGAATGAATGAATGGTCTGGGTTATTTCATCAACATATTGGCTTGAGTCTCCTGGTGGTTACCGCTGTAAATGGGTGCATAATCGGCGTGCTATATAGTCCAAGCAGACTGGCGTGCTCAATTAAATCGTGAATAATAAGTAACGCTCAATGTTAGGTGCATATTGCTTGATTTAGCCATGCTGTGATGTAGATTAAGTGCGGACTATTTGTTCAATTGAGTCATTCAACCGGCGTCATTATCATTTTCACGTTTCCAACATCATGTATTATTATTATCAATATTGTGTCGATTATTGGCTTGATAATCGTGTTAATTATATATCTGTAAGTAGAGCGTATTTCATGACTATCTTGCAATTTACGTACTAGAAAGCGTGGTCATATTGCTGTGGTGGAATGTGGCAGAATGTGTCCGTGTGACGCGCACCGCCATTTGTATCTCGTGCGTCATAACTGCTGCTCGCACGCGCTGCTCGTGCAGTTATCACAACCTCCGCATGTCTGTCCTGCGTGTGATGCGCCGTTTCTGGCCGCACGGCGCCACTATCGTCTCGTACCGTGTCCTCTGTCGTCGGCCGGCCGTGCAACTCGCTGTTGTGTGCTCGTGCGACCGTCTCACGGCTCGTTCTTGCGTGATTATGGTGTGAGCAGCGGGGCTCATTGTCGCGACCTGCACGCCGGCTTCGTCAGTCCAGATGGTGACTGTGTGTGGTCGTTTGATCAACACTCTGGCATCGTGCGACATCCCGCTTCCATCTGGCAACACTGTCTGGCAACCCCACTGCCTGGCAACCCGCACGAGCTGTGTCAACTGCCCTGGCAGGCCGGACTGGACTCACTGTTCTTGTCGGGAAATTGGCAGGCTGGCAGCTATGTGGCGGCACATCACGACTGCTTCTCCTTCGTACTGCGCTTGATTGGATCCGTGTTGGGCATCAGTGATGGTGTCAGTGGTGGTGTCAGTGGTGGTGTCAGTGCTGGTGTCAGTGGTGTTGTCAGTGATGGTGTCAGTGATGGTGTCAGTGGTGGTGTCAGTGGTGGTGTCAGTGATGGTGTCAGTGGTGGTGTCAGTGGTGGTGTCAGTGGTGTTGTCAGTGCTGGTGTCAGTGGTGGTGTCAGTGATGGTGTCAGTGGTGGTGTCAGTGATAATATATCAGTCATGCAAGCGGTTGACTTGCAACGGGAGAGGTTTTGTGAGCGGTTTATCGTGGCCAAATCTCGTGCTCTCGCGCAGTATATCTCCCTGTATCGAGCCACTGTTAACGGCACGGTTCATCACGTCACCAGCACGCGGCACGTGTATCCGTGACGTCACCCTAGTGCACGTGCATATTATGACGTCACAGAGCTGCTGGTGTGCAGGTCGGTGCTGGACTGGTCCTCGGTTCAAATCTTACTACTGCCAGTTTTTATATGTCTGCGTTGGCTATGTTATATGGAGATTTTGAGAGGGCATTTCAAAGTGCTTGTCACGTTTTATTTGAATTTGTTATTTTCATTGTAATTCACTGTGATATGTCTGTTTTACTGATAATTTAATTTTGACCAACGTTAAATTTAACATAAAAGTTAAAAATACAATTTTCGTCTGGTTCGGAAATTACTATCATTTTCATGCGATATATATATATATATATATATATATATATATATATATATATATATATATATATATATATATATATATATATATATATATATATATATATATATATATATATATATATATATATATATGCGCTGCCATCCATGACGGCTTTATCAATACATACACGTATTTTCCGTAACATATTCGCACACACGCTCTCACACCAGTGATTCCCACCCGTTTACAGCTTGTTACTCAATTTAGCATGTCACATCAAGCTTGTCATCGCTGTCACATAACGCTGTCTAGAACACTAGATATAATCCCCCTCAATTATTAACGAAAAAATTAAATTAATATGTTTTATAATAAAATATAATTACTCCTGAGCTAATTGGTAATTTGCCACCAGGCTAGGAAGCAATACCTCACACATGCCGTACCCATGTGGGAGGGTGATATATTATAGACGAATGGGCGTGTCTTAGCTGGTGGGCGGGGCTTATGAGTGACCGCTTGTTCTCAGCCGGTCACTCACATCTGACACACGGGGTCAGTGTGTATTGTGGCGCGGTGCTGTAAGCCTGTTTGTGTGTGTGTGTTAGTGGTGTCAGTGTGTTGATGTAGTAGTCAGTGTGTGTGTCAGTGGTGTCAGTGTGTTGATGTAGTAGTTAGTGTGTGTCAGTGGTGTCAGTGTGTTGATGTAGTAGTCAGTGTGTGTCAGTCTCTTCCTGCTCATGCAACAGTGAGTCGATGCCATTTTACACATCACATCCCTCACACGACTATCTCGAGACATGTTGTGCTCCATAATTAATAATAATAATGAAATTATTATTATTAATGTTAATAATAATATGATTATTAACACAAATAGAGAATGTAAAATAATGATAATTAAATGAACATATAAGCGTCATTCTAATATAACTCGGGTAAAACAGACACTTTGTATAGTTTTAAACATATATATTTAACATGAATTAATTTATAAATCCAGCAGGACCTGAAGCTGTGTGGCTTTATGTATTGCATGTGACTACAATTTTAACATTTCACTACAAACCTCAATCGCCCTATATGGACTTTAATTGTCCAATTTTTTACGTTTCGTCGTAATGCTCTAGCCTGCCATATGTCTCAGGAATTTCCACACAATCAAACTGGCTCAGTTTTTGATATTTATTCATTAAATACAATGCCTGATTTATATATTAGTATTATACAGTATAAATTAAAAAGTGTGCGTAAAATTATTCATGTGATTATGCAAATAATAAATGAAAAATGTCTGGAAAACATTTTTATATTTTGTCTGCGAGGATTTTTGTCTGTACATCAGGCGAATTCACTGCTTTTATGCCGATATATATGTGTGTATGTGCGTATAATGTGATTATGGGTATTATTCTGTTTAATTCCTGTAATATCCCATCAGGAAGCGACGCACACACACACACACACACACACATGAACAGCATGAAAGAGAGCGGTCATGGGTAGATTTTATCAGCTGTTATTCAATGATGCATTGAAGAGTCGTTTCCTGTTCTTAATGCGATATTTCATCGTTGACTTTTTTCCCGGTTACTTGTCATGGTTCGGCACGTGATTTGCTCATTGTTTTCTATGCAAATGTGTTGTACTGATTTGATTATTGTGTGTGTGTACTCACCGAGTTGTACTCACCGAGTTGGTGTCACGGGAGATGAGCAAGGCTCAGACTGTCCCGTCTCAGTAACCATATTCATCTAGCTTGGCCTTGAATGAACTTATCGTTTTACTTTCTACTATTTCTTCCTTCAATCTGTTCCACTTATCTATACATCGAAAGGGAAAACTATATTTTTTTTATATCCTTGCTACATCTGTTTTTTCTAAGTTTTTTACTATGTCCCCTTCTCCCTCCCGATTGTATATATTCTTTCATTGAATTGTCCATTTCATCTATTCCCTTCATATACTTATAAACTGCTATTAAATCTCCTCGTTCTCTCCTCTTTTCTAATGTAATCAGACCTAATTTTTTTAATCTATCATTATAAGGCAATTTCTCCAACTCCGGAATTAATTTTGTGGCAATTCGTTGAACTTTTTCTAGTTTTGCTATTTCCTCTTTCTTATACGGCGACCAGATTATTTCGGCATACTCCAATTTAGGTCTTATTATGGCTATAATTAATCTTTTCAATGTTTCCAAATCCATGTAGTTGAAAACATTTCTGATTTGAGCTATAGTCTTGTAAGCTGAACCAACTATTATATTGATGTGTTTCTCATTTGAAAGTGTTTCCTGAAAAATTATTCCTAAATCCTTTTCTTGTATGACCTCTTTCAATTCTTTCCCTCCCAAATGGTACTTGAAACCTGGTCTGTACTTGCTTTTTCCCACTTTCATTGTGTGACACTTTGACAAATTAAACTCCATTTTCCATTTGATTGCCCACTGCTGTATCTTGTCTAAGTCATGTTGTAAGGCTTCACAATCGTTCTCATCTTTCACTTGACGCATCAATTTCGCGTCGTCGGCAAACAAACTAGCATATGAGTCTACTTCCTCAAATATATCGTTGACATATATCAAGAACATTGTCGGCCCAAGAACTGAGCCTTGGGGGACACCACTCTTTACCTTTCTCCAACCGGATCTTGCACCTCTTACACTTGTACTCATGGTTCGATTTGATAGGTAAGAACTCATCCATTTGTGTAGTACTCCTTCAACTCCTCCAACATTTTTCAACTTCCACAGTAGCCTCTTCAATGGCACCTTGTCAAACGCCTTCTTCATGTCAATGTATATACAATCTACCCATCCTTCTCTTTCCTGTGAAATTTCCTTGACTCTTGAATAAAAGTTCCACAGATTTGTTTGACACGATTTATTTCGTCTGAATCCAAACTGATTTGGCGACAATATATTGTTCCTTTCCAAATATTTTATCCATCTATCACTTATAATTCTCTCACATAACTTACAGAGTATACACGTAAGCGAAACAGGTCTGTGATTTGAGGGATCATGTGAGAGTGGGAATTTGAGGGAATGTGTGTGAGTGTATGTGTGTGTGCGTGCGTGTGTGCGTTTGTGTGTGTGTGTGCGTGCGTGTGTGTGTGCATGTGTGTGTGCGTGCGTGTGTGTGTGCATGCGTGTGTGTGTGTGGGCATTCGATATAGTGCTTGATATGAAATATGACACCCATATTATCCAATTATCCTGAATCTCGGTCATCAAGTCCATGCCACTTGTCAGGCCTGAAATACTAGGATTTTAGTAGTACTGTAGTCCAATAAGCCCATGCAAAATGTGAACTTTTCTCCGGTAGTATTTTAATATTGCTCTGTTTGTTCCACATAGAATATGTTGAAAAAAAACGTCCTTTTCTATCATTTACGTGTTAATTTACGTTTTTCATCAAACTATTGCACATATTTGTACTTTATCAACATTGATATAATACATACTATAATGAAACTTGTTTCTTAATAAATAAAACTTTAGCAGACTGAATATTATTACCCTGTGAAATAACTGCCTGGCCATTAAGCCAATCATGGAAAATATGCTGTGGAATTTTGGATTAAAATATGGATTATAATGACCGGCATCTGTGGTAAATGCTGCATATTTTGGTTTTTATATACAATTTGCTCAACGTTATATCATTCCCGGTATTCTATATGTGTGTGTGTGTATGCGCGTGTGTGTGTATAGTTATCATTTGGCGTTGCTGTTTCCGCAACTACAGTGAACATCACGACACACACACTCACACACACACACACATACACACACACACACACACACACACACACACACACATACACACACACACATACACACACACATACACACACACACATACACACACACACACATACACACACATACACATAACTACAGTGACACACATACTGCCGTTATGTGTGACCTGTGCGCGCGACCTGCGTGTGACCTGTGTGACCTGAGACTGACACACACACACACCCACACAGGCTCCATATGGTGTTATTGATGAGTTGGTGCTGGTGTGTGTGCTGCATCAGCCACACACCAGCACCAACTGCACTCAACATCTCGTGCAGTGTTGAGTGACCCACTTCCTGTGGCTGCTCCCACTGCGTCTGTGTGTCTGTCTGTCTGTGTACATGCGTTTGTGTGTGCGTGTGTGTCGTTTGTGTGTGTGTGTATGTGTATGTGCGTGTGTGTGTCTGTGTATGAATGTATGTATGTGTGTGTGTGTATGAATGTATGTATATGTGTGTGTCTGAGTGTATGAATGTATGTATGTCTGTGTGTCAGCATTATGGTGCAGCTTATGGCATTATGGTGTTGGCATTATGGTGATGCAGATTGCAGTGTCGTGCAGTGTTGCATCATGATCATGGAGATCATGGGGATCATGGAGATCATGGGGAGACAGTGATAGTGATTATGATAATTATTATTATGATTATACACATTACCCGTCTTGCCCGCTATCTCACACATCTTAGATATCCGTGTTGTTTGGTGACGTCATATGAGACCGGCACAGCCACTCACTGAATTACGGACTTCTCGACACGCCAGAAAGCCAAGATCTATATAACAAACTATTTAGCTATTTGCTCGTATCTTATTAAAATATACCTGTTTTTAACCCGAATTTCCATTGTTACTGTTTTTGTGTTAATTTTTGTAAATAATTATTTGGTTTATGTTATATTTATGATTACGTTTGATATTATTGCTGTTTTTCATTATGAATTATATTATATTGTACTGTTGTGTGTGATTTGCGGTGTTCTCAACTGTATAACTATATTGAGGTGTGGACACATGTGGTTTGAACGATGTGGTCTATCATAATGACTGTGTTTGTATGTGTGTCTGCCTGTGCGTGTGTGTGTGTGTATATGGAACTACATAATGATTGTGTGTCGTGCTTGTGTGTGTGTTATGTCATGATGTATGAGTGATTGTGTGTTCACAAACATTCGCAACTATAGTGTGACTGACGTTTGAAAATATAAGATTAATGCTCACATGCACATGCACATGGACACACACACATGGACACACACACACACATGGACACACACGTTGATGTATATGTCAGTCTGGGAGGGCATCAGCATTCATTATACAGTTCAAAGGTGCTCGTTATAATGACTATAGACTTGTTAGATTTACATGTCTCTCTCCTCTTTCTCTTCTCTCCCTCACTCTATCTGTCTATCTTCCTGCATGTGTGTGTGTGTGTGTGTGTGTGTGTGTGCAGATGAGGCGAGGTTGTGCTGATGTATGGCACATTGTGGCGTGTCTCATTGTTCATATTATCTCCACATCTCAAGCTGAATGTCAGTCATCCGTGTTCTATTCGAATTTTCAATGCTGTCATGGAAACCAAATGTCATGTGTTGAAGATGTTGGCTGCATTTATTTAATTGTTGTCTGAGTATTTAAATATTGTCTACAAATGTCTTGCTAAAATAGTAATCGTAATTTTAAAGTTTGTCCAGTTAATGCTTGTTTTTCGATGTTTTTTTGGTAATTTTATATTATCATGCCTTTTCTTCTGTTATTTATGCTTTGTCGAGTTAATGGTGTTTTTTAGCTGTCACTGTGTGTGTGTGTTTGTGTGTGTGTGTGTGTGTGTGTGTTTGTGTGTGTATGTGTGTGTGTTTGTAGTGTGTCAGTCTGTGTTGGGCGGAAGTGTTATAGTTGTTGATATATTGGAGAGTTTTGGCACTGGTGAGTGACAACACTGACACATTACTAATTAGTACACAATACACTCAATTACTAATTATTGCACAATACACTCAATTACTAATTATTACACAATACACTCAATTACTAATTATTACACAATACACTCAATTCTAGCACAACATCGTACTGGCCACTACAGTGGTACAATATGCTGTCAATATGTTCTGATTATTATTAAAGTTAATGAACGAGGTGAAATGGGTGAAGAGGGTAAATGTTATCAATATTGCATGTCTGCAATTTGTCAACTTGCATTTTGATTATTAATACAAACAGTGAGCAGAACCATTATATTAGAAAATAAATAACACTCGCTATGTGTGTGTTTTTTGTCATTGTTTTTTACTATTTTTTCTTCTTCAAACAAGATTTACAATAGTAATTTATTGATGCTGTTTTTTTTATCATACTGCTCTTATTTTGCATCAGTGCAAAATGCTAGTTTTGCTAGTCTGTGTGTACATATTTCAGCCGCTTAAGTATACCATTTTTGCACGATTTTTTGCGCAGATTTCAATCAGTCGACTTACCCCGCGCAATTGCCTATTGAAGGCGATTTGTCGGAGATTTCTCTGTCAGTGCAATCTGCAGATAACGGCGCTGATGCTGGTTCGTTCATGATCCAGGGAAAATCGCTTGGTCTCACGCGACCTATTGACCGAGACCTGCACGATATCACTTCTGTGGTGCTGCGTGTGAGTCTCATTCTCATGTCTCAATTCTGCAGTGGCGGCGCCAGGGGGGGGGGGCTGAGGACAAAGATGTGGGGGCTTGGCGAATCCCAGGGCGACCATATTCCAAATCTCTAAAAAGAGCTCACTTCTGTGCGCGCGAGAACATTTACGTTTATATTGAAAATTGTCCCTTTTCTAGGAAAAATGCTGCGATTGACGTTTTTTAGCTACGGAACAAACCATTATACACTCGCAGAGAAAATATATCGCATTTAACTATTCTAACTATACAAACCCCGCACATTTGAAGCATTTTACAAACACAACCCGTACAGACTGGACAGCCCCAAAGCGAACATATGTCCGCGAAAAAGAAGATGCATTGTCACCCTAACAAACATGAACCACTGCACTTCACATGCTCATGATCAGAATTATTGGGGAGGCTGAGGGGGCTTGGCACATTATGGGGAGGGGGTTCAAGCTCCCCTTGGCCTCCCCTTGGTGCCGCCATTGCTTGGTGTGTCCGTTCTGTCTCATACAACGCAATAATGCAGTGTGATTTTCTAGCAGTAAATCATGAAACAATTGGTGTGCGGGCTGTTTTTTTCATGAACACTGCAGTGAATGTTGGACATATGCTATTTCTAGTGTTTTGTTTCAATGCACAATAGTTATACTGTTCTGACAAGCAGAACAAAGCTTAATAAATAAATGGAGATAATGATTCGCTTTATGATTCAGCTAGTTTTTCTGTGCTATCATGTTAGTACAGCATTTTCACCAGCAAATAATCAAGACACAACCTTGATACGTGACGTCATTGATGAACTATGATACGTGACGTCATTGATGAACTGTGATACGTGACGTCATTGATGAACTGTGATACGTGACGTCATTGATGGAGTGTGATGTTGCTAACTGCTTATTGGTTGATGACAGGTGAGGTGTGAGATATTACATCATCATCATGCCGGTGATGATGATGGAGAAATGTCAGGCGGTTCATTACCAGTGATCGTGCGCGTGCTGGACATCAATGACAATGCTCCTCTCTTCTTCAACTTGCCCTACGTCACCACTGTTGCCGAGGTCTCACACACACACACACACACACACACACACACACACACACACACACACACACACACACACACACACACACACACACACACACACACACACACACACACACACACACACACACACACACACACACACACACACACACACACACACACACACACACACACACACACACACACACACACACACACACACACACACACACACACACACACACACACACACACACACACACACACACACACACACACACACACACACACACACACACACACACACACACACACACACACACACACACACACACACACACACACACACATACACACACACACACACACACACACACACACAAAATTATGAATGACTATAAAACCACTGGGATACCAACATACCCTGGCCTAGCAGCTCTGCACTATGCTGTCTGTATGTCCGGCTGTGTATGTATGTGAGTGTGTGTCTGCGTACGTTTATGTGTATGTGAGTGTGTGTGTGTTTGAGTGTATATATGTGTATGTGTATATATTTATTCATGTGTCTGTGTTCATGTGTATTCACGTGCGTTTGTATGTGTGTATGTGAGACAGAATGTATCACCGGGTAGTGTGATATTTGCTGGAGTGCAAGCGACTGATAGAGACGCCGGGCTCAATGCTCTTATCAAATATGTTGTAGTGGCAGGCGACAGTGGCGCCACCGACGGCTACGGCAGGTTGGTGAACTAATTTGACACTGCAACTCAACTACCAGCACCGCATCATACACACACACGCTGCTATTGTGTGTGTGTGTGTGTGTGTGTGTGTCTGTGTGTGTGTGAGCGCTTTTGAGACCCTCGGGTGAGAAGCGCGATATAAATGTCTTA